>PVKB01001614.1:0-306547 GCA_004027205.1 Ctenodactylus gundi
TTTTTTTTTTTTTTTTTTTTTTTTTTTTTTTTTTTTTTTTTTTTTTTTTTTTTTTTTTTTGGAGACAAGGTTTTACTCTAATCTAGGCTGGTCCTGAACTCACTGTGTAGCCCAGACTGACCTTGAATTTACAACACAGTCCTCCTGTCTAAACCTGAGTGCTGGGATAATGGACATGCACCACTACACCTGGTTTATGTGGTGCTGGCGAATCGAGCCCAGGACCTTGAGCTTGCTAGGCAAGCACTTTATCTGCTGAGCTATTCCCCTAGCCCGGGACTGTCTTGCATTGAAGTAGTAGCCCTGAATTCACAGATGGGGTGCTTTCTGTCAGTAGGGAGTACAAGTAATATTCTACTAGTGGTACTCACCTAAGAGATTCCATGAGAATTCTATTATTCATTTGATAAAAATTTAATGACCATATACTCTGTTGTCACGTTGTGGACAGAACTGATTTGAGTTGGTCAAAACCCTCATGAAGCACCTCTGGCGGGGAAGGCAGCCACTTCAGCAAGCAAAATAGTATGGTAGTTGGGGGTGCTGCCTGCCTCAGTGCTCATGAATGTAGACCCAGGCCTGTCTTTTCTTCTTGCACTGTACAGGGAAGGAGATCACATTGCTGATGCAGACATTGAACACACTGAGTACCCCGGAGGAAAAGCTGGCAGCACTGTGCAAGAAATACGCTGAACTGGTCAGTTTACCCTTTCTACTGACACCCTCTCTGCTTTTAGAATCATCAGGTCACCTAACATGGGGTGGGGGTATGCAGGGCAGGTGGTTGGTTTAATTCCTGTTCACCCTTTCTCCCATCCAAATACTAACTAGACCCAACCCTACTTAGCTTCTGAGATCAAACAAAACTGTGTGTGTTCAAGATGGTATCGCCGTAGACCTGTTCACCATTTCTTTGAACCTTTTCTTGTCTGTTAAATGGGGAGTCATTTCCCATCTGCCCACCTCAGTGCTGACAGTAATGGAAAAATTTAACTTTCCTTAAAAGAAATCTCTCAAAGAATGAGGCCCAGATGGTGGAGCACCTTAGCTCCTGGCCCAAGTGCCCAGCACTGTGTGATCTGGCTCTTGTGCGCTTCTTTATGCATCTCTCCAAGATGCCAAGATGCACAGTGCTGTTTCCACACTTAACATCAACACTAGTCACTTGGTATTCATTTCCTTTTCCTTCAGAGAAGCTGTCCCTGGGACATTGCAGAACTAATTTAGTTGTCCTCTGTGACACTGCATTTCTAGTGTTGTTGTCCTTATGGTAGCACTTACCTTGTCTCTTTGCCTAGATGGTTTGTATGAGTGAAACAGAACTTAGCTCTAGGAGCTTGATCAACTTCAGATTCTGTGTGTGTGTGTGTGTGTGCGCTTGTGCATGTGTGTGTGTGCGTGTGCGTGCATATGTGTGCACATATACATGTGTTGCTAGGAAATAAAACCAGTGGCCCTTGCGTTGGACTACATACCCAACCCTTTTTTGTTTTTTACTTTTTAGATAGGGTCTTATTAAGTTGCCTCACCAGGCCTGAACTTGCAGTCTTCCTTCCTCAGCCTTCTAGAGAGTGCTGAGCTGGCAGGCATGGGCCATCATCCCCAGTTAGGTTCAACTTTGTGACCAGAGCTCTATTTAGGTCTTATGCTATGCTTCTTGTTGTACCACAGCAAACACCAAATGGATTCTAACTAGCTTTTAGTGTTGTCCGTTTGAGTGGATTTGGAGGGGCTGTACAGAACCCTCATTTATCAGGCTCCCTGTCAGAATTCCAATGAAGAAGGCTGGAGGCATTGTAGTGGTGGGAGCCCTTCCCTGCCATGTGCAAGGCCCTGAGTTCGATTGCCCAGCACCACATAAGGCAGGCGTGGTGGCACATGCCTGTAATCCCAGCACTTGGGAGGCTGAGGCAGGAGGATTGCCATGAGTTCAAGGCCAGCCTGGCTCCATAGTGAGTTCAGGACCAGCCTGGACTATAGAGCAAGATACTGTCTCAGAAACAACAAACACACAGAATCTCAATGAAGATTTGCCTCATGGTGGTTATTGCTTGTTTATTTTAAAATTCTTTTATCCAACCACGTTTTTAGCTGGTATTCCATGAGGAATTTACCTCATCTATCAGGGAGAGAGTGCAAATCATATCTACCTAATGAGATTATTTTAAGAATTAAGGGGGCTAGAGGAATGGCTCAGCAGTTACAGTACTTGCTATGTTAAACACAAAGTACCTTGAGTTTGATTTCCCAGCACCACATAAGCTGGGCGTGGTGATGCATACCTGTAATACCAGCACTCAGGAGGCTGAGACAGGAGAATTGCCATGAGTCCAAGGCCAGCCTGGGCTCCATAGTGAGTTCAGGACCAGTGTGGGAGACCCTATCTCAAAAAGAAAAGAAGTGAAAGATAAAAAGATGATCTCTAGCTTAGAGTAATACTACAAGGGAAATGTTGCTGATGCCGCAGAGGACTTGAGTTATTGGAGTGATTTTCTGAGAAGAGGAGGGGCCAGAGGCCTGACACGTAGGAGGAGGGCTTGGACTTGGCCTTGGTAAAAGTGCCACTAGGTGGTCCATGGCTGGAGAAGACAAATGTGGGTGGACTGTAGACTAGTGAATGGAGAACATTGCTGCTGCCCATCAAGTTTCTTTTATGCTCCCAGGAAACAGAAAAAGGGTCTTAGCTGGGGTGAGAGAACTTAAAATAATTGTCTGGAAGAGAAATGCAAGCAGCATGAGAAATGTAGAATTTCTGGACAGGGGTCTTCTGAAATTGGTGGTCATGAATTTATTTTTATGTTTTCTTATTTGGTGATCATGAATTTAAAGTAAGAGCCTTGGAGCAGTATTTCTCCTGTGTTGTACCACAGAATAAGCAGGAAGGTACTTTACCAGGGGTGAAAAGGACTATGGGAGTGGAAAAGGAAAAGACACCTGAGCTAGATACAAGTACTTAAGAGATTAATTTTTTATTTTTTATGTTTTTTGAGATGGGTTCTTGGTCTGTAGCCCTGACTAGCCTTGGACTCAGCCTCAGCTTCTCGAGGGCCGAGATTACAAGCATGTACCGCCGTGCTCAGTTTTTATAAGAGATTATTTAAAGGAAGTGTCAGGGCAGATGAAGGTTAGGTGGGTCAATGAGTTTGAGGTCCACTAACTTTCTGGGGACAGCAGATAGAGGTGGGAATAGCCTAGAAAGAGGTGCTCTGGTAGTCCTGAGCTGGAGTCCTAGAAATTGCGGTTTTTTTAGGTACTATCACAGGTAGTGACAAAAGTCTGTGTTGCAGAGGACAGTAGCTTCTATTTAATTTATGTGTGACTAGTCTGAACTTGAATGTGTTGTAAGATAGGCATCAGAGGCTGGAGGAATGACACAGCAGTTACAGTACTTGCCTAGCATGCACAAGGCCCAAGGTTCGAGTCCCCTGCACCACATAAAAAGTCTAAGTCTAAGGCTGGCCTCGGCTACATAGTGAGTTCAGGACCATCATGGGCTATATAGAGAGACCCTGTCTCAAAAAGAAAGAAAGAAAGAAAGATATGCATCAGAACCAGGTATGGTGGTAAACTTCTATAATTCTAGCACTCAGGAAGCTGAGGCAAGAAGATCACAAATTGGGGTCCAGTCTGTACTACATAATAAATTTAAAACTGGCCTGAACTCCACGGTGAGACCCTGTCTCATGGGGGGAAAATGGGGAAAAAAGAAGAAGAAGGAAAAAACCAAACCTGGTCGTGCAGGTCTGTAATCCCAGCACTTTGGAAGCTGAGGCAGAACGATTGCAAGTTTGAGCCCAACCTGAGCAACGTAACAATTTAGCAAGACTGTCTGATAATCAAAACTTAAAAAAAAAAATGTGCTGGTGTGTTGGTGACTTTTTCATTGCTGGAACAGAATACCTGATATCCACAACTTAAGGAAGGAAAAATATATTGTAGCTGTCAGTTTCAGGAGGCCCCACAAAGTTCATTCATGGACAGCTGGCAATACTGGAAACACTTGGCAGATGTCTATTCGGAGAAAAGTTCTTCAGAATAGCATGGCAAATAGAAAGCCAAGTGAGGGAGAAAGGGTAAAGTTAGCATGTACCCTTCTCGGTCCTGTCCCAGTGATTACCCGTTTCAACCAAGCCCCACCCTCTCACAGCCCACCATTTCATAGTTATCCCATTACATCCAAATACATGAGATTTTGGGGACATTCCAAATCCAGACCATAGCAGCTGGGATATAGCTCAGTGGTGAGGCCCAAAGTTGGATCCCTAGTACCACCAAAAGGGAAGGAGTACTGGAGGAATGACACAGCGGTTAAAGTGCTTTCCTTGTAAGTGCAATGCCCTGAGTTCCATTCCCCAGCACCAAGTAATTCTAGGTGTGGTGGCACATGCCTGTAATCCCAGCACTCTGGAGGCTGAGGCAGGTGGATCGTCCTGAGCCCAAGGCCAGCCTGGGCTACTCCAGTGAGTTCAGGACCAGCCTGGGCTACAGAGCAAGACCGTGTCTCAAAAAAATAGGAAAAAAAAAAAAAAAGATTTCAGAGTTCTAAAACAAAAGAATAAAAAATACCTCAGATTGATTGACTGAGCCCGCTCAGTCAGGTAATGGGAACCCCGAGGGAGGGAAGGAGGGAGGATTAAGAAAGAAACAGCATTAATCAGAGCAGACTGGACTTCAGCAAGAGCTGAAGATGCCGTTTATTCCTAGTCCAGTTTCTTTTATACACAGCTGCAAACACACAGAATACTTTCTCATGAAACAGTCAAGGACTCATTTGAAACCTCAAAAACATTTGTCCTTGCTAAGCACACCTCCTTACTTTTCTGCCCAAAGGTTCATGGGTAGGTCAGCTTTTTCTCGCCAAATGCCAAGGTCACTTCCTTGGCAGCAAAATACAACATGGCTGTGCTGTGGCTCCCAACAATTCATTTTTTACTTTGAGTCCATCTTGAAATCTGATGTTTTGGGGTGGGATTGTGGCTCTGTGTTAAAGTAGACCGGGAAGCTGGAGGAATATCACAGTAGTTAGAGTGCTTCCCTTACAAGTGCAAGGCCCTAAGTTCTATCCCCCAGCACCACGTATACTGGGCTTGGAGTAGGCCAGGAGGAGTGAGTGGATTTGTGATAGAGGTTAAGGACTATGAGATCAGGGAATGAGGATTGTCTCTTGCATGTTTTTTTTTTTTGTTTTGTTTTGTTTTGTTTTTGTTTTTTTACTGGAGATCCAGCCCAGCACCTTCACACTGAGCTATATCCCCAGCCCATTTTTTGGTTTTGATTTCGAGACACAGTCTTACTAAGTCTCTAAGTTGCCCATGCTGGGCTCAAACTTGCAATCCTTATGCCTTGTGCTTTAGCACAGAGATTACAGTCCTGCTTCCTGGGCCTGGCTTCTGTTTCTATTAAAATAGCCAAGCATCAAAATAGGAATCATGGTAGAGAGATCAGAACCAGAGCTGAAGTCTGGAAAGACTTGAGATGGAGTGACTAAGTCTGTGAATGGGCCTGAGGCAGGATAGCAAGGTCATCTCATGTTGAGGTATGAATTTCCCTCAAGTTGAGGCCATGCAATGGTCTGATGGGTCTTTTTTTTTTTTTGAGAGAGAGAGAGGGTCTCTGTCTGTAGTCCAGGCTGGTCCTGAGCACACTGTATAGCCCAGGTTGGCCTTGAACTCATGGCAGTCCTCCTGCCTCAACCTCCCAAGTGGTGGGATTACACATGTGTACCTCCATGCCTGGCATATGTGGTGCTGGGGAATCAAACTCAGGGCCTTGAGCTTGCCAGGCAAGTGCTCTAACCACGGTGCTATTCCTTTAGCCTAGTCTGACATGTATTGAAAGCTCTGTCTCTGGGGTTAGAGGCGGGATGGAAAGTGGGGTCTGCAGACTGTGACTCTGCAGATCCTTGTGAGTATCCATTCCTATGTCTCTATGGCCCTTAGGTTAGCAGGAGGAGTTTCTGAAAGGAACATGTAAAGCATCACCTGTGTCAGCCTGTGAGCGTGCGTCTGGCCTGACTTGCTTCAGCTGGAGTCCGGGGAAAGGGTGCTGCTTGGCCCAGCTCAGGTGTCCCTAGTGCTACATAATCTCCCCCTCCCCGTGAGGAGCCCTTCCCCTTCAGGCGCTCACTGCCTTTCTGTCCCCAGCTTGAGGAGCACCGGAATTCCCAGAAGCAGATGAAGCTCCTGCAGAAGAAGCAGAGCCAGCTGGTGCAGGAGAAGGACCACCTGCGTGGGGAGCACAGCAAGGCTGTCCTGGCCCGCAGCAAGTTGGAGAGCCTGTGCCGCGAGCTGCAGCGACACAACCGCTCCCTCAAGGTGGGCCGTGCAGGGGAGCAGGGTGAGCTGGGGTTCTCCTAGACCTCACTTGCTTTTGAGGACTTTCACATTAAAAAGAGCTATACTGTTGTGGGTTAGAAATACATTCCCAAAGCCAGGTGTGGTGGCGCATGCCCGTAATCCCAGCACCCGCGAGGCTGAGGCAGGAGGACTGCTGTGAGTCCGGGACCAGCCTGGACTACAGAGTGAGACCCTGTGTCCCAAAAAAAAAAAAAAGCCTTCACCTTCCCCAGTAAAGTTTAGCCTTTGGGAGAACTGCTGCAACCATTTAAAATACTCTTTCTCCTTTTCTTTGAGACAGGATGTCAGAAGGTTTGTGCCACCACACCAGCTTATGTGGTGCTGGGGAATCGAACTCGGGTACTTAGCACTTGATTTAGTGCTTGCCTAGCAAGTGCTTAATAGCTGAGCCATTTCTCCATCTAGCCCCTGAACTTGAGCTTGCTATTAACTGCTGAGAGCCATTCCTTCAGCCCGCCCTCCTTTTTTTAAGGGGGGTGGGGGGGTGGGTGGGGGTGGGGGTGTGTGGTATTGGAGTTCAAACCCAGGCCTTCACACTGAGCTACATCCATAGCCCATTTTTGTTTTTGAATTTGAGACAGTGGCTTGCTAAGTCACTTAAATTGCCCAGGCTGGGCTCAAGCTTTCAGTTCTCCTGCTTCAAAGTCTCCCAAAGTGCTGAGATTACAGGCCGGCATCACAGGGCCTGGTATTCTTTTTCTTTTCTTATTTCTTTCTTTCTTTTTGTTTTTTGTTTTTTGTTTTTGTTTTTGTTTTTTTTGGAGACAGAGCCTTGCTTTAATACTCACTATGGAGCCCAGGCTAGCTTGGACTCATGCAATCCTCCTGGTTCAGCATCCCAAGTGCTGAGATTATAGGCATGTGCCACCATGCCTGACTTATATGATGCTAGGGAATCAAACTCAGGGCCTTGCACATACAAGGCAAGCACTTTAACTGCTGTGCCAAATTCTTCCCATCCCTTTTTGACCCTCTCATATCCTCCTCCCTAGTAGTTCCCATTATTCTCTCCGTTCAGTTCTATGAAATGACTGTAATCTGGGTTTCTCATATTAGAGAAGTCATTTGATATTTAACCTTCTGTATCTAACTTCACTGAGCATGATGGTCTTAAGTTGCACCCACTTAACCCACACAAGCCTCAAATTTGTCTGTCTTCCATAATTTACATATCCATTGGTCTATTCAAAGGTATTTTGTTGTCTTCCACATATCAGCTATTGTTCTGCTGCTGTGATTGGCATTCTTGTTTTTAGATAAGGTAAGTGCTAACATGCTAAGTAAGAGAGGGCTGCAGAAATGGCACAGTGGTTAAAGCACATGCCTTGCAAACATGAGGCCCTGAGTTCGATTCCCCAGCACCACATAAAGCCAGGCTGCATGGTGGCACATATCTATAATCCCAGTACTTGGGAGGCTGAGGCAGGAGGAATGCCATGAGCTCAAGGCCAGCTTGGCTTCCATAGTGAGCTCAGGACAAGCCTGAGCTACAGAGCAAGACCCTGTCTCAAAAAAAATACAAGATGCTAAGAGAACTCCAAATGCAGTGGCCTTCTCATTTATCAATTAGATAATTGTTCTCGCTATAACAGATACCTGAGATGTTTACCTTATAAGGAGGCAACGTTTATTTTGGCCCACAGTTTGGGAAGTTTTAGTTAATATTTGTGTTGCCCCATTGATTTCAGATCTCTGAGTGAGGCAGCCAGACGTCACAGTGGGAGCATTAAACAGAACAAAACCACCAGCCAGCCTGGTGGTCCTATAATAGCACTCTAGGCTTGGTCCTCGATACCACAAGGAGCTGGAGAAAGTTAAACTGCTTGTTTAGCAAGCTCAAGGCCCTGAGTTCAGTTTCCCAGCACCACATAAATTGGTCGTGGTGTCGCAGCCTGTAATCCCAACACTCGGGAGGCTGAGGCAGGAGGATTGCTGGGAGTTTGAGGTCAGCCTAGGTTCCATAGTGAGTTCAGGACCAGCAGGGACTAAAGAGCAAGACCCTGTCTCAAAAAAAAAAAAAAAACAGATCAGTATCGCAAAAATCAGTCAAAGTTACAGCTCCGATAAGTAAATACTTAGTCCTTGTCCCACAGACCAGTCAGAAGCCTGGTTATTCCCCTATTGTATTTTTACAGGATTGTTTTGTTTTGTTTTGTTTTGTTTTAGATAGGATCTCACTCTCTAGCCAGTCTAGTCCTGAACTCACTATGGAGCCCAGCCCATTTTTCAGTTACAATTTTGATACAGGGTCTCTTGTTAAGTTACCGAGGCTGGACTAAAACCTGTGGTCCTCCTGCCTCTACCTTCCAGAGTGCTGGTTATTATAGGCCTTCACTACTGGGACTGCTCATGATTATTTTTTGAAATATTGTAAGCAGGCACTTGCCTTGGTCCCTGAATTTGATTCTCTAGCACCATATAAGCTGGTTGTAGGGCACATGCCTGTAACCTTTTTTTTTTTCTTTTCTTTTTTTTTTTTTTTGAGATGGGGGTCTCACTCTGTAGCCCAGGCTAGCCTTGGACTCAGGAGAGTCTGCTTGCCTCAGCCTCTTGAGTGCTGGGATTACAGGTATGCACTACCACACTCATCTTTGTGTGCTGCTGGAGAATCAGCTCAGGATCTTGTGCTTGCAAGGCAAGTGCTTTAACTGCTGTGCTATTCTTCCAGCCCCCCTTTCTACAATCCCCCCAACTCTTCCCCAAGGTCTGTATTCTTAGCACTCTGGAAGGTTGAGGCAGGAGGATCACAAGTTCAAGCTCATCTTAGGCAACTTAGCAAGATCCTGTCTCAAAATCAGAAATAAAAAAATAGGCTGTGGATACAGCTCATAGCTTGTTTTGAAGTTCCTGGTTCAATCCCCATTACCACAAAAAGAAAAAAAAAGTACAGCCTTCTAAGTGTCCTCTTTATATATAAAGTCTTTTTAAAAATATATGTAATGAGGTACATACATGTTTTTAATAGTTATAATGCCTGTGCTGTTTTATATCCTGTTTATTTTTTCCCTCTATCTAATGCCTTCTTTTCCTTTCATTTCATATAGGACTATTTCAATCTTAAAATAGCATTTTGGGTGTACATACCTTATGTTATCAGTGTCCTAGTTAAGGTATTTTGGGGTTGTTTCTAATTTTTCAGTAGTATGTATAGAACTGCAGTGATAATTTTTGTTATATGTATATCTCTGTCCACTTATACAGAATTTATGTACAGGATAAATCTCAGAACTCAAGTGGTTGGGTCAAAGACTGAAGCAAGTTCTCAGTTTGCATAGATTTTTTTTTTTCAAACTGCCTTTTAGTGAGAGCCATGTACCCCCATTAACCATGTCTGATTGTCTAACTGAACTACCTTGCCAACTGTGGCTATACTAAATTTTAACAGTTTTGTTTCCAGGGAAACAGGGGGAGACAAAGGGACATTAGGATAGGAATGCTTAATTTGAAATCTAGGAGAATAAACTTTCAGCAGTCCAGGCTGCTTCAGAATGGCACTTTCCATGGGCTCCCACGTGTTTCCAGGGCTCACAAGATATCACCTGATTTACACAGGGTTGCATTAGAAAACCCCATTGCATGACATCCTGGAACCTGGCTGCTCTTGGAGAGCAGGGAGGGCTGTTGGCGGAGACTGGGGACTAGTTGGGAGATCCTTTTATGGCTGGCTGGGGAGCAGTGGATGATGGTGCTGGGACCTGCTTCTCTGCCCAGGAAGAAGGCGTGCAGCGAGCCCGGGAGGAGGAGGAAAAGCGCAAGGAGGTGACCTCACACTTCCAGGTGACACTGAATGACATTCAGCTGCAGATGGAACAGCATAATGAGCGCAACTCCAAGCTGCGCCAAGAGAATATGGAGCTGGCCGAGAGGCTCAAGAAGCTGATTGAGCAGTATGAGCTGCGTGAGGAGGTGAGGTGGTCATGGACAGAGGTTGTGGTCAGCAGGTTGTGGGGCTCCTCGTGCATGCCAAGCACCAGGACAGCACTCCTATGGCTTCATCCTACTCCTCCTTTCTTAGGAAGAGAGTAACATCATTCCTCATAGATGAGGAACTGAGGTGTGGAGAAATGACTTATCTACAGCCACATGACCCAAGTGCCTTATCCCACAATGACCTAGCCAGGTATCTGTTTGAATTATAACTGTCCAGATTTTAGAATGGAGTGATAAACACATATTGTGAGTTACATAGCACACTTAGTGGGGGCCATGGGCAGCACCTCCAGTAAGACACAGTGTTTAGGCAGTGAAACTTTCAGATACATACCTATGTGGCTTCATAATGCTGTAGGTGAAGTTTGGCTGCCAACTTATGACAGATTTCTTTTGTCAGAGCCTTACAGAATTTGAAATTAGGGGTTAGGGTCATAGCTTAGTGGTGAGAGTGTTTGCCTAACAAGCTCAAATCCCTGGGTTTCATCCCCCAGTACCATGTAAGTTGGCATGGTGGCACACACTTATAATCCCAGCACTGGAGAGGTTGAGGCAGGAGGATTGCCATATGCTTCATGCCAACCTGGGCTACAGGCTGAAACCCTGTCTCAAAAAAAGAATTTGGAATTATAAGCCAGGCATGGTGGGATATGCCTATAGTCCGAGTTTTTCAGGAGACTAAGGCAGGAGGACTGCAAGTTTGAGGCCCATCTGGGTAACTCAGTAGACCCTGTCTCAAAATAGGAAATTTTAAAGGGAAGCGGGGCTATACTCAGTGGTTAGAGCACTTTCGTAGCATGTGCAAAACTATGGGTACAATTACCAGTACCATTAAAAAAAAGAAGAGGTTAAAATTACAAGGTAGAGCTGGAGGAATGGCCCAGCAGTCGTGCAAGCTCAAGGCCCTGAGTTTGATTCCCTGGCACAACATAAAGTAAGGTGTGATGGCACATGCCTATAATCCCATCACTCGGGTGGTCCTTTTGGATGGATTGATAGGTAGGTAGGTAGGAAGGTAGGTAGGTAGGTAGGTAGATAGATAGATAGGTAAAATTTCAAGGTAGAGGCTAAGCCTGTGGTCAGAGACAATCTCTAGGGTTGTTCACTAATTGCTTGTTGTCACGAGAGCAGAATGTTACCTCCTTAGCTAGCATTGGTTATTCCCCCAGGCACTTGTATCTTTGGGTCCCTTATGCTAGTCACTTGGCTTTTCTGGGCCTCTGTTTTCTTGTTGTGAAATGGAATACCTATAGATACTTTAAAGGGCTGACAGGTGACCTGCTTGGACCAAGCTCTTTCCTAGGACTGATATGAGATAGGCAAGCCCCACCCCTTTGAGCTCCCGGGCCATTGTGCCCGTCATGCAGTAGGGCCTAAGAGGGGCTCCCCAACCTGCCCTTCTTGTGCTTCATCCTGTGGAAACAAGGTTGCCTGTGATGTATTTGGTTTGAGGCAAGTTGGTCTGGTTATTGTTTTTGAGCATAGAGATAAAAAAACTTTCTGTACCGTCACTTTCAAGAATCTGAGGAGGGGCTGGAGGAATGAATGGCTCAGCAGTTAAAGCACTGCCCAACAAGTGCTAAGGACTTGAGTTGATTCCTCAGCACCACATAAGCCAGGCATGGTGGCGCACGCCTGTAATCCCAGCACTCAGGAGGCTGAGACAGGAGAATTGCTGTGAGTCCAAGGCCAGCCTGGGTTCCATGGTGAGTTCAGGACCAGCCTGGACTACAAAATGAGACCCTGCCTCAAAAACAAAACAAAGAATCTGAGGAGTTGGGGGTATAGCTTAGTAATTAATAATACTTCCCTAAGAAGTGCAACACCTCGCATTCATTCCCTCAGCACTGTGTAATAGCTAGGAGTGGTGGTGCGTGGTTGTAATCTCTGGAGGCTGAGGCAGGACTTTTGCCATGTGTTCAAGGCCACCTTAGGCTACATAGTTAGTTCAGGACCAGCCTGGATTACAGAACGAGACCCTGTCTCAAAAGTAGAGAGGACAACTCACATTTCCAGGTCCCCCTTCTGACCAGTAGAAGCTTTACCCTCCTGCTTTCCCCTTCTGTAGTTTTCCCAATGAAGTATTCTCTTCATAACCTGAAAAATAAGTAAGTAAATAGAATCTGAGGATCTCTTCCCCCTCCCCCAAAGAAGAAAGGACTTGCTGCTGCCTTTGGAAGAGGAGGTACTGATTGATCTACCAGGCTGTCTGGGTTTTGGTTTACAATCCTCCCCAGATAATTTCAGGTGCTCCCACCTGCTGCCTCTGAGCCTGTGAAAGTTATATCACAGGTGACTGAAACTCATCCTGTCCCAGACTAGACCTGTCTTCAAGACACATTTCCTTCTCTATTCAAAAAAGAAATTAGATTCCTTACATCCTTTATATGTTTCTGTTTGTCCAGGGATTTTTATCTCTGAAGTTGTGCTTTGGTCTCTCTCCTTCTCTTACCCACTCTGACCTGGTCTAGGTCCTCAGGACTCTGGCAGCCAGGACAGTCATTCGTAGTGATTGGGCAGTCTTCATCTGTAGATGCACCAGACCTCTACCAATTGAGTTAGGCTATTTGCAGAAATTTTGCCCTATCATAGGGGAGTAAGAATGCCAGTTCCATCGGTTGATTGGTCTTGAGGCAAGAAGCTCAAATGTGTTTGATGCTTGGCTTCCTGGGAGCTGGTTGTACCATATACCCTGGTGCTTACCCAGGTCTGATTCACTGGGACAGAGACCATATGAGGTTGGGAAGTTGACCTTCTAGGACAGTGGGGCCTACATTTTTGGCACATGTGGGAGTCTAGTTTGTCAGATCAAGATGGGAAGCTGGGGGGCTGGAAGAATGGCACAGCAGTTAAAGTACTTGCCTAAGAAGCACAAGGCCATGAGTTTGATTCCCCAGCACCAGATAAAGCCAGGCATGGCGGCGCATGCATGTAATCCCAACACTCAGCCTGAATCAGGAGGATTGCAGGATTGCTGTGAGTCCAAAGATAGCCTAGGCTATATTGTAAGTTCAGGACCGGTCTGGGTTACAGAGTGAGACTGTTTCTCAAAAAAAAGAAAGAAAAAAAAAAAGATAGGGAACTGGATAAGGTGTCCTCTTTGCAAACGGGGATCTTCTGCAGTGTTTGGCCTTCCTGAGAAAGAGTTCCTGACAAGCAGATCTTTACTACTGTCTTTCCTGCAGCATATTGACAAAGTCTTCAAACATAAGGACCTACAGCAGCAGCTGGTAGATGCCAAGCTCCAACAGGCTCAGGAGATGCTGAAGGAGGCAGAGGAGCGGCACCAGCGGGAGAAGGACTTTGTGAGGCTCAGGCCCCAGGGCTGGGGTGGGATGCGAGGAGGTAGGCTGGGCTCTCGTGTGGCGTGGAGTAGAGTTTGTTTGGATGGAATAATTGCCACTTGGGCGGTCCAGTCATTGCTTGCCCAGACAACAGTCTGCAAACGGCCTCAGTGTATCCATCCAATGCTCATGCCAAACACAAAGTTGAGCACAGCCTCTGGGGGCTTATGACAGAGCTGGGGTCCTGTCTTGACACAGCTCCTGAAAGAAGCAGTAGAGTCTCAGCGGATGTGCGAGCTGATGAAGCAGCAGGAAGCGCACCTGAAGCAGCAGGTGAGAGTGGAACTGACCCTGGGCCCTCAGGTTCCCTTCACTGGGCCTCATCCTGGGAGAGAGAGGGGACCCTCCTTCTCAGACTGGCTCTGGCCCAATTGTTCTGTGACCTTAACTGGGCTTTTGTTCTTTCCATACCTGCCTAGCCTAGCACCTGTGTTGTGGTGACTAGGTAACTAGCTGTGCTCAGAGGACTTCATTCCTGCCTTAAAAGTGTTGCTGCTCTTATTAAGAGACAGGGTCACAATATGTTAAAGTCTTCCAAATTCTGCCCTCTAGGTTTAGCATTTTAGATCATACCCTTTCCAATACATGTTTACTAGAAAATAACATCTTTGGAATTGTTGGATCAAAGGGCCGAGGAGAGGTCTGAGTGTACAGACCAGAGGTGCCTCCCCAAGAAGCCCAGTCTTACCTGTGGACTTCTGTCTCATCCAGCTCGCCCTATACACTGAGAAGTTTGAAGAGTTCCAGAACACACTCTCCAAAAGCAGCGAGGTGTTCACCACATTCAAACAGGAGATGGAAAAGGTAATGACGGTCTAGGCTGGATGTGGCTGCTGGAGCACATTCAGAACTAAACATTCAGAATTGAACACAGGGTCTGCCTTGAGAAAGCCCCACTGTGGGGTGTCTCACAGCGATAACTGATTGCCATCAAAAAGGGGCATTAGATCTGGGCCTGGTGACACCGGTCCGTAATCAGTCTCAGCACTGAGAGGCTGAGACAGTGGGACTGTAAATTTAGAGGCTGAGACAGTGGGACTGTAAATTTAAGCCCAGCCTTGGCAACTTAATGAGACTGTGTCTCAAAATAGAAATAAAGGGGCTGGAGGAATGGCTCCACAGTTAAAGCACTTGCCTAGCAAACGCTATCTCAAGCCTAAGTTCCTGAGTTCGATTCCCAGCACCACATAAGCCGGATGTGGTGGTGGATGCCTGTAATCCCAGCACTCAGGAGGCTGAGGCAGGGGGATTGTGGTGAGTCCTGGGCCAGCCTGGGCTCCATAGTGAGTTCAGGATCAGTCTGGCCTACAGAGCAAGACCCTGTCTCAAAAAAAAAAAAGAGAGAGAAATATAAAACGGGCTGACAGTGTAGTTCAGTGCAAAGGCCCTAAGCTGGATTCCAAGTACTACTAAAAAAATTTTAAGTATTTGGGTGGTGGACATAAGGAATCACAGCCTTTCCCCTCTGGAGAAGGAGGAGTCTTGGAATTTCATGCTACTGGTGGTTGGGTTTTCCCTTTTTTCATCTTTTTTCGGTACTGCAAGTTAAAATCAGGGCTCTGTGCATTCTAAGCAAAAACTCTGCCATTGAGCCCCTTGGAGCTCCAGTGGTATACATATCACTTGAGATTTCCCCAGGGGCAAGGTAACAAATGTGATGGCCATCTTCTGCTTTGGAGACACAGATGTGTGGACAGCCCAGTTCTGATCACTTCCTTCCATCTATCTCATAACCCAGATGACTAAGAAGATCAAGAAGTTGGAGAAAGAAACCACCATGTACCGGTCCCGGTGGGAGAGCAGCAACAAGGCCCTGCTTGAGATGGCTGAGGAGGTAGGTAGAGGGTGACTGGGGCCAAAGGACAAGGGCTAGCAGAAGGAGTCCTGCTGCCTGTCAGGCCCTTCCCATTACCTTCTAATGGTCAGTGATGTTGCTTATTAGAAGTAGGATTTTCATGCACATCTACCTGAGTCCAGAAGCCTTACCAGCCATCTTCCCCGGGGAGGTGGTGAACCCATGATGGTCTGCAGTGGAACCCAAGGAGCAAATGAAAGATGGGAGCAGGAAAAAACAGGGGCCGGTGATACGGGAGATTCTCATGTAAAGCAACTCATGTAATTTGTCATTTTGTGGCTTACAATTTAGAAGAAAGAACCTGCTGCCGGTGGAGCGGCAACTTTCAGCCAAGATTGCTGAATGTTTTAGACATGTTGGTTCACTGGGCCTTCTCTTGAGGCTCTGGTGGGTGTTAGTGACCCTGTTGCACAGATGAGACAGACTCAAAAGCCACTTACTTGGCCAAAGTCATCTAGTAGATGACTGGAGAATAATTGGATGACCTCCAAACCATGCCTGTCTCTGTACCACAGTCATGGCATACACCTAGGCTGCTTACTAGAAGAGGTCAGCTTTTGAGTCTGGGTTGTCCCCAGCCTCGTTAAAATGAGTATCTCCTAGCAAGTGGTGGTATGAGTTAAGAGTTGGTGAAATGACACTGAAGTCTTCATTTCTCTTTCTAGAAAACCCTCCGGGACAAAGAGCTAGAGGGCCTACAGGTAAAAATCCAGCGACTAGAGAAGCTGTGCCGGGCACTACAGACAGAGCGCAATGACCTGAACAAGAGGGTACAGGACCTGACTGCTGGTGGCCAGGGTGCCCTCACTGACAGTGGTCCTGAACAGAGGCCAGAGGCTGTCACTGCCTCCAAGGAGCAGGGTGGCGAGGGGCCTGGAGCTCAAGCACCCCACTCCTCAAGGGCCACAGAAGCTCCTGGCTGCCCAGGAGCAACAAGCACAGAAACAGCAGGGCCCCTTGAGCCCGCCTCTGCCACTGCCTAGAGAGCCTGGTGCCTGCGGCGTGCTGGGAGGGAGCAGCAGTCCCGCCAGGCCTGGTCCAGACACGGCTCCCACACCAAGCAGCCGACTGCTGAGGTCAGGCTGTTCTAACCTGGCTGGCATCTGACACTTTGCAATTTTGGATTTTACGGATCAGTTTTACATACATACGGTGTACTTGCAAAGCCTCTTACATTTATATCTGTAAGTGTACAGTGGGCTTGCGTTGAGGGTGGAGTATACAGATGAAGTCAGTGGCTCCTTTGAGCTGAAGAATCTTACAGAGGAAGTGTCATCTGTAGCTGCTGTCACAGCTGGCAGGGGAAGTGACCAGCATTTCCTGCCATATTTGAGTCTCAGACCCCTCCCAGCCCTCAGAGCTTGTGACACATGGCCTGGACTGCATTTTGTTCTGAGCAGGAGTTAGGCATCTCAGGCTTCTCTAGCTACCATGGAGATGCCATTGCTTTTCTTGGTCTGGGAATGGTGTTCCTGTGCCGAGCCTTGGCAGAGTACCCAGAGCTGGTGATTGAGCTGCTTTCCTACCTAGGACAAGGGACCTGGAGAATGTTTCATTGTGGGATGGTGGGCTGGTTGGGAGCCCCTGGGGTACCATTTCCCCTGCCCTCCTGTAGTGCCAGGACCAGGCCAATGTTGCTTCTCAGTAGCCTTATCATTCACAGGTGCCTCTAGCCTGCACAACCGATTGACAAAAGATCACCCAAAGCATTCTTTCTGAAGATTTTGTTTTGATTTGTTTTGCATGTGACAGTTCATATGAAAATCTGAGGAAGGAAGAGGGGGTGTTGTAGCAGCAGTGCTGGGTGCCCAACATTCAGTGTCCAACCCCTTACCGCCCCACCTGCCTCCTCTGCCATGTTTGTGCTGAGGTTTCCTGTTTGGGAAGATCAGATTGCTTAAGAGAAAAGAAAGGGCGTCTGATGATTCTACTGTATGCTTGCCTGTGGGTTTCTGTCTTAGGAGGCCTCCACTGATGTTCATGACTACTTTCATGCAGCAGCTGCTGGACCCCGGGTCTTACTACCCCATTGGCTTACTGTCTTTTGTGCTTTGTACACACCCCAACGTGCAGTCCTGGAGGTTTTCCCTGGATCCATTTTCTCATCTCCTTACCAAGAAATAGGAGTCTTCCTAGGATTTCACAGCTACTTGTGTGGGAGCCCCCAGGTGTTACCTTGACAGATAAAAGAATGAAATTCAACAGAAGACAGCCTAGGAAATCAGCACAATGGCTCAGGAGTCTCTTTGCCCCACCCCACTGGGTATACCACTGTGCACTCTGTAGCAGCTGTGTATGCTGGAAGTTCTGTTGCATTCCTGCAGGGTATTAGCCATTATTTGTTCAGAGCAGTTTTCTGGGGTGGCAGAATGAGTCTGAAGAAGGGCTGTGCTGGGCTAGGCAATACCATCTCCAGCTAAACCTCAGGTTCATTGAGCTAAGGAATCCACAACCCAAGAGAGAATAAGGGGATTCTGATTTTTCCTTTATTTATTTGAACTTGGGGCTGCAAGAATGACTAATACCTGAGTTTGATTCCCCAGCGCCATATTAGCTGGTGCAGTGGTGCACACCTCTAATCCCAGCATTTGGGAGGCTGAGACAGGATTGTCCTGAGTCCAAAGCCAGCCTGGGCTACAGAGCAAGACCCTGTCTCAAAAAAAAAAAAAAAAAAATTTCATTGAACTGTTATGTTGTCCTGCAGGTCCCTTTATTTTCCACCACTAGTTCTTAAATTCAGATGCCCCAGATAAATTGGTTTATGAGGCTTACTCCTGGATCATTATTTAGACCAGAGATGGCAAATGAATCCCCACCTTGACCCCCGGTATTTTCTTAATTCATTCAGTGTGTGAGTTGAGATGTCCTTGCTATTCCTGGCTAAGTTCTATTCTCCTGTGGAGAAATGTTTCCTAAGATCATTGTCTTCCCCTCTTTGAAGTCCCTCTGTTTAGAAGTTTCCCTGCCTCCCCTTGTTCCAGTTCCTTCTTCTGTTCCTGGCTTTTCTCTCCCAGGTCCTGTGCCAGGCTGAGGTACAAGAACTCCCAACCCCACAGAGGATTTCTTATGCTTTGGAAGGGCAGGGCAGAGGCAGAGATCTGCCTGCCTCGTTTGGAGAAAGTGGAAAGGCCTACCGTGGCCCACATAATTGCCTGCCTCACTTCAGCTACCTCTTAAAGGCCCATGGTGGGTTGAGCTGTTGGTTCCTAGTTGGGTGGGATGAGAGGCTGCAGGATGCATGTGGCTCCAGCTCGGCTCTGCAGGCCAGGAATGGCCCCAGACCAGGTAGAACTTGGCTTCAGCCCCATCTGTTTCTGGGCACCCAGACCAGTCTAGATAAGATTTTTTTTTCCCTCCTCATTGACCAAATCTTATAATCACTACAGCTGCTTTGCTTGCTCTGCTTTCCAAAGTCAGCCCAGGTGCTTGGGTGCCAGCCACCCTGTGCAGGAGCCTGGGCCAGGTGCGGGGGAGGTGGCCTATTAGTGAGTGAGGGCCAGTGCCCTTCTCACTCAGGTGAGTCCTGTGCGCGTGACCTCAGTTTTAGGACCAAGTGCTGTGTTGGTTTCTTAGGTTGCTGTTTTTCCTCCAGGGGACCACAGGGAAGCTCCGAGCCCCAGCTCTGCTACAGTGACTTGTGTTCAGGACAGTGTTCAGGGAGCGCTTTATGCTACCAGACTCCAAGAGGTATCGGCAGCGCTTCTTATTTGTCATTTGTTCTCCATGAGGGTTTTGGACCATGGGCTGAGCTCAGGCACTTTCTGTATGAATGTTACTTCTGTAAGTATGGTTATTTAACCCTCTTCCATCCCCATGATGGTGGCCCTCCTGGAGCTGACCAAGAGGCCAGTGGAGCTGCCCGGTGGTGTTGGCAGGGAGGCCGAGGCCTGCTGAGCTGCTGCTCCAGCCCTCTTCTTGCATAGCACAGACGGTAGCCCAGGACAGCCAGGCACCTGCTTGTCCTCTCACCCTTCCTGGGAGAGGGCTGCCTCTGTCCTTGTAACTGCTTTCTTTATGGCCCACATGGCCACCCAGACTTGTTTAAAGTTGTGCTGACAGCTTTGTTCCCCCTTTTGGTATTCACAACAGCCAGAGACTTGATATTGATGTATTTTAAACCACATTAAATATAGAGTCTGTTGCCTTAATGTTTCTCTTCTAAATTGGTTTGGTTTGGTTTGAGACACGGTTGCTGCTCTGTAGTCCAGGCTGGTCCTGAACTCACTGTGTACCCAGGTAGTCTCAGCCTCCAAAGTACTGGGAATACAGGTGTGTGCCACCACACCTGGTTTAAGTGGTGCTAGGGAATTGATCCCAGGGGCACTTTAACTTTAACCACAGAGCTCCACCCCAACTGTGGTCACTGAATGCTGCAAAGGGCTATGGCTGTGCATTACTCCTTCACTTCCCAGAGTACCTTCTGCCTCCAGCAGTCACTGAAAGCTTGGAACCTGACAAGTTTGTGCTGCCTTTGCCCTTGGCAAAGTTGGCAAAATGCTTATGTAAGAGCATAGGAGTCATTTCTTTCACTCAAAAACATAATGGCCTCTGGGAGTTCATAGGCCATAGATAGGAAAAGGTACTTGTAAGTCTAGAAAAGCTGGTGGTAGCTAAGTGTGGGATGCATACCTATAATCCCAGTCTTGGAAGGCAGAGGTGGGAGGATCTCAATCTTGAGGCCAGCCTGGGCTGCATGACCAACCTGGAACATCATAAACAGCTGGATGTGGTGATGCAAGCCTGTATCCTGGCACTTTGGGATGCCAAGACAGGAGGATCACAAATTCAAGCCCAACCTGATCAACTTACTAATCCATTCTCAAAAAATAAAAGCCAGGTGTGGTGGTACCTTCTTGTAATCCAGCACTCCCAGAGGCTGAGGTAGGAAGGAAAGTTTGAACCCAGCCTGGACAACTAAGCAAGACTCTTGTCTCGAAATCAGAAATAAATGCCTGAGGAAGCCAGGTGTAGTGGTACACACCTGAAATCCCAGCACCTCGAAGGCTGAGGCTTGTGAGTTTGAGGCCAGCATGGGCTCCATAGTGAGTTCAGGACCAGCCTGGACTATACTGTCAAACCCTGTCTCAAAAAGGGGAGGGGGGGGGTAGTTGGTAGTCTGAGGATATATCTCAGTGCAGAGGCCCTGGGCTCAATCCCCATTGTCACAAAAAAAGTAAAAATATAAGCCAGTCATGCTACAAGAAGTAGATGGCTGGAAGGGCATATTGACCTAATAGGCAGATAGACATTTTAGAACTTCATGTGACAATTAAGTGATGTACCTGGAAATGCAGGCACACAGAAAGTTGAGCCCAGTTACCTGGAGCTTGTGTGCCAGGCTCAAGACTTTGGGCTAGATTTAGTGGATGCGATGGAACCACTCATTGTTCGTAAAGACACTGGTGGATTCCCTGAAGCAAGGAGCAGGGTGAACAGCTACCCATGGGCCAGCTGAGGCCCAAATGAAACAGCCCCATCACTGCTGTTGGGTCTGTGCCATGGGCAACATCCCTCAGCACTGGCCTACCCAAGAGTTTGTAGAGGGACTTCCAGGCAGACCACATTTCCCATTAAGCTAGTTTTGTTTTCTTTTTGAGACAGGGTCTTGGAGCTTGCTCACTGGGAATTAAGGCTCCTGTGTGGGAGCACAATACTGGTGGCCTCACCCAACATTCTGTTCTCTCTGGGGTCTGGGTCATTTATGTACATGGAGGGTGCCCAGCAAATGGCAACAGTGTCCTTCATGCCACCTCTCTGCAAAAAGATGTGTCCGCCCACTGGTTGTGACAGCCCCAGCAGTTTCTGCCTCTTCTAGCCAGGGTCTCAATGGATGTGCTGGGCAGACTTGTTCCAGTCCAAGATCCTGGAAGGGGCTAGGGTAGAATACTTGCCTAGCATGCCTGAGGCCCTGGTTCAAATCTTCATTACTGGGGGTGGGGATGGGGGGCAGAAATCCTTCTGAAAGGGGTCAGGGATGCCACTCCAATTCCTGGAATTTCCAAGCAATGCTTCTCTGAGAATAAGTTAAGGCTTCGATCTCCCCAGGAAAGCAGATGAGGGTGGGAACCCCAGAAGTGCTGCTACACCCTCGGCCACTTTCCTTCAGGAGCCCAAGCACCACTCTAGAGACTCTGGTGGAGGAGAGGGACTTCCTGTTGTCTCCTCTCGCCCTTTGTTTTGAGACAGGGTCTTGCTCTGTGGCCCAGGTTGGTCGTGAACTCACTATGGAGCCCAGGCTGGCCTTGAACTCACGGCAATCCTCCTGCCTCAGCCTCCCGAGTGCTGGGATTACAGGTGTGCGCCACCACACTCAGCATATGTGTTGCTGGGGAATCAAACTCAGGTACTTAGCTCTTGACTTAGAGCTTGCCAGGCAAGTGCTTTAACCGCTGGGCCATTCCTCCAGCCTCAACCCTAGTTATTGAAAGTCCTGGGTTAAATGTTCCCCTTTTTCAAATATCCTGGAAGTTGGGCGTACCTGAGAAAGAGCTTCTGTTGGCGCCTGCATTGGCCGTGCTTCTCCCAAACTCAGCCACAGGCCACGCACTCTGCAAGGGGAAGGTGACCAGTGTGGCTGCGTGCTTTGCCCTGGGACAGTTCATTTGAGCCTGCTGGGCAGCCTGTCCAAGGATGAGCCTCCTGTGGCAGCAGCGCGAAATCGCGGCCCCATGGGTCTGTTCCTGCAGCGCCGGCCGCCTCCTCGCTGCTCAGGTTCCCTCCTGGGCGCAGGAGTCGGGTGCTGGCGGCGGGTCGCAGGGTCTTCCTCTAACCTGATGCTCCCGCACTGGCACACGAGGGCGCGACCTGCCACATCGTCGGTGGCAGCGTGGCCTGGCCCCCAGCAGCTAGGATTGTCTGAGTGCGCTGGGGACTGCGGTATTGCCTGGCGCGACCGATTGTTTACTCTCAGTAAATCGCAATAACAGTGGTGCTTGGGCAGACGCAGAGTGTGTAGAGTATTTAATAAGGGCCTAGGACTGGCGGTCGTCCCCTTGTGTCTTCTGCTATGTGGTGTAGACTTACACGTTCCCTTTTTCCTGTCTCGTCTCTTCCCAGTATCTGTTGCCCTCTCCCCACCCACCCCGCTCCTGACAAAGCCACCACCATTTTGTAAGAATTGTACATTCCCTCCAAAACTAACGGGAAAGGAAAAGTATCACACGACCAGTAGTCACCTTAGTTCAAAGGGGAGGTCAAATGAGAGGAGAAGGCCCCCGTCCCAAGAGGCTCCATCCCCCGCCCCAGGAAAAGCCACTTTCTCTTTAAATGCAAATCGCCTCCGCCAGCTTAGCCCCCACCCGCTGCTGGCGTTAGCGGGAGGACCGCGCCGAGGGCGGAGGAGCTTGCACCCCGGTGTCCCCGGACCCCAGGCCGCCAGGTCAGTTGCCCCGACAGAGGCGGGCAGGGGGGCTGCGTGACGCTCCGCTTCACTTCGGAGATGGCCGGGGCCGAGTGATCCGTTCTGCACATGGTTTGAGAGCTGAGCTTGGGAACTAGGTCCCGGGTCGCCCCAGCCGCTCCTGGGGAGCAATCCTGGGGTGCGGGGGGCGGGGGTGTTCCCGCTCCAGTTCTGTCCCCGGGCACACGGGTTCGCGCCGCTGCAGGGGGCTGGAGATGCGCCTGTCTCCCCGGTACCACGCCCCTGACCTATTTGGTGCCAGCCAGTTTTCAAAGCTTCTGCCCCAGCCCCCTTCTGTCCCAGAATGTGGGAGTCAGACTTGGGGGCAGCAACATGGAGTGAGACCCCTGGGAGAGGACAGCACAATACAAAGGCTCAGGCTGCGGGCTGGACTGGAGTCCAGCGGAACCCGGCCAGCTCCCAGCGCAGCCATTGTTGGAGGCCCAGGCAGCCATCTGCCTGACCACCCACCTAGGGACTTTCTCACTGGAAAGGGTAAAGCGCTGGAAGCTGTGCCAGGGAACTTCTGGGAATTCCCGGCGTTTGCATATGGGTGTGGAGTGGAATACGAAGGATGTCAGTGTATAACTAAGGGGGTGTGGGCTTCTACCAAAACCCATCCGGCGGCTACTGCCTGATCCTGGAGCTTTCCCAGGTGCCCCATCCTCACTCTGGTCACCACTCATGCCCACAGGTTGCTCAGCATCTGAGCTGATAAACAGACAGGGACCTAGTTAAGGCACCTTGAATTTTTTTTTTATTTTTATTTTTATTTTTTTTTTTGAGACAGGATCTCACTTTGTAACCTAGGCTGGCCCTGAACTCTTAGACTCAAGACACCTTGATCTTTAGCTGGACTCCTGCCAGCTCGCACCTACCTTGCCTTCCTGTCGACTCTCCAGCCCCATTTCTTCAGCCACAGGGGTCAGGAGCTCCTGGAGAACCTCTTCTGGTCTAGTGCTTTCAGACAGAAAGGAACTAGAGAGGGCCTGGAAGGTCCTTCATATGCATGCAGGAGGCCCTGGCATCTGGCCCTGTACTGAGGACAGAGCCCCAACAGTGGTGAGAGGCTGACTTCAAAGGATTTAGGGTCTTTCTTTTGTAGCTCTCAGGGACTGCTGTGTGAAGGGATAATTTTGTCACTATTTCAGGGAAGTTGCGTCCTTCACAGGCCTGAGCCCACCAGCAGCACCCAATGGAGGACAAAAAGAAGAAGCGGAGTCCTAAGCCCTGCCTGTCTCAGCCAGCCCAAGCACCAGGCACACTACGCAGGGTCCCTGTGCCCACCAGCCACAGTGGCTCCTTGGCCCTGGGGCTCCCTCATTTGCCGTCCCCCAAACAGCGGGCCAAGTTCAAGAGGTGGGTATATGGAAGGGAAAGCAGGCAGATGGGAGAACATGGGGACAATGGGGGTGGGGGGGTCAGCTATTCAGCATCAACTGATTCTTTCCTGGGGCTGGCCCAGCTGGCAGCAACACTCAGGTGACTCAGGCCCAGTGCCTGCCTGCCTCTCAAGTGCACAGAAGAGGCCAGGTGAGTCGCTGTGACTTGGAGGAGGGAACAGGAGACCTGCCAGGGAGTGAGTCATAGGCAGCTGCTGGACACACTCAGGGAAACATGTTCTAGGCTGAGAGACTTGCTTGGCATAAAAATCAGAGAAACATTTTCCCTGGAAGGTCTCAAGAACCACAGGTGGTGAGGAAGCCTTGGAGTGTCAGGGAGTAAGAAATAGTGAAAGGAAGGCCCGAGGAATAGCTCAATGGTTTAAGTGCTTGCTTAGCAAGCACTAAGTCCTTGAGTTTGATTCCCAGGCACCACATAAACTGAGCATGCTGGTGCACGCCTGTAATTCCAGCATTTGGGAGGTTGAGGATTGCCTTGAGTTCAAGGCCAACCTGATCTACATAGTGAGCTCAGAAGCAGCCTGAACTACAGAGTCTCAAAAAAGAGGTGTGTGTGTGTGTGTGTGTGTGTGTGTGTGGAGAGAGAGAGAGAAGTAGTGAAAGGATACATGGATGTACAATTTGAATTGTTGTTTTGTGTTTTGTTTTTTGTGGTGCTAGAGATTGGGCACCCAGGGCCTTCACACTGAGCTACATCCTCAGCCCACTTTCATTTTTGATTTTTAAAAATTTTTATTTATTTATTTAGAGATAGGGTCTCACCCTGTAGGTCAGACTGATCCTGAACTTGTTGATGTTGTGATGTTGTTCACATTGGCCTTAAACATACAGCAGTCCACCTGCCTCAGCCTCCCAAGTGCTGGGATTACAGGCATGTGCCAACATGCCCAGTTTATATGGTGCTAGAAAACTGAACTGAGGGCCTTGTGCTTGCTAGGCCAGTACTCTAACCTCTGAGTTATGCCCCCCAGCCCCTCATTTTTGATTTTGAGTAGGGTCTCACTCAGTTGCTGAGGCTAGGCTCAAACTTAAAATCCTCTTGCCTTGGCCTCCTAGAGAGCTGGAATTACAGGCCTGTGCCACTGGGCCCAGCTTCCCCTGAATTTCTTTTTTCTTTTCTTTTCTTTTTTCTTTCTTTCTTTTTTTCTTTTTCTTTTCTTTTTTCTTTTCTTTTCTTTTCTTTTTTTTTTTTGAGACAGGATCTCATTCTGTAATCCAGGCTGGTCCTGAACTCACTGGTGTAGTCCAGGCTGGCCTATGGACTTTAGACAATCTATGTGCCTCAGCCTATGGAGTGCTGGGATTACAGGCGTGCGCCATTGTGCCCAGCTTTATGTGGTGCTGAGGAGTCGAACCCAGGGCCTTGAGCTTGCAAGGCAAGTGCTTTAACCTCTGTGCCATTCCTCCAGCCCCCTCGATGTCTTTAAATGATTAAGAATTTCCATCCTACCTTATAATGTGTCCATGCGCGTTCCCACCAAATACAATGTGCTCTCTCACCTATTGTTCAAAATGAGGTCACTGTGTCCCCCTGTGGCTTTGTGTACCACATGACTGAGAAGCATGTTTGGGTACTGCTGCCCAGGGTGCGGCTGAAGCTTGAGCTGGGCGAGGACAGTAGGAAATACAGTTGGAAAGGAAACCTGGCAAGGACGTCAGTGCTATCCTGAGGAGAAAGGAAATTCAAAACTCTCTCTCTCTCTCTCTCTGTGTGTGTGTGTGTGTGTGTGTGTGTGTGTGTGTGTGTGTGTGTGTGTGTGTCTGGTGTTGAGGATTGAACTCGGAGCCTTCACGTTGAGCTACAACCTCACCTTTTTTATTTTTTCTTTTTATGATGAGGCCTTTCTCTGTAATTCAAGCTGGTTTTGAACTCATTATGTAGCCGAGGCTGGCACTGAACTCATGGAAATACTCTAGCTTCAGCCTCTTAAATGCTGGAATTAGAGGTTTATGAGGTGCTAGGGAATTGAACTCAGGACCTTGTACTTACTAGGGAAGTGATCAAACCACTGTAGTATTCCTTCAGTCCCACCTTTTTTATTTTTTAAAATTTTAAATATTTATTTAATTATTTTTGAGACAAGATTTCACTCTGTAGTCCAGGCTGGTCCTAAACTCATATGATGCAGCCCAGGCTGGTCTCAAACTCACAGGAATCGTCCTGATTGAGCCTCCTGAGTGTTGGGATTAGAGGTGTGCATTTTTCTCCCCGTTTATAGGGTGCTAGGGAATCAAATTCAGGGCTGTGGGCTTGCTAGGCAAGTGCTCTAACCATTGTGCTATCCCGCCAGCCCTTATTTTTTTATTTTTGACACAGGGTCTCTTTCCTGGCTTATCTCAAACTCTTTATGTAGCCCAGCCTAACCTCAAACTCACAGCAATCCTCCTACCTCAGCCTCCCAAGTGCTGGGATTATAGGCATGTGCCACCATGCCTGGCTTAAGCCCTTAATTTTTATAATTTTTATTTTGAGACAGGTTCTCACTACGTTTCTAAGTTGCGCAGGCTTGTCTTAAACTTGTGCTCTCCCTCCTCAGCCTCCCAGAGTGCTGGGATTAGAGGCCTGTACCACCATGCCCAGCTTAAAACAATTTTTAGAAGAGGAAGAGGATGCTGGAGGAATGGCACAGTGGTTAAAGAGCTTGCCTTGCAAGCAAGCATAAGGCCCTGAGTTCGATTCTCCAGCACCACATAAAGCTGGGCGTGGTGGTGCATACTGGTAATCCTAGCACTCAGGTGGCTGAGGCATGCAGATTGTCCAGAGTGCAGGACCAGCCTGGGCTATACAGCGAGACCCTGTCTCAAATGAAGAAGAAGAAGAGGACTAGGAAGATTTGGGGTGGGGCCTGAGATAGGTTTGATGGCCATAGAGGAGTATCTAGCTTTACTATAGTGGGCAAGTGACTAATCAAGAATCACAGGAGAAGTGAGGCTCTCAGGTGGGAACCCAGCAGTCCCCTTGCAGCAAGGCTTGGCCATGTCATTCCTGGAAAGACTTCTTTTCACCCCTTCTTCCCCTCCCTCAATCCCCTCTCACCCATTCTGGTGCTCAGGTCAGGGCCAGAAAAGTAAGAACCCAGTTGCGTTGGTGAGAGGATGGGCAGATGAATTTGTGTGTAGACAGATGGCACCAGGGATCTGGGATGCCTGGCTGTCCCCCACCTCCTGACTGTGACCATTCCCGCCCAGGGCAGGCAAGGAGAAATGCCGCCCCGCGCTGGCGGGAGGCGGGGGCGGCTCTGCGGGCACGCCCTTGCAGCACTCCTTCCTGACCGAGGTGACCGATGTCTACGAGATGGAGGGGGGGCTGCTGAACCTGCTCAACGACTTCCACTCTGGCCGGCTCCAAGCCTTCGGTGAGTGTGGGGGGGTTGGGCAGGGCTGCAGGCCAGGGTTCCAGGGTCCCAGGGTCCCAGGACTCAGACAGGGACTGTCCAGGGAAGGAATGCTCCTTCGAGCAGTTGGAGCATGTGCGGGAGATGCAAGAGAAGCTGGCCCGGCTGCACTTCAGCCTGGACGTGTGTGGGGAGGAAGACGACGACGAAGAGGAAGATGACGGTGTCAGTGGGGGGTTGCCTGAGGAGCAGAAGAAGACGATGGCCGACCGCAACCTGGACCAGCTGCTTAGCAATGTGAGTCGGCAAGCTAGGTGCTCTGGGTCCTGCGGGAATCCGGACTGGGGGAGGGGCTTGCTCCCAAAGGCCCCCGCTGACAACCCAGACCATGAGGAGACCCCAGAGCACCCAGGGTCTTGCTGATCCCCCTCCTGACAGAAACCTCCTTTTTCTGTTGACAGCTGGAAGATCTTAGCAATTCCATGTATCCTTTTCAAGGAAATAGTGCCTGTGTTCCCTAAAGAAGGGTGGGATGGGGATGGCTGGAGGTCAGTTTGTTTCGTTGAGACTGTGTCCTGCTTTGTAGTCTAGGCTGAACTACATATGTCATCCAGGCTGGCCTCAAACACTCAAACATATGGCAATGCTCCTGCCTCAGCCTTCCAAGTGCTGGGTGCACCACCACATCCAGCTCATGTGATGCCGGGGAATCAACCCAGGGCCTTGGGCTTGTTAGGCAAGTGCTTTAACCACTATGCTCTTCCTCCAGCCCAACAGGAGGTCAGTTTCTTCCTACCCTGTCCCTCCAAAGGTATTCACATATAACTAGCGTCCCTACCCCCTGTCATCCCCTACTGAATCAGAACTAGGCAAACTGTTTCTACTTGTGGAGAAATATAGAATTTCCCACATATTTGGGTGGGTGGATACGGGGAATACATTTTACATACTGATCAAAATCTGCACCAATCCATGGCAACGTTTGTCTGATATTCTATCATTTCAGCATTGAACAACTGCATTTACCATGCTAACGTAGACTCAGTCTTCATCTAGATAGTGTCAGAAACAAACACACACGTGTGTGCATGCGTGCACCGTAGAATAAGTGCAGTGTAGCTCAGGGGTCCATCAGCATGTCTGACATGCATGATCTGAATGAAAAAAGAGGAGCCTGGTATGGTGGTGTACACCTGTCATCCTAACACCCTGGGAGGCCGAGGCAGGAGGATCACAAGTTCAAGCCCAGTCTGGGGGACTTAGTAACTTAGTGAGAACTTGTCTCAAAATGAAATGGGCTGGGGATGGGGCTCCGTGCAAAGGTCCTATGTTCAGTCCTAAGAAAACCGAGAAAGAAAGAAAGGGAGAGAGAGAGATAGAGAGAGAAACAGAGAGAGAGAGAGAGAGAGAGAGAGAGAGAGAGAGAGAGAGAGAGAGAGAAAGGAGGGGTTCAATGGCCTACTAGAAAGAGGTGCAGGCTGGGTGAGACGGAGTCGGTCATGGCTCAGGGTAGCGCCTCCATTTGCACTCGGGATTCCATCAGACACACACACACACACCCGGATGGCAGGTGGGGACTAGCAACCTCAGATCACAGGCGACCTGAGCCTGTCCCAGACAGGAAGGCGACTGGGCGCCACCATTCCTTGACTGGCACAGACAGAAGCTGCACCTGGCTGAGAATGCTGAGCCCGCCGAGCAGCCAGCGGCGTAGACGGCGGCGCGGGCGTGGGCTGCCTCTCTCATTCTCTTATAACTGTGACTGTTTTTTTTTTTACCAACTCGGGCGGGTATTTCGCAGCCCCCCAGGTGCTATGAGGTTGGGGGGCCGTGGGTGGAATTAAACCAGAAAGAAAGAAAGAAGTGGCTCCGTGTACTCTTTCCCCTCCTAGCTCCGCTCCGCAGACACACCTGAGTGCGCTACGGTGCAGGACCCTGCGCTCAGGGCTGACACACTGAGCTACATCCCCAACCTATTCTTAGTTCCGAATTTGAGACAAGGTCTCGCTACATCGCTAAGCCCCAGGCAAGGCTCGAACTCCCAGACGGCTGAGATTACAGGCCTGCGTCTCGGAGCCGGCGGACGCCTGCTCGGTTTGAAACTCCCACATCGCACTCGGCTTGGAGGACCAGCTCAGGCCGGACTGGGAGCTCCTGACCCACGCTGGAGGGACAAGAAGCGGCGCGCGTGCCTGGTTTCCACTAAGAAACCAACCTGGTCTGGAAAGCCGTTGCCGTGGGGACCGCGGGGTCCCGCGCCTGCGCGCTCTTACGAAGGGCTCGGCGCCGGCTCATGACGCACTGCGCCTGCGCGCTGCACTGGGCGGTTGGCGTCGGAATGGAGTCAGAGCTTCTGTTTCGGAGGGTGTCCGTGCTGCAGGTGTGGGTCGGCCTGGAGGAGGGGGGGCATCGCGAACGGTGCCCCTGGGTCTCGAGCTAGGAGTTTCCAGCGAGACAGGGCTGTCGCGGTCACACCCCGACCGACTCGCCTGCCCTTGGGGAAGCCGCCCACCCCGCCGCGCGGGCGATCGCCGGGACCCGGCCTTCCTTAGGCGCTAGTGCGGGATCGGGAGGAGCGGGGAAGCTCGGGGAAGGGGCCTCTCCAGGTCCTGAACTCCTGGAGCCCCCGGGATGACCTCCCCAAGGAGAATCCGCTAAGGGGTCCCGCCTTTGTTAAAGAGATTAAGTGCCTTCTCTCCCCCTCGTTCTACACACCAGGCCTGTGTCCGGGGCTTCTTGGTCCGACGCCGGTTCCAGAGCCTGCGAGCTGAGTATGAGTCCGTGGTACGGGACATCGAGGGCGACCTGGACACACTTCAGTGGACTGCAGGCCGGATTCCCAGGCCCACATTTCTCCCAGAGGTATTACACACCCCAGGGGGCAAGGGAGAGGAAGGAGGACCCGAACAGAAGTTCCTAGGAACAGTAGAACCCAGTCTTGTGCTGACAAGCCTCTGGAAGAGGCATTAGCCTTGCCCATCACACTGCTCCCACCAGCTGCTGCAAGACCACAGTGCCCACCGGTGTGCAGGGGTTTACCTCTGGGCTGTCACAACTCTCTGATTTCTCAGAAGGCAAAATCCCATTGCTGCCAGAAAGCAGGACAGAGGGTACCAAATCCAGTGTGGGAACTACGGAGCCCCTTCACCTGTAAAAAGCCTGAGAAAGAGGCCATCTGGGAGGAGATGGCACCGAAGAAGTCAGGAGAGAGCTCAGCACTCCCAGAAAGCCATCCCCGCAGAGACAGCAGCCCCCGGCTTCAGGCTGAGCAGGACAATAACACCAGGAACCCCAGCCAACAGGAGACCAAAGCCAAGTCAGAGATGGAATACCCAGGTACCTCTCTGCCTAGATCAGGGCAAGCCCCCTACCCTCTCTGGGTCTCAGCTCCCCATCTGGAAAGTGACACGATGTACTAGATAAGCTGTAATGAAGCTGGGCCCAGGCGTGCAGACCTGTAATCCCAGCACTCTGGAAGGCTGAGGCATGAGGATTTCAAGTTCAAACCCTGCGTGGGTAATTTAGTAACTTAGTTAGAACCTGTCTTAAAATAAAATACAAAAAAAGAAAAAAAGAAAAAAGAAAAGAAAAAAGGGCTGGAGACATAGCATAGTATGAAGGCACTGGATTCTGTCCCCAGCACCATGAAGCGGGGTTGGTGGGAAGGGCGGGCTGCTGCAGCACTTTCCTATGTCCTGCCTGGTAGGGGAGATGTGGTTAGACAGACAGGTCTGTCCCTCAAGGCCTGCTCTTTTTTTTTTTATTATTTCCTCCTTTAAAGAATCCGTAAGTCCAGGACTGTTATACAGCCAGCATGAGCTTCAGGAGCTCCAGTACCACCGCAGCCACTTGGCCATGGAACTCCTGTGGTTACAGCAAGCTATCAACAGCCGTAAGGAGGTAGGTGCCAACTGGGAGCTCTTTCTGAATGGGCCAGAGGTTAGGTGTAAGGAGAGGCCTCCTGCTGTGCCTAGGCCCACATGGTATAATCTCTTCTCTCCCAACAGTACTTAATTCTCAAGCAAACACTGAGACCCCCAGAAGCAGGCCACACCACATATGAGCCATGCCAGAGCCCAGAACATGGAGGACAGGCGTGGCCACAGCCAAGCCTGCTGCAGCAGAGCCAGGCCTATGGAGGCAGAACCACGGGACAGCTAGACCTTGCAGATGTCTCCTGTCCAAAGGGCAAATCACAACCCCACAAATCCCCAGAAAGTCTGGCCACTACAAAAAAACCTACTGCTGGTGCTAGAGGCAAGGAATTGTGCTGTCAGAGGCTTGACCCACAACTCCCTGCACCATCAGCCAGCCAGGCTGGAGGGTACAGGGCCACCAAAAAGCCTGACCTTGAAGAACAGACCCTTAAAGGTGCCCACCTGCAGAAGACGACACTCCTGGAGGACAGAGGCCGCAAATCTAAGAGTCCCGGTAGTGGGAAGGCCAGGAGACAGCTGCCTGCACTCTGTGAAGATCCAGATGTTGAGGCCAAGTCTCCCAGAAAGCCCAACAACAAAGAGACTGACTACCATGGAGCCAGACCGCGACAGTTGGGCCACTCAAAGGATCACATAATTTGGGATAGGACCTTGGAAGGGCCAGAGCTTGGTCACTTGGATCTCAGGGAGATTAAGCCACCCAAGGGCCAGATCCCCAGGGATAAAACTTGTGGAGATGGACTCTCCAGTGAGCTCAGTCATGAAGGATGGAAGAGCCAGAGGACTGTGCTGTGGGAGTCTAGGCCACCTGAGAACCTGTCTTCCACAGAACTAGCTGAGATGGGAGGGGACCACGGGGGAGACAGACCATGGAAGACAGGACCCCCAGGATAGACCCTGGGGTGCCAGGGGAAGAACTGACTCTAAAGGGGACACTGAAAGGGCACTAGGTAAGGAGAGACCTCTACCTCCTGCCATCACCCCCAACCAGCAGTGGCTAGTGGGGCCACGAGGGGTTGGAATAGAGCATGCAATGAGTACCAGGAGAAGAACAGAAGACACTGCTTTATCTTCTGCTGTGGCTCGGTCCATGTCTCAGTTTAAGCAGTTACCTAGAAAGGTCAAATGGGAGGCCTAAAGAGGAATAAAGGTTTTCTTTCTCTTGGATTCTAAGCCTGCCTGCTGGTCTGCCTCTGTTCAGGACAGACTCTGGACTCCTGTTGGCATGGGGCCTCGTCATCAGGCCCAGAGCAGACCTTGCCATCCCTGGGAAACAGTGCCCAAACCCATCCCTGTGAGCTCACACTGTCGGGCTTCAGAGGGCCTAAGACTTTGGAGGGTATGGACACGTGTTTCATTATTTTTTTTATTCGTTATTTTTGAGACCAGGTCTCTGTAGTCCAGGTTGGCCATGACTTCAGTGTGTAGCCCAAGCTGGCCTGAAACTCAACAATCCTGCTTCAGTCTCCTGAGTGCGGAGATTACAGGTGTACCACCATGCCTGGTTTATGTGGTACTGTGAAATAAACCCAGGGCCTTGTGCTTGCTAGGCGAGCACTCTGACATCTGAGCTATACCCTAAGCCCACACCAGGTTTTATTTACTTTCCCACTTTATTGATATGTGTAAGTGCAAAATGTAAAGTTTACAATGATTTTGAGCATTTTGTGCACATATACACAATGGCAAAGTTACCGATCCTTCCCCTCTCTCCTTTTGATTCTCCCCTCACCCATCCCCCAAGTTCCCATTATTTCCCACATTAAGTTCCATGAAATAATTGTGTTCTGGGTTTCTCGGAGAAACCATTCGATATTTCACCTGCTTCTGACTCAGCTTCACACAAGGTTTTAAATAGGACCTCTACCACTCCCTGTCCTACTTTTTTTTTTTTTGGAAGCAGGAACTTGCTGCAGTCCAGGCTGGTCCTAAACTCACTGTATAGCCCAGGCTGGCCTCGAACTCAACAGCAATCCTCCTGCCTCAGGCTCCTCAGGCATGTGGCCCCATGCTCCATTTATGGTGAGTGCTCTATCCAGTGTGCTGTTCCTGCAGGCCCACCTGTCCTGCTCTTGTGAGGCTGCGTCAGGGCAAGTTCAGTTGTGCCCCTGTGTACAAGGGAATGCTGGGCTGGGGTGTAGCTCTGCAGTTAGAGCGCTTGCCTAGCAAGCACAAGGCCCTGCACTGGATTCTCCAGCACCACTTAAGCTGGATGTGGTGGGAGGTGCCCGCCTGTAATCCCAGCACTCAGGAGCTGAGGCAGGAAGATTGCTGTGAATTCTAGGCCAGCCTGGGCTCCAGAGTGAGTTCAGGACCAGCCTGGACTACAGAGTGAATCCTGTCTGGGGAAAAAAATGCTTCTACCAAAGGCCCTCCCTGCCTTCCTGGATGAGCGGGCTGGACTCAACCTGATTGGCATGGCTCCCGGCCCTTCTTTAGTTGCCTGGCAACGGCTCTGCGTCTCAGACTGAGGACACGCTATGGTGGGTGGCAGTTCAGCAGCCAAGCGGGTAGTGGTATACCGGAATGGGGACCCCTTCTCCCCAGGCCGCCAGCTTGTGGTAACCCAGCGCTGTTTCCCCACGATGGAGGCGTTCCTTTATGAGGTGACATCCGCTGTACAGGCTCCACTTGCTGTACGTGCCCTCTACACGCCTTGTCATGGCCACCCTGTCACCAACCTGGCAGATCTGCAGAATGGAGGACAGTATGTGGCTGCTGGCTTTGAACGATTCCACAAGCTCCCGTGAGTGGGCTGGGTGGGGCTGGTCAAGGAGCCTGGGGAGGAGTGTCCAGGGCTCACTGTGTAGCTGCAGGGCTGTATACGCACTCTCACCTGGAACCCGTCTGAGTGCGTGAGCGACACAGTAGAGCTGCGATTCCCAGTAAGTGCTGCTTGGTGTTATAAATGCTTATATCCATCACTGCAAGGACCTGCCTGTGGGGAGGAGGCCATTCTGCAGGTTGAACGTATTTTCAAAAAAAAATTTTTTTAAATTTATAGGGGCTGGAGGAATGGCACAGCAGTTAAAACACTTGCCTAGCAAGCACAAGGCCCTAAGTTCAATTCCCCAGCACCATATAAACTGAGGATGATGGCGTATACCTGTAATCCCAGCACTCAGGAGGCTGAGGCAGAAGGATTACCATGAGTCCAAGGCCAGCCTGGGCTCCGCAGCGAGTTCAGGAGCAGCCTGGGCTACAGAGCGAGACCCTATCTCAAAAAATAAGTAAATAAATTTTTGTGGTACTGGAGATCTAAGGCCAGGGCCTTTACACTGAGCTGTATCTTCAATCGTTTTTTTTTTCTTTTTCTTTTTTCTTTTTCTGTCTTTTGTATGTGTATCTTGGAAGGGGTGGGTACTGAGGATTGAACCCAGGGCCTTCGCACTGAGCTACATCTCTAGACCTTGTTTTAAAGTTTTATTTGGTTGCATTTCTGAGGACAGAATATAAGGACTTCATCATACTGAGGCACATCCTCAGCCCTTTTTTATTTTGAGACAGGGTCTTACCCTTTTGTTTCAGCCTCTCAGAGTGCTGGTTTTACAGGCCTGTGCCCCACATCTGGCTCCAAAAGCTCTTCTTTTGGGGTGAGGGACAAGGTATTATTTTGTAGTCCAGGCCAAGCCTGAACTCACTGTGTAGCCCACGCTGGCCTTGGACACATGGCAATCCTCCTGCCTCATCCTCCTGAGTGCTGAAATTACAGGTGTGCACCACCATACCCAGCTAATTTTTACATGCTGCTAGGAAATTGAACTCGGCCGTGTGCATGCCAGGTAAGCACTTTAACCACTGAGCTACTTGTCCAGTCTGAGGGTGCTTACTGTTACAGGAATAAAAAGTCAGGACCTAGGTAGACCTAGAATTTGGGCTCAGCCACTTCCTGTGTGACTGTGGGCATGTCAATTCTCTGAGTCTCAACAAAACGGAGATAAGAACACCTACCATAGGCAGGGTGGTGGAGCAGACTTGCAAATCTAGCACTGTGGGAGGCTGAGTCAGGAGAATCGCCAAGTTTGAGCCCAGCCTGGGCAATTTAGCAACTTAATGAGACTTCGTTTCAAAACTCAAGAAAAATAGGATAGCTCAAGGTGAAGGTCCCAGGCTCAATGGCCAGCAATGCAGGAAAACAGCAAAGCAAACGAGCAGCTGGAGAAAATCCCTCGGCTACAGGACCCTGAAAGAGCTCAGCTTTCCCAGCCTTGTAGCCGAGACTCTGGTGTCGTCCAGCCTGATTCAGTAGTTGAGGGGCCCTTGACAGGCTCACGTGTCCGCTCTGTTTCTGGACTGAGAGACTGTGACAGTGGGAAGGGGTGTCTTGTGAACCCCACACTGGCAGCTCCCCATAGTGACCTGTGACCTCTGTCCTTCCAGCTATTTACTCCCTGGAGGGAAGGACCCCGGTGGGAAGAGCCGCAAACTGCAGGTGAGTCCTGGAAGAGACTGTCCCCAGCTCAGCTGTCCCCCCACCGGCCTTGGGATTGTTCAGCGTGTTCTGGGAGACCAGGGGCTCAGGAAGCAGCCAGAGCTGCCATTTCTGCAGAGGGTGGGGAGGTGTTCTCCACACACTTGAGCCTACTGCTGTCCTTCCTGGGTTGGGATTTCATGTCCTGCAGAACATTTCATGTTTAGGTTGTGGACCTCAGAGGAAGGAGAAAGTTTTGAAACACGTGAGGGTGGAGGTGGGACAGAAGCAGCTTCTGGTGAAAAGTGTGGCCAGGCACATCGCTCTGTGCCTCGGTTTCTACCCAGATCTGGTTCCCACCTGCTGACCCCACAGTCCTTGAGCTGACCTACTCCTGATCAAAGGCCTCAGCTCTCCTGATGTGGGGGCCTGACTTGTATTTCAGGTTCATTCAATGACTCATCAACGGTATGATGAAGCCCGTGGACGGCGGCTGCCTGCAGGTGCCTCCTGCTATATCCAGTGAGTGCCAGGGTTACAGATTTGTGTTGGTGAGGCAAGGAGAATGGAGTGGAGCCAGGCCTGGTGGCACAGCCCTGTAATCCCAGCTCTCTGGGAGGCTGAAGCAGGATATGAAGACCCTGGGTTCAATCCTCAGTACCAAAGTAATAATAGAAAATGAGGGTAAGTGTGTTCCAGAAGCTTCTGGTTACCGGCAGGATGGTAAGTCCAACCTGTTGGATAGGTAGATAGGGACCAGTACAGTGATAGTAATTCTTGAGCCATTTTGGGGGGAGTATTGGGGACTGAACACAGGGCCTTTGCTCTGAGCTATATCTTTAGCCCCTTTTCATTGTTTGAGACATGACCTCACTAAATTGCTAAACTGTTCAGGCTGGGCTTGAACTTGTGATCCTCCTGCTTCAGCCTCCCAAAGTGCTAGGATTACAAGCCTGCACTACTGGGTCTAGCTTTTGGGGGCCCCTGGGGGACATTTTTGATTTGTGTGCCACTGTTTTTCCTCTCCCTTGGGGACAGTCCTGGGGGCTCTCCTCCCCTCCTGCTAATGGGGTTTCTCTGTCTCAGTGTGTTCAGGAATGGGGACCTGCTAAGTCCCCCGTTTGGCCTGAAGCTGCCCCCAGCTGCCATCCAGGACTGGGACACTGTGTTGAAGCTCCTGAGTGAGAAGGCCAAACTGCAAAGTGGGGCTGTGTGCCAGTGAGTATGGGGAGTACCCGGAGGCCTACGCGTCCCTAAAGAGACTTTCCATTGACGTTGGCTCTTCCTGGGGATGGAAAGGCAAGAGGAAAGAATGTTCTTCCCATGGCACTTCTGTGTATGCTATCAGAGGAGACTCCTCTGTCCTGCCTTCTATGCGAGGACAGAACCAGGGTGACAGCGCTTGGCGGGCCTGAGACTGGAGGGTGCCCACTTGCTCACTGCCTGCTGAGTATAAAAAGGCATCTCGTGCCCTGTCTTGTCGCTGCTCACCTCTCCCCCAGACTCTGCACCCCAGAGGGGCTCCCGGTGTCAGCAGGAGAGGCTCTGGTGAGCGGCCGTTACTACGTGGCTATTGGAGAGGAAGAATTCAAGGCCCTCCCCTATCTCGAGCTGCTAGTCCCCAGCCCCTCCATGCCCAGGGGCTGCTGGTATGTATGCGGAGGTGGATGGTCACAGGTTGTTCCAGAAGGAACTGCCCTCTGGTCAGCGTGCTGTGGCTCTGTGTCAGCCTCTGCCCACCACACGCCCTTCCTTCTTTCATTTTAGGTGCCCTCCAGATGGGGAGTACGAACTCCAGAGGCAGGGGGTAGGTGATGACGGGAAAGGGTGGGTCGTGACTAGCTGAGAATTCTGACGGCTTGGGCTCTGCCTTACCTCACTGCACCCTCTCAGTTATCCTATGAAATAGTGATTATACCCAGTAGTGATTTGCTCAGGTCAACACAGGCATTCGGTGGTACCAGCCAGACTGGAGCTGTAATCTTCAGGATGGAGTTGTGGAAGTGGCAGAACCGAGTCCCTTATTGTTGGGCGGGCTGCTGGGACAGGGAACTGGCAAACTTGGCATAGTGAGGCCTGGAGTAACTCAGCTCCCGACCCCACTGTTGGCCTGAAGGGCCAAGTGTGGAGGGCGGTACCCAACAAACCCAGGCCTGAGCCTTCCCAAGATGAGCCAGGAAACATGGGACATAGGGGAGGGGCACAGTCTGGATTTATTGGTATTTTCATTTTTGTTTTTTGAGACGGGGTCTGGTCTTGAACTCACTATGTAGCCAAGGTCAGCCTAGAACTCACAGCATGAACTCCAACCTCAGTCTCTTGAGTGCTGAGGTCACAAGTGTGTGCCACCATGCCTGGCTAATTTTTATGTGGTGCTGGGAAATTGAGCCAAGCACATGCTAGGCAAGCACCTTAACCACCGAGGTACTCCCCCAACCCCTTTGTTGGCATCTGCAAGAGCCAGGCACCAGCTGTTCTGTCCTTCAAGAATAGGGAGGGGGACACAGGCTAGGAAGATGAATGGCACTGCCTCTCCCAAGATCCCACAGGCGGGGCTGGAGGAATGGCACTGTGATTAAAGCGCTTGCCTTGTAAGCGCAAAGCCCTGAGTTCAGTTCCCCAGCACTACATAAAGCTGAGCATGGGGCACACACCTGGAATTTCAGCACACAGGAGGCCGAGGCAGGTGAATTGATTATCCTGAGTCCAAGGCCAACCAGGGCTATACCTTTGAGTTCAGGACCAGCCTGGGCAGCAGAGTGAGATCTTGTCTCAAAAAGATAAAAAGAAAAAAATCCCACAGTTCTGGTCTAGGGACTAGAAAAGGTGAGAACAGACAGCAACCAGGGTCCAAGCATGTGTTTTTTGTTGGTCCAGAGCCACAGGGCACAGGCAACCCGGTCCTTTCCAAAGGAACCAGAACAAGTTGAGCCATCTGCTTCCTATGCCAGACCCCTGAGGGCCACTCAGCCAAGGAGCAAGCCCGCTACTCTTTCACACCCATCAGGTGAGGGCTCCCAGGACCCTGGGCCTTTTCAGCCACCCCACCCCAAACTGTTTTTCTCTGAACTGGGAATCAAGCCCAGACCTTCACACTGACCTATATGCCCAGGGTCTTGCTAAGTTGTTAAATTGCGTGAACTGGGCTTGGCTTGCAACCCTCTTGCGTCTGACTTCCAAAGTGCTGGGATTGCAGGCCTGTGCTCCCCCCCCCCCCCCACCCAGTGCTAAGGAATGGTTTGAGCCCAGGGTCTAGGGTAAGCTGGGCAAGGCATCCACCTTAGCCACCAGTGGAAAGTAACACAGAATGGTCCCTGCTGTTGGAGAGTCTCTGGGGGCCAGAATGCTCAGCCCAGAGCGGCCTCTGACCTCAGCGTGACTGTCCTCTACCTCCCCACCTGCGTGTTCCATCCCTTGCTCCCACAGGCTTTGTCATGTGAACAGAAGCCCATGGAAAGGGCAGTGCTTGTCAACATGCTGTGGCTTGGGAGTGGGAGGCCAAGGCCGCCTAGCAACTCCCCTGCCATCCTCTGGGGAAGTAGGGAACGAAGAATGAGACTTGGGAGAGGAAGAGGTGGGCAGAAACAGTCAAGGGAAAGAGGGCTGAGAGTTCCTCAGGCAGGCATCAGCATGTTGCCTCCCTCAGTAGGAATGAAGGGAGTATCCGGGGCATCCCACCCAAGGAGGGAGACACGAGAGGCCCAGGAGGTAGCAGATGATGATGACACCCCGACAGACGAGCTCTCGGGTCAGGTAAGCTGCTGGATATGAAGCTGTACTTTGAGATGAGAACCAGAAACTGGCAGTCCTCCTGCCTAGTGACAGGCCTCCCCCTGCCCAGCTGCAAGTAGCTTTACCATCCCACTTCCTACCTGGTTCAAAGAAGGAGCAGTTCCTGGTTTCCCCAGTCCTTTTCTTTTCTGGGGTTGAGTACTGCCTGACTGCCGTTGCAGCCTGGACATAGGGATGGCTCCATTGTGTGCATTTCTCCATCTCCTCTAGAGGGCAGCACAGACAGCAGAAGAGCTCTGAACCTGGGAACATGCACCAGGGGCTGGGGCTGCATCCTCAGTTGACCGCCCTGCTCTGCCATCTTGAGAGCCAGAGATGCCAGAAAAACTGGGGATACCACTTGGTAGCACCTTCCTTCCTGTTTCCAGCAGACTGTTCCTGAGGAACCCCACCTCCCCTGGGCTCACAGGGCTCAGAGGAACCCCACCTCCCTTTGGCTCAGCCCTTCTCATTGTGCTTCTAAGCCCCCAGCCCAGTGCTTCCTTCCTGAGCAGAGCAGCCCAAGCTGTGGAGGAAATTTCCTCATGGATCCAGTAGCCAGAGAAAGGAGGAGCCAACTGAACTTGGGAGAGGCCACAAATGTGGGAGGAAATCTGTTAAAATAAAGGAATACTACTAATTTATGTCGGTTTACTATAGATTTATTGAAAGCTGCAACTGGCCAGATGTCGCGCTGGGTGCTGCATCAGGTGGTGGGGGGCTCTGTTGCTTCCTGCTTGACAAGGGCCAGCCGATAAGCATTTCTAACCATGCCATGGACAGGAAAGGCAAGGCTCCCTGCTCATCTTTCCAACATCGGCCTTCGATTCCACCTCTGTTGCCAAGGCACTGACTGAGCCTGATGTCTCCTGGCCATATTTCTGACTCAGACACTGTCCCTTTCCATGCAGCTGGTCTCTGCAGTCTAGAGAGCTTGCCACCATGACAGTCCAAGCAGGCCAGTGTTAAGAACGGCCGGTGCTTGCTTCTCAGCCTTTTGGCTAAGATCAAGTATAGTGTCTGTGCTTATCAGTTCAATATCTGATACACCCTCTCTCTGAAGACAGCATATTAGATGGATTTCTGGAGCCGGAAGATGGAATGGAACAGGCACTTGCTCCGTGTACTCCAGGCACTGACCTGGTATTCCAGCACCTCAGAAATGGTGCAAAAAGAGAGCAGCAGCAAAAAAGACGGGCTGGCTGAGAGCGCACAGACACTCCTGAGAGCCCACATGAAGTCCCCGGGCTGAGTCCCAGCAAGTGAGTACCAACACTGCTACCTGTGTGCTCTCTCTTACTGATTTATTTTTGTACTATATTTTTAGCTTTTTATTTTTTTTTATTTTGAGAAAGAGTCTAAGTTGCCAAATTGCCCATCCTCCTGCCTCAGTCTTCCAGAGAGCAAGGATTATAGACATGAACCACCAAGCCCAGCAATTGTTTTCTTATTGTGATCCATGAGGTAGCTGTTTTCCTCAGAAGAGATGAGGAAGGTGGGGAAGAGGGTGTAAGGGCCCACTGGCTCACCGCCTGCACATCATGGTCCCAGGCTTCCTGGGGAGGGGACAGGAGAGCTGGAGGTAGGACTGGTCGGCTCAAAAGGTAGATGGCTGCCCGTGGGTCTTGCTCACTGAGCTTGTGATGCACAGTGTAATTCCTGTCATGGTGAGAATCATGCCAGCAACTGCTCCTGTGACAATGGACAGAAGTTAAGGGGCTTCAGCCCAGCAATGAGCAATGACAGCAGGAAGAAACTGGTACCAGGCCAGGGGAAGGGCTTGGACAGGCTCTGGCCTGATTTCTACCCCCAGCCTCTGTCCCTGGACCCATGAGAGAAGGAATCAGGGCAAGCACTAATCCAGGTATGTCAAGACCCAAGTAGCCACTTCTTGTACTCACAACCAGCCCAACTTACGTTTTCCACCAACATCTTCTCCAAGGGCCTTCCCAACAATCAGAGTGAAGACAATAGCCAGAGAGTTACAGATGGGGACAGCCAGAGTCAGATCTGGGTGGTGAGAAGGAGAAGAATACCTGAGATGCAAAAAGTACCTTCTTGGGCTGGAAGAACAGCACAGAAGTTAGAGTGCTTGCGCAGCAAGCAGAAGGCCCGGAGTTCGATTTCCCAGCACCACATAAGCCAGATGTGATGGTGCATACCTGTAATCCCAAGCACTTGAGCTAAGGCAGAAAGACTGTGAGTTCAAGGCTATCCTGGGCTACACAGTGAGTTCAGGACTAATCTGGAGACTAACCTACAGTGCAAGGCCCTGTCTCAAAAACCAAACAAACAAAAAATGGTGGCTTCTCAGCACAAAACATCTTTTCAGCATCATTTTATTTTCTGGGTGGTGGTGGTGGTAGTGGAAATTGAACTCAGGGCCTTTGCACTGAGTTATATTCTCAGTCCATTTTTTATGTCTGATTTTGAGACGGGCTTGCTAACTCACTATGTTGTTTATGCTGGGTTCAAACTTGCAATTCCCCTGCCTCAACTTCCCAAAGTGTTGAGATTAGAGGCCTGAACCACTAGGACTAGCTTCATACTTTCTTTTATTTATTTACATTTGAAAAAGGGTCTTGCTCTGCAGCCCAGGCTGGTCCTGAACTCACTATGAAGCCCTGGCTGACCTAAAATACAGAGAAATCCTCCTCCCTTTGCCTTTCAAGCCACACTGGCTTATGAGGTGCTAGGGAATTGAACTCAGACACTTGTACTTGCTAGGCAAATGCTCTAACTACTGAACTATTCCTCCAGCTCTCTCCCATCCCCCATACTTTCAAGAAAGCTACCATATCCTATTCTTCAGATAAGACGGCAAAACTCAGCCCTGAAACCCAGGTTTTCTGAGTCCAGGTTCAGTGGCTCCTCAGGATTCCAGCATTAAGACCAGAACACAGAAGTCTGGGACCACTCAGCTTTGAGAGGAAGAACAAGGCCCTTGTGCCTCGAGAGGAATAGTGGTATTCCACTGCCATCTAGACAGGAGGCAGGCAGGTGTCCGAAGCCCAGAGGATGTAGGAGAATGAGCACAAGAACACCAGGCACAGCACTGTTTAAAGCACATACCATGCATGAGGCGTTTTGTGCACATTTTAAAATTTTATGTTTTTTTTTTGGTGCAGTACTAGGGAATGCCTTTACATTGATGTAAATCCACAGCCCTTTTACTATTTTTCTATTTTGAGAGAGGGTCTTGCTAAATCACTAAGTTGCACAGGCTGAGCTCGAATTTGCATTCATACTGCCTCAGCTTCCCAGGGGGGCTGAAATTACAGGCATTCACTACCTTACCTGGGCTAAATATTTAATTTTCACAACAACATAGCAAAGAGAGCATTACCACTAACTGGCATAAAGGAAACAAAGGCTTAAAAAAAGTCACATAACTTAAGGCAAATTGAGTGTTTAGGCCAAGGTTTTCAGACCCAAAGGCTGTTTCCTTACTGAACTAACTGGATATGAATAAAGCAAAACTAGGGCTGAAGGAATAGCACAGTGGTTAGAGCACTTGCCTCAAAAGCCCAAGGCCCTGAGTTTGATTCCCCAGCACCACATATGCCAGGAGTGGTGGCTCACACCTGCAACTCCAGCACTTGGAAGGCTGAGACAGAAGGATTGCCACGAGTCCAAGACTAGCCTGGGCTCCATTGTGAGTCCAGGACCTGCCTGGACCACAGAGCAAGACCCTGTCTCAATAAATAAATAAATAAACACATACTAAGAAGTGTCAGAAGTAGGAGGCCAGGTACCTGTTCGGGACACAGGGTAGAGGTTCACCATGGCCCAGGATCATTCTTAGTTTTGAAGCTTCAAGGGACTGACTTCCAATAAGCAATCTAGAAGAAATTGACTAATGGCATTAAGAACACAGTATTCTATATTTAAAATCTGTTAAGATGGTTATGTTAAATATTTTTACCACATTAAAAAAAAAAAAGCTGGCCCCCATGATGCAGGCCTGTGATCCCAGCACTCTGAGAGGCTGAGGCAAGATCAAGCCCAGCCTGTGCATCTTAGTAACTGAGCAAGTCTCTGCTCAAAATCAAAGCTAAGGGCTGGGGGCACAGCTCAGGGGTTAAAGTGCTGGCCTAGCAAGCTCCAGGCCCTGGTAAGATTCCTCAGCACCACATAAACTGGGCATGGTGACGTATACCAGTAATCCCAGCACTCTGGAGTCTCAGAATTCAAGGTTGGCATCACTGAGCACAGGTCAGTAACTACTATTTTGATGAATGGAAGAGACAGACATTAAAGACAAAGGCAGAGCAGGTGATAATAGGTTCCTAAACTGCAGTGTGCTTAAAATTGGTGAACAGCTAGCTGAAGTCCACAGAAGTGAATTCACGAGGCTTTCAAATCTTTTGTGGGCCTGTAATCCCAGCAATCGGGAGCCTGTGGCAAGAGGACTGCTATGAGTTCGAGGCCAGCCTGGGCTCCACAGTGAGTTCAGGACCAGCCTGGATTGCACAGCGAGACTCTGTCTCAAGAAAAAAAAAAAAAAAAAAAAAAAAACTTTCGTGATGCTGCGGATTAACCCAAAGGTTGCATACATACTAAGCAAGTACTCTACTGCTGTGCTACATCCCCAGCTATCGATCTATTTTTGGTATGGAGAATGAAGCCAGGGTCTTCATACAGAGCTACATACCTCCTCCCTTTTTTAAAAAATGGTTTTGAGACAGAGATTCACCACGTTGCTAAATTGCCCAGGCTGCGCCCGAACCTAACAACTTCCTGCCTGTGCTTCCCAAGCTGTTGGGATTATAAGGCCAGCACCAATCCTGGTTCCATTATTTATTTAAATGTATTTTTTAAAGGTACAACGATGGTGCATTTGTTTGCTGAGACAGGGTCTTGCTCTATAGACCAAGCTGGCCCTGAATTACCACGTAGCCCCAGTAGGTCTCAAACTCATGACAATCCTCTTGCCTCAGCCTCCCAAGTGTTGGAATTACAGATGTGTACCACCATTATTTTATTTTATTTTATTTTATTTCAGAGACAGGGTCTCACTCTGTAGCACAGGCTGGTCCTGAACTCACGATGTAATGCAGGCTAGCCTTGGATTCATGGTAATCCTCCTGCCCCAGCCTCCTGAATGCTGGGATTACAGGCACGTACCACCATGGCTAGATTTATGTGGTGCTTGGAAATTGGACTCAGGGCCTTGCACTTGTAAGGCAAACATTTTAACTGCTGTGCTATTCCTCCAGCTGAAATGCTTTTATTTTAAAAACAAGGACATAGAGGTAAGAGCTTCTGCTAACCAGAAGGTGGCCCCAAAGGAGTTTGTCCTCCATTTTAAATTTTTCACATTTTATTTCAAGACAGGGTCTCATCAAATCACTGAGATGCTGGGCTGGGCTCGAATCTGTGATCCTTCTGCCTTAGCCTCCCAGAGTGTTAGGATTACAAGCACGTGTCACCAGCCAGGCTTTATTTTTTATTTTGAGGTCTTACCTCAAAAGAAAATGAAGGAACTTGGTGGGGTTGCAGGCTTGTAATGCCAGCTTTCTGGGTAGCTGAAGCAGGAGGATCATAATTTACCTACTTTCAAGACTCTGTCTCCAAATCAAAAAATGGGCTGGGAATGTAAGCATAGTGCAGGGTCCTGTGTTCCTCTATCCCTGGCACTGCAAAATAAATAAAAACATAAAATAAAAAATCATCTGGTGAAAAACCCAGACTTAATCCTCAGTATCACAGAACAAAACAAAAAACAAGGGCTGGGGCATAGCTCAGTGATTAGAGTACTTGCCTAGGAAGGGTGAGGTCCTGGGTTCAATCCCCCAGCACCACATAATAGCTGAGAATGATGGTGCACAACTGTAATCCCACCACCTGGGGGGCTGAGGCAGGAGGACTGCTGTGAGTTCTAGGCCAGTCTGTGCTACATACTATGTTCAGGACCATCCTGGACTACAGTGTGAGACCCTGTCTCAAAACAAACAAACAAAAAACCTAAAAGATCCAACCAAGGTTAAAATAATGAGCTTACTCTGGGTCAGGCAGGTAAAAACCAAAGTATCAAAGCCAGGAATTGGTGCAGAAAAGTGAGTCTTTCTCCTTCCTCTGCTGCTGCATATGACTGCCAGGGTCCAGACCAACTCTAGTGGCTGGCACCCCAAGCAGCCCCCTATGCCCATGAGACTCAGTAAAGTGGGCACAAAGGCAGGGGATGTAGCTCAGTGGTAGAATGCTTACCTAGCACGAACAAGGCCCTGGATTGATTCTCTGCATGGGAAACAAAAAGAAAATGGAAACAGGGAGCCAAAAACAGGCGTGGGATCAGGATCGGTATCTCTCTCTCTCTGACAGGACTAAGACACTTTGAGGTCCCTCTCCCAGGTGACTAAGAGCAACTCCAAGCCAGAGACCCACCTGTTGATGCCAAGGTGAGGTAGTAGAGAAGAGAACCACACTGGTTGAGCAGAAAGGGCACCAGGTACTGGAAACAGGAGAAACCCAGTCAGGCGTGATTGCTCCACTGAGCAGCACTGCCTTCTCTGAGCTTCCAGCACATGACTTTCCTCAGAGGGAGGGAGGGGTATAAAGATCCAGGTAACACAAAGCCCCTGGCAAACCCTTCCAAGACGAGGAAAGAAACATGGAAGGCCACACCTTTGCCTTCAATACTCCCTCCCTCCGCTCCGCGAGCTCCCGTCCTCCCCATCCCACAAGGCGTGGAGGGCAGGGATGTCACCTCCTCCTGACAGCCTACCTCAAGTCCCCCTCCCTGCTCCGGCCGGCCTCCTTTAAACCCACCCAGCACTTTATCTTTACCTCTCTCTTTGCCTTTAACCCGGAGAACTGGCTGTGTCCGTGTTCCAACTGTCCTCCCAGGCCTCAGCTGGCAGCCTTGGAGGCAGGGGCAGTTCTCTATAGCCTTTTTGGTGCCCTCCCACCCCATGCCAATTTAGGCCCGAGCCTGCCCTCTGGAGAGGCCTCCAACAGTCACCTTTTATCATTAAAGGATTAACGGCAGTCACAGAGTGAGCACTTACGATACAGTAGGCTCAATGCGAAGTGCTCTGGGTCTCGTCTCACACATCTGCCTCATAAGATGGTCCTAATTCCATTCTACAGACAACGAAAGTGAGGCTCCCCGAATATCAGGGACTCACTCCAGGATCCTTAGTAAGCAGAGGAGCTGAGATTCCGATCCTGATCTTTTAATTCTTTTTGACTCCAGCGCCCAAACGCTTAGCGGCTATACCTGCGCAGAGCGCCGTTCACAGACGCACCTCAGTATTCAGGAAAAGGGTCTGCATCTCTCGCAGCAGCTGCCGCGGCCAGGTCCGCTCATGAACCTGCTCTAGGCCGGCAGAGGCCCTTTTCAACAGCGGCTGTGTGCCACCCCACAGGGCGGCCACCAGCACCAGAGCCAGCACTTGTCCTGAATTCAAACAGATGGAGATTCTAGTCACAGTGACCGCCAACCCCAAACGGCTGCCTACCGGCCTCGCCTTCCTCCAGCCTCCCGGCCCCGGCTGGCAGCCGGCCCTTCCTGGTACCTGGCCAGGTGGTCAATCCCCGGAAGGCAGGGGAGAGAAACCCAGGAACCCGGGTCTGAGGGTGCGGGGGTACAGGGAGAACAGAAAATAAACTCCGAGTCAAGGTCGGGATGTAGATGGAGGGGAAATGCCGGATACTCACCCAGAGACGCCGCCATGGCAACGCAACACTTCTACTTCCGGGATCGAGAGGGCGGAGATCTAGCATCCGGAAGTGGCCCGAAAGCCTCTGCCACTTCCGGTCTCGCTCACGTTGCGGCTCTTCTCGCGTCACCGCCGGAATGGTGAGTTCTGCTGCCGACAGAGTTGGGAGTACTGCGGTGGGGGGTCCCGATTCCCACTGACGCTCCCACTGTGCCCCCACAGAAGCCGATACTGCTGCAGGGCCATGAGCGCTCCATTACACAGATTAAGTACAACCGCGAGGGAGACCTCCTCTTCACCGTGGCCAAGGACCCCGTGAGCGTGCGCGCGAGGGCGGGCGGGACGGGCGCAGCGGGGCCGGGAAGGCCGAGCTCATTCTGCCAGGACGGGGCTTAGGCGAATCGGTTTTGCCTCAGAGAGGAACGTAGGACGCCCCGTGCTGAAAAGTAAGGAGAGACCGTCCTGGGGGTAGGTCGGCGAGAGCCTCGCCCCAGGAAAGGTGAGAAATAACTCGATTGTTGGTAGGAGGGAGGAGCCCGGGAGGAGAAAAACAGAATAGGAACGAGGGCCAGCTGGCTCAGATGACCAGGACAGTTCCTGGGAAGAACTCATCCAGAGAAGAGCGAAATCGTTCTACCAGCATGGGAGACAGACCGCATCTAGTAGGACGAAGATGATCCCGAGTCTCCTGTGTCATTAGGATGCATGAGGAGGAGGGCTTGGGGTGGTAAAGACTGTATAGCGTGCTTGAAGTCCAGCACAGAAAAAAAAAAAAGAACCATCCCTTAGTCTCAGTCCAGTCAGTACTTGCATCCTGCTATTCATTAAGGTATGGCCTTTTGAGGCACCTTCATAGGGAGGCTGTTAGCTGATGTTTAAGAGGACTGTCAAACAGACCTGATTTCATTCTTTTTTTTTTTTTTTTGAGATGGTTTCTCTCTGTAGTCCAGTTTGGTCCTGAACTCTATGTAGCTCAGGCTGGCTTTGCCTCCCAAATGCTGGGAAAGTGCCTGGATTATACCACCCCTCTAAACTTTTTATGGTTCTGGGAATCAAACCTAGAGCCTTGCTCATGCTTGGCAAGCACTCTGACCACTGAGCTATGGTCCCAGCCCTGATTTGATGTCTAACACCTGCATCTACTTGGCATGTGACTTAGAATTTAACTTGGAGAAGTGATAGTTGGAGCACCTGGGAGGCTTTTGTTACTTTTTATTTTTTTGAGACAGTCTCGCTCTGTAGTCCTGGCTGGTCCTGAACTGACAATGTAGTTCAGGCTGGCCTTGAACTCATGGCAATCCTACTGCCTCAGACTCCTGAGTATTGGGATTATAGGCATTTGCCACCAACCCCAGTTTATTAATGTGATGCTGGAGATCTTTTTTGAAATAGGGTCTCATGTAGTACAGGCAAGTTCTGAACTGACTGTGTAACATAGTGGGCCTCAAACCCGCAGCAATCCTGCCTCAGCCTCCTGAGTGCTGGGATTACAGGCTTGCACCACCACACCTGTCTTCATTTAACCTTTCTAAGCTGTTTTTCATCTTATAAAACATGGGTTTTACAGTCCCTACTCCATACCCTTGGTAGTATTTATAGTACCTCCCTCAGCAAGACGAGCTGATTCTTGTAAGGAGCTTAGCGTAGTACCTGGTGTACGAGTGCCTAATTAATGTTAGTCACTTACGTTTTAAATTCCTTAGGCATCATTTCATTGGAGTCTCACAGTTTCCCTTTGAAGAAGCATTATTGTCCTGGCCCTTTTATTGTTGCTTTTGTTGGCAGTACTAGGATTGAATTCAGGCCTTCATGCATGATAGGCAAGTGCTCGACCTCCGAGCTACATGCCAAGCCCATGTGCAGGCCATGGAAAAATGGGAAAGCTGGAGTTCAGAGATGAGAAGCACTGTATGTCAGATATATGAGGAGATAGTGACAGAACAGCACCGAAACCCACACTTTCCTGCTATCATGCTATCACCTGTTCTCACTTAGATAGGACGCTACTGTTTTCTGTACTGGAGTTCATCTTGACCTGTTATTTTTCTGAAATTCTAAGTCCAGGAGAAGGCGGGGCAGCAAATAAAGATGCCTTTGCAGGCCTGATTCCTCCGCCACTTACCTTAGGAAGAGAATCCAGTAGCTGGTCTTTGTTAGTTCTCCTGCCAAGAATTGTGTAGCATAGAGCAGAACTGGCTTGGCTAGAGGCTGCAGAGTATTCCCTAGGCAAACTAGTAAGCCCATTGCTCTTGACAGGACCTAAACTGTTCTGTCATTTGCCTCCAGATCGTCAATGTATGGTACTCTGTGAATGGCGAGAGGCTGGGCACATACATGGGCCATACTGGAGCCGTGTGGTGTGTGGATGCTGACTGTATCCTTGTTTTTGCTCTGAGTCTGTGCTTAGGCCTCTCCAGTACTGGGAGTTTGGGATGCTGCTGTGGGGCTAGGGAACAGGAACACCTCCTACTCTCACTCTCCGCAGCGATTGGGGGAACGTTTAGGAGAATTTCCAGTTCTAGCAGGAGAGGGCAGAATGCTGAGGTAAGACAGAGGAAGAAAGTCTCTTAGGTGCTGGACCGAGGGATACTGGTTGGCCTCCCAAAAGGACAAGAGCTCATATGAACTTTGTCACACTCCTTAACGTCTTCTTCAGGGGACACTAAGCATGTCCTCACTGGCTCAGCTGACAACAGCTGTCGTCTGTGGGACTGTGAAACAGGTAAGTCTGCGTCATTCACTTTACTGGCAGAAATTTGACCACCAGTGCACCTGTCTAAGCAAGCAGGTTCTGGAGAGTCAGATAAATGCAGACCGTTCCCAGTCTAGAAAATGAGGCAGTGAGGAAGGTTGGTGAGAAAGAAGCAGCACAGTAAGATGATAAGCATTGAATATTCTGGAATGCCAGAGTGGGGCAGCTGCCTGGGAGCAGTGGAAGCCGCCCGCAAGGGTTTCCAAAGGTGAGTGGAACGCGAGCTGGCACGTGTAGGGGGAGAATGACAGCATCACATCATGGGTTTTCTCTTATTTTTTAATTTTTTATCTTGCTTCTTAGGGGATGGAATACATAGGTAGTGTATAACATGAGGCTGGAGAGTTGGGCTAGGCCAGAACAGGCTTTGCCAAACTCAGGAACTTCACTTTTTTTTTTTTTTTTTGGGGGGGGGGGCATGTACTAAGGTTTGCCTCCAAGGTCTTCACACTGAGCTACATTTCCAGCCCTTTTCTATTTTGTATTTTATTCTTTGCAGTATTAGGGATTGAATTTAGCACCTTTACTCTTATATTCCAGACTGCTTTTGTGTGGAGACAGGGTCTTGCTCTGTAGCCCAGTATGGTCCTGAACTCACTGTGTAGCCCAGGCTAGCCTTGAATTTATGGCAGTTCTCCTGCCTCAGCCTCCTGAGTGCTGGGATTATAGCCGTGCACCAACACACCCGGTTTACTTGGGGCTGGGGAATCTAACTCAGGGCCTCATACTTGCTAGATAACTGCTGTGCCTCCAGCCCGCCTCAACCTTATTTTATTTGAGGTAAATTTTTACTAAGTTACCCAGTTTAGGCTCAGATTTGCAGTTCTATCTCAGGTTCCCAAAGTGCTGGGATTATAGGCCTGTGCCACTGAGCTCAGCCTCAGCCCATTGATTTTGAGATGAGGTCTCACTAAATTGCAAAGTTGCCCAGGCTGGGCTTGATCCTCCTGTCTCAAGCTGGCACTTGCCTGTATTCCAGCACTTAGGAGGCTGAGGTAGGAAGACTGCTATGAGTAGTAGGCCACCTGGGCTACATAGTGAGTTCAGGACCAGCCTGGCCTATAGAGCAAGACCCTGTCTCAAAAAAGAAAAGGAAATATGTAGCCCCGGCTAGCTTCAGTCTTCCTGAATGCTGCATTTACAGGCATGTGCTACCATGCCTGGCTTAGTGGTACTGGGGAATTGAACGAGGGGCTTGCTCTTTGTAGGCAAGTGATTTAACTGCTGAGCAATGCCCTTATCCCGTGAACATGATATCTGAGGAGGGCCTGGGGAATGGATGAAATGAGCCTAAGTGTAGCTGTGGACAAGTATATCCTTGGGCAGGGGCTGGAGTAGGAGCAGCAGTGCGATGTGCTAATCGGCATGTGGCGCATTTTCCCCGTGGTAATAATGCACAAGGAATAGCTCTGACTCTGCATCTGCAGGGAAGCAGCTGGCCCTGCTTAAGACCAATTCAGCTGTCCGGACCTGTGGCTTTGACTTTGGAGGCAACATCATCATGTTCTCCACAGACAAGCAGATGGGCTACCAGTGCTTCGTGAGCTTCTTTGACCTGCGGGATCCGAGCCAGATTGGTGAGGGTGGTGGGGGCTGATGTTGATGTGAAGGGTGCCGCGATGGAGCCTGGGGTCTGACATGTGCTACCCCACAGACAGCAATGAGCCCTACATGAAGATCCCTTGCAATGACTCCAAGATCACCAGTGCTGTGTGGGGACCGCTGGGGGAGTGCATCATTGCAGGCCATGAGAGTGGTGAGCTTAACCAGTACAGCGCCAAGGTAAGCAGCTAGGTGGGCCCAAGCCAGTGGTTCTTTGCAAGAAGGACAGCCCAGTGGGTAGCAGCAAAAGCTAGAGTCAGATATAGACTGCACACTTGGCAGCCCTGTGATTTTGGGCCAGGTACCTAATTTCCCTGGGCCTGCTTATTTTTAAAGTGTATTAAGGCTCAGATGACAATAAGTGTTTGAAAAACTTGTCACAGCTTACTCAGTGATCACAATTCGTTTTCCTGCCACCAGAATTTTAAGCCTGTGCTAGGCTCTTAGGACACTGACTTGCAAACAGTGAGCACATGGGTCAGGTTGTGAACTCTGCCACCAGGGAGGTCTCAACCCAAGTGTGGAGGGTGCACTGTGTCACAGAGGAGGTGGCATGTACACTAAGTTGAGCAAAATAATGGAGCTTTGAGCAAGAAGGGTGGAATATTCCACAGGCAAAAGGAGTAGCAAAAAAAGTAGCTCAGAGTTAAGGAAAAATGGAGGTTCTTCAGGAATCTGCAGAATGTATTGGGGAAGGTGAGGAGGGACTAGAACCTAAAGTCAGTGTCAGGAAGTAAGTAGTTTTTTGTTTTGGTTCTGCAGATTGAATCCAGAGCCTTTTTTACTGTGGTCTCACTAAATTGCCCAGGCTGGCCTTGAACTTGCAGTCCTCTTGCCTCAGCCTGCCAGAGTGCTGGGATTATAAGGCCTGTGTCAGCTAACCCTGTTTTTAGATAAAATCAGCTTAGGGAGTTTTAACTTCAAGAATGCTTTACTGGGAAACTTGGGAATTGATAGTAATGACATACGACTCAGCATTATGGAACAGGGCTGCTCAAAATTAGGGTCAGGTTCAGCATTGAGCTTCACGTGCTCCCTTGCCCTCCTTTTTTAGGACAGGGTCTTTAGGTCGGCGTCTTAGTAAGCTAAGTGAGTTGAGAATCTTTAAATGGTTGGTTTGGAGGATAGATCTGAACTAGCCAGTAGGCATGGGGATGTCAAGATGCCAAGTTAGACAGTCAAGAGATATTGAGAGCCAGACATGGTGGTATATACCTGTAATCCCAGCACTCAGGAGGCTGAGACAGGAGGATTGTAATAAGATCAAGGCTAGGTTGGGCTATATAGCAAGTTCAGGATCAGCCTTAATTACAGATGAGACTGACACAAAAAAAATAAAAGATACTTAGGAGCTGGACTCAGTGACACAGGAATTATGCTTATGCCCAGGAGTTCAAGGTCAGCCTGGGGAATATAGTGACACCTTGTCGTCTATAAAGAAAGAAAAGGTCTGGGCCTTGTGGCTCTTGCCTATAATTCCAGCCCCCCAAGAGGCTGAGGCACGAGTATCACAAGTTTGAGCTTAGCCTGGACAACTTAATGATTTAGCAAGACTGTGACTCAAAATTAGAATACTAAAAATGGGTTGAGAGCCAGGCCTAGTGGCACGAGCCTGTAATCCCGGCATTCTGGGAGGCTGAGGCAGGAGGAGCCCAAATTTGAGCCCAACCTGGACAATATGGCAACTTTATAAAGACCTGATTCAAAAAAAAAAAAACCCTAAAAAAAATGGCCTGGGTGTGTAGCTTGGTGTGAAGGTTCTGGGCTCAGCCCACAGCAAGACTCCCCCCTCCTGCATACACTAAAAAGATATTTAGGGGTGACTGATTAAATTGAGGGGTAAAATAAGTTGAGGGGTGAGGAAAGGGGAAAGTCTTTGGTTTCTAACAGGGCGAATAGGAATGAGGCCTGCCAGATTCTCACTTTCCCTCCTTTCTCAGTCTGGAGAGGTATTGGTGAATGTTAAGGAACACTCACGGCAGATCAATGACATCCAGTTATCAAGGGACATGACCATGTTCGTCACCGCATCCAAGGATAACACAGCCAAGGTGAGTCGGCACAAGGGCCCTGGTGGGGTTTCTCCCACTTTCCCTCTGCACACACGCGGCCTGCCCAGCTTGTCCAAGGCTTTTGCAGATTTCTTCCCTGCCTTCTCTCTCCAGCTCTTTGACTCCACAAGCCTGAAACACCAGAAGACTTTCCGGACAGAACGTCCTGTCAACTCGGCCGCGCTGTCTCCCAACTACGACCATGTAAGGCAGGCTTCCTGCTGAGGCCTCAGAGCTCTGGGGATCATGTTTCTCCAGCAGTTAGGCTCACATGTGAGGGCACTTTGGTATCCTCCTGCTGTGATGTGTGAGATGTCAAGAACTTAAGGGGCAGAGAGAAAAAAAAATGGACCTGTCTGCCCTCTGGGCCTATCTACACCTTTTTCTTTCTTTCAGGTGGTACTGGGTGGCGGTCAGGAAGCCATGGATGTAACCACAACCTCCACTAGGATCGGCAAGTTTGAAGCCAGGTAAAGTGGAAGACAGTTCTTCCAAGCTGAAACCACATGAATAGGTCTTTGATAATAAACCAAACCAAATCTAGGTCCTGTGACACAGGCTTGTGATCCTAGGACTCTGGGAGGCTGAGGCAGCAGGATCTCAAGTTTGAGCTCAACCTGGGAAACTTTGTGTGACTGTCTCCAAACAATAAAAAGAGATTTGAAGATGTAGCTCAGTGTTAAAGCCCTGAGTTCGATCCCTGGTAACACAAAATGATTGATTAACTAATTGAAATGCACAAAGGGGGCTGGAGAAATGGCACAGTGAGTAAAGTGCTTGCCTAGCAATCACCAGCCTGAGTTGATTCCCAGCATCACATAAGCCAGGCGTTGTGGCGCACGCCTGTAGTCCCAGCACTCGGGAGGCCGAGTCAGGAGAATTGCCATGAGTCCAAGGCCAGCCTGGGCTACAAACCAAGACCACCTCTCAAAAACAAAATGCACAAAGGCCAGAGGAAAAACACATCAGGTAGGGGGCTTGCCTAGCAAGAACGAGGCCTTGAGTTCAGTTCCCCGGCACCACAAGAGTTGGGTGTGGTGGCATAAAGCTATAATCCCAGCACACAGAAGGCAGAGGCAGGAGGCTTGTTGTTGTAAGTTCTAGGCCACCCTGGGTTACGGAGTGAGACTGTATCAAAAATAAATGACATACACAAACCGTATTGGCCACTGAGAAGAGCAGCCAGGGTGATGAGTACGTAATAGGGCAGTTCCTGCAAGGCCATGAAGGGGGAGCCGCAGGCGTGTCACCATGGTCCCCTGCCCAAGCGTCCTGTGTAACAGAGGGCAGTGGTAATACACTTGTGTCAAGAAGTTGTGCAGGTGATAACAAAGGAGCTAATATGTGTTAAGCTCCCGGAGCACCACTGACCATGTCACAAGCTCTCAGTCACCTTAGTCACATGTGCCAGTAGACACTGTACCCTGCTTTTCTCACGCTCGCATCCCTCATCCTTATTCCCCGCTTTACTCATTTTGTCCCCTAGTCTGCAGTTTGGAGAATGCCATAGCTCACATGTTTTGGAAGGAAATGGAGACTCAGTTCATTGGATCTCTCCACTCTCTTTCCACCAGGTTCTTCCATTTGGCCTTTGAAGAGGAATTTGGAAGAGTCAAGGGTCACTTTGGACCTATCAACAGTGTTGCCTTCCATCCTGATGGCAAGAGGTAGGCCCAGAGCTGGGAGGCCCTGGCTCTTCCCCTTACCCGCCCCTGCCCCACAGGCCTGCCTCTTCCCCTTACCCGCCCCTGCCCCACAGGCCTGCCTCTTCCCCTTACCCGCCCCTGCCCCACAGGCCTGCCTCTTCCCCTTACCCGCCCCTGCCCCACAGGCCTGCCTCTGCCACAGCAGACGACTGATGAGGCCATGGTGCCTTTTTTCTTTTTGCAGCTACAGCAGCGGTGGAGAAGATGGTTATGTCCGCATCCACTACTTTGACCCACAGTACTTCGAATTTGAGTTTGAGGCGTGAGAAATAGCACTCCATCTGGACCAGGGAGTCTGGTCCTAGGACGTTTTGGACTCTTGAGAAATAAATTAGTTTGGTAATGAATGGTCTCTGGGCAGACATTTTGTAGGGTCTCTCATTACTTCCCTCCTTACTGGCCCTGGCAAGCTGATACCAGTCCTGGCTACCTTTGTCCTGAGGCCTTTTCCTTTCCCTTCAGACATTTCCAAGCTAGAAAGAACTCCAGGTATCTTGGGGTAGTCCCAAGTAGTAGGTGCCGGTATCAGAGGCCAGAGATCCTGAGGGGCCTGGAGAGGCTCAGTCACTGTTCAAGAAACCTGGGTCTAGGGTGGGGCTCACTGAAGCTGTTGGCTGAGTGACTTCTGGTCTCCCTTCCTGCCACTATTGGCCGTACTTCCTCCCACGCTCCTTCTGGAGGCCTAGGTGGGTGAACACATCCTACAAACAGGCCTGAGAAGAGGAAGACACGCAAGGAAATTGGGCAGAGGACCGAAGTCCCACCAGTGGGAGTGGCACTCACCTTCCACAACCCTAGGCCCTGGGGCTCCACAGAGGGCCAGGCGGCTAAGGGGCTGAGGTTGTAGAGCATTTTCCAGAGTTTTCTTTGCTCTTGGCTGGTTAAATCCTGTCCGCAGGGACTGAATTTGAGTCCTCACTTCAGAGAGACATCTATAGAGGGCAAGGGAGTGAGTTTCCAGCTATGCCTTCTGAGATAATGTGGTTAATAGCCCTAGTTAGTAAATGACAGCCACTCTAGGGTGATAATCTCTTTTTCTTGCAAACACTATTGCCCGGAAGGTCTTACACTGAGTTCTGGAACACAACAAGAAAAAAAGACAGTCACCCTCCTCAAGTTCTAAGGGGGATGTGTTTTATTTTTTTGAAATAGCTTTTTGTTTTGCTTTTGAGGTAGGATCTCACTCTGTATAGTCCATCATAATCCTCCTGCCTCAGTTTCCCATGTACTAGGGTGATTGGCATGTGATAAAATGCCCAGCTTATATGGTGCTGGGGAATGGAACTCAGGTTTTGCACTTGCTAGGCAAGCATTTTAACCCAGAGCTACTCCCCAGCGCTTTGAGACAGGTTCTTGCCCTGCGTGTCAGGCCAGTCTTGTCTTCACTGTATCAGCCAGGCTAGCATTGAGTGTAGGGTCCTCGACAGCCTTCTGAGTGTTGATATTACAGGTATGCCATAGTGCCCAGAGCAGGTGTTCTCTTTAGAGAATGAAACTTTCCTTGAGTGTCAGGGAAGAAGTGCTATCTCAGCCTGGGTCTATTGGTACTTTACCAGATGGGTAAAATGTGCTGGAGCTCAGATACAGAATATAGTCGAAGGCTGTTACAGGCTCAGTCTTCTGCTTGGTGCTGTTGGGAAATGGTGGGAACTTTAAGAATTGGGGCCTAGGTGCCACACAGCAGTTAGAGCACTTGCAGTGAGTTTGATTCCCTAGTACCTAAGTGGGGCTTGGTGGTGCACGCCTGTAATCCCAGCACTCTGGAGGTTGAGGCAGGACTGCTGTGAGGTCAAGGCCAGCCTGGGCTGCCTAGTGAGTTTAGGACCAGCATGGACTACAACGTGACTCTGTCTCAAAAAAAAAAAAATACTTTAAGTGCTGTGGCCTGGTGGGAGGTCTTCGGGTTACTGGGGCATGCCCTTGGAGGGGGTAGTGTGGCCCTAACCTCCTCTTCCTCTTGAGTCCTGGCTATGAAGTGAGCAGCAAGGCGCTGCTGCATACTCTCTCAGGACATGCTGTCTTGCCATAGGGCAAAAACCAGTAGGCCAACTTACCGTGAACTCCAGCATCCAAAACAATGCCAAAATAAACTTTTTCTTTTTAAAAGTTGGTCTTGGGTATTTTATTACAGTTAACAATGCTAACACAATATGTAAACACTTAGGGGGCTGGGGGTGTAGCTCAGTGGTTAAAGCCCTTGCCTAGAAATCACAAGGCCTAGCAGCACGTAAGCTGGGCGTGCTGGCTCACATCTATAATCCCCAGTATTTAAGAGGCTGAGACAGGAGGATTGCCATGAATTTGAGGCCAGCCTGGATCACAAAGTGAGACCCTGCCTCAAAAATAAAACACTTGGGATTAGAGGAATAGCACAAGGGTCAGAGTGCTTGCCAGGCAAGCGCAGGGTCCTGAGTCCAATTCCCCAGCCCAAGTGGGTGTGGTGGTGCACATCTGTAATCCCAGCACTCCAGAAGGCCCAGACAGAAGGATTGCTGTTGAGTTCCAAGGCCAACCTGGGCTACATAGTACACTCAGGACCAGCCTGGGAAAGAGTCCAATGTGAACACTGATAGGTCTAGACCAATGATTAGAGTCTCACTGTACTTCAGGCTGTACTCTGAACTCACTATAGAGCCAGGGTGGCCTCAAACTCATGGCATTCCTCCTGCCTCAGCATCCTGAGGTGCTGGGATTATAGATGTGTCACCATGCCTGGTTTATGTGGTGCCGGAGAAGCCAGCACCTCATAACCCAGGGCCTGAGCTTGCTAGGCAAGTTCTTTAATCAATGGGCTATTCCTCCAGCGCCCCCTCCTCCTTTTTTAAAAATATTTTATTTTAGACAGGGTCTCATTAAATTGCTAAGTTGCTCAGGCTAGACTTGATTATGCCATCTTCCTGCCTCAGCCTCCCAGAGTGCTGAAATTATAGGTCCATGCCTTGGGGACCACCTTCCTGTTTGTAGGGCTTGGTACAAGCTTCCTTTCAGCAAATCCTCCCAGCCTCCTAACACCCTGGGCACCACCGGCCTTTGCCCATCAGCACTTTCCCCAGTAGACTGCGGCCTTCCTGAATGCGAGGACTGGCGCTGTTACTGTTGTGCCCTCGGAGCCTACAATGTAGGAGGAAGACAGCTGTTCATCAGACAGTGAAGATGATTGTGTAATTAAAATTGCTCTGGCACGTGTGTTTAACAAGCATTAGCAGGGCTGGAGGAACAGCTCAGTGGTTAAAGCACTTACCTAGCAAGCACTAAGTCAGCTGCTAACCCGAGTTTGATTCCCCAGCACCACATATGGCAGGCATGGCAGTGCATAACTGTATTCCCAACACTCAGGAGGCTGAGGCAGGAGGATTACCGTGAGTCCAAGGCCAGCCTGCGCTCCGAAGTGAGTTCAGGACCAGCCTATGCCACAGAGCGAGACCCTTGTCTCCAAAAAAATAATAAAAACTGATGAGAATGGAGGGGCCAGGAACGTACCTTGTGGGTAAAGCACTTACCTAGCGTGCGGCAGGCCCTCGGTTTGATTCCCCGGCACCACATAAAAATCAGCGGTGTGTGTTTGGTGCAAGCCTGTAATCACAGTACTTGGGAGACTGGGGCCAGCCTGAACTATATAGTGAATTTAGGACCAGCCCAGGACTACAGCACAAGGGCCTTGTCTCTAAATAAAGAAATAAGTACTTGATGAGATAGAGATGGACTAGGAGTAGGGAGGCTGATGAACAGTCCAGATGGAAGGAATCCGGATGAGGGCAGGGAGGGGCTCTGACAGGAGGGGCCAAGCTAAGAAGCTTTTAGGAGAGAAATGAGAAATAATTTTAAGGATGAGGAAGAAAAAGATAAAGATAGCAGTCTGACTTGGATGACACGGAGGTGGAGTTAGTAAGACGACGGGAAGAGGGGAGGGTGAGACAACAGGAGAGACCTGAACAGGATCTCTGCCAGGGAGAGAAAAGGAACCTCCTTCCCCAGGGCTCCCTCCGGTGAAACAAGGTGGCTTGTGGTGCCAACTGGGAGCGTATGCAACAGCCAACCACCTAAGAAAAACTGCCACTTTTACTTACATGCCAGGCATTATGCTCAATACTCTGATTCATCTCAGTGAATCCTCCCGGTCCAGATGTGGTTCGTGATTGCTATTATCCTGAAGGAAAAAAAGACCCAGACATGTTTGCTTTTTTTTGGAGGTAGGGCATCACTCTTGCAAGGCTGGTCCTGAACTTGTCATGAACCAGCACAAGAAGGTAAGGGGGAATCCTGGGTCAGAAGCACGACAAATTCCATCTGTTCAGGCCGAGCCATGGCACCCTCTCACAGATGGAACAGAACGGCTTCACGTCTCCCTGTGAAACCCCCGATGGGGGACAGGGCAGGTTTTTATATTCTAGGGAAACCAAGAGTGAGTGCCCAGAGGGACACTCTTGGAAGACCCACAAGTGATTCTATTTATTTATTTATTTTTAAGACAGGGTCTTACTCTGTAGCCCAGGCTGGTCCTGAACTCACTATGGAACCCAGGCTGCCCTTGGACTCACAGCAATCCTCCTGCCTCAAGCTCTCCAGTGCTGGGATTTCAGGAGTACACCACCACACCTGGCTTATGTGGTGCTGGGGAATCGAACTCAGGGTCTTACACTTGCTAGACAAGCACTTTGACCACTGAGCTATTCCTCCAGCCCCCACAATTGATTATATTTAAGGGAAAGCAGGAGCACGTACGGAGAAGAGCGTTTTCAGTTCTTATACAAGTGATTTGAATCTGGTAGTCATCATCTCCTCAAAGCACACAGCTTTTTTCAGTGTCTTTAACCCATTCACTGGATCCAATAAAATTTCCTATGTTTATGACCCATCATTCCTGGCAGCTTTCCACCTGAATTCCTGAATCACAAACACTTTCCCATTTTTTGAGTCACATAAGAAACCATAAGCTCTTTACATTCCTACAGGAACTCACTGTGTAACCCAAGCTGGCCTGAAACTCCCAGCAATCCTCCTGCCTCGGCCTCCCAGAATGCTAGGATTATAGGCATGAACTCAGGGCCTTCTAAGTCACTAAACTGCTCAGGCTGGATTGGAATTGAATCTCCTGCCTCAGCCTTCCAGAGTGTTGGGATAATAGGCTTGCACCTCCTGTATGCTTTGTTTTCCTTGAGACAGGGTGTCACTCTGCAGTCTAGGCTGTTCCTGAACTCACTATGGAGCCCAGGCTGGCCTTGGACTCTCAGCAGTTCTCCTGCCTCAGCCTCCCATCCTCAGCCTGGGATGATCAGGCTTAAGCCACCACGCCTAGCTTTATGTGGTGCTGGGGAATCGAACTCAGGGCCTTGAGCTTGCTAGGCAAGTGCTTTAACTGCTGAGCTATTCCCCCAGCCCCTGCATCTCCAATATGGGACCTACCTATCTCTAGGTTTGCAGAAGCTCAAGGGAACTGAGATCGGGAGGCAGGAGAAGAAAGGTCAGCGTTTTCCCAAAAGAGAACCACCCCGAAGAACAATACGAGTGCTAAAAAGCCAAGGTGCTGATGCAACCCCTTCCCCGCGTCTGCCCCCAGCCAGCTCCACATGCTCAGAGCCCACCTCTCTTTTCTGCTGTTGGCAGAGGAAGGTACCAAAAGGGGAGGTATAGGCGTGGTCAAACAGCACCAACTGGGGCTGGAGGATATGGCTCAGCGGTTAAAGCGTTTCCTAGCACTTAGGCTAAACGTTAAGTACCTGAGTTTGATTCTCCAGCACCACATAAGCAGGGCATAGTAGCACACACCAGTAATCCAAGCACTCAGGAGACTGAGGCAGGAAGACTGCTCTGTGTTTGAGGCCAGCCTGAGCTACCTAGTGAGTCCAGGACTTGCCTGGACCTACAGAGTGAGACCCTGTCTCAAAAAAAAAAAAAAAAAAGAATCTAAGCTTAGTAACCATGTCATCCATGATCTTTGCTCTGGCCCCAGCTTCCGTTAACTTTATTTACTCCCACTTCAAACCTTACACCCCTATCCCTGAGGCACCTGGACAAGGCAGCTCAGCACCCACAACTGCAGTTCCCTCCATGTGGAATGTCCTCCTTCCAGCCAGCTCCTCTCAGATGTCTCAGTGAGATCTCAGATTACTAAGTGAGTGCTTCCTAATTCCTGCTTCTTATCGGTGTTCCAACCTCCATTTACTCCCGAGTTCTGTCACGTTGGGACTGGCCACTCAGCCCCTGTGTTCAAAGAGGGGTGAGCCAGTTACTGGAGAGTCTGCAACAGGAGGATCACAAAATCAAGTTTGAGGTCAGCCTCGATAACTAAGCAAAACCTTGTCTCAAGGTAAAGAAGTAAATACAGAGAAAGAGCAGGGGACAGAGCTCAGCAGCAAAGCGCCCTTCAGTTCCATCTCCAGTACTGCCAGAAAACGTTTTGGACAACAAATGTATAGAGTTGGATACTTTGTTTTTTTCCTTTTTAAGACAGGGTCTTGCTCTATGGTCCACGCTGGTCCTGAACTCACTAGGTAGCCTAGGTTGGCCCTGGACTCATGGCAATTCTCCTGCCTCAGCCTCCCAAGTGCTGGGATTACAGGCATGTGCCACCAAGCCTGGTTTTATGTGGTACTGGGGAATCGAACTCAGGGCCTTGTGCTTTTAGGCAACCACTTTAACAGCCATTCCAGCTCCGAAAGTTTGATACTTTGGATAAAAAAGCAGTCTGCCCTCCACAAAACAAGCACCCCCCCCCAAAAAAAAAAAACCTTCAGAACCTCTTTTTAACATTACCATCACCTGAAGAGAGAGGAAAAACATTGCATATTAAGGGAGAAGTACACAGAGTAGAATACAGCCTTCAGGAAGGTAGTTCTAGGGAGGAGAGCCAATTTCAGTTTAATATAAAGAGGTATGAGAGCGGCAGGTGGTGGCTCAAGCCTGTGATCTCAGCACTAGGGAGGCTGAGACAGGAGGATTGCTTAAAGGTCGAGGCCCGGCTCCATTGCAAAGGAGTATAGGGCAAGACCCTGTCTCCGACAACAAGGAGAGCAACGAGGTGCTTTTTCTTTCCAAGTAGAGTTAGGGTTCTCTGAGTAGTAGGCACCCTCATTTGGGTCGGCAGCCAGGTTACTCACGTGCGGTGATCGCGCCGCGCTCCGTGGCTGACGGCGCCCAGTATGCCGGCCGCTTCCCCGAAGCGAGAGCCTCCGGGCCCGCCCCCCGCCCGGGCTCCCGGCCGGAAAACGTCTAACAGCCGGGCCGGTTCTCCCTTCCCACACCGGTCCATGAGGAGCCTTGCAGGAACGAGCCGGGAGAAGCTGAGGCCCCTACCTCTGCAGGGCCCGGGGCAGCCATTGCCAGGCAGAGTCGTCGGCCTCGGCTTGGGTGCCCCTGCCGGCCAGGAAGGCCGCTGGCGCATTTACCGGGAAGCCCCGGCCCCAGGGCGAACCCCGGCAGCACAGCTCCCAGCAGCTTGTTCTCAGAGCAGCGCCTCTTCGGGGGACCGATCAGCGGCTGGCTGGAACGTGGCAGAACCCGGCCAGGGACCCCGCTTAGGGACTGGGCCCAGGGAGCCCTGGCCGTACCGCTGCTTAGCCAGGTGTCCCCACAGGAGTCGGCAGAGATGGTGGGGGGTGGACTGCAGTGGGGGACAGGAGCGCAGGAGCCTTAGCCCTGGAATTAAGCCTTTAAGGCCACACAAGGGGCTGGAAAAGGTGAGGCCCAGAATCGCGGGAGGCGGCGGGGCTGGGGCGGTACTGGAGGCGAAGGAAGGCCTTGGGTGGGGGGGGTTGACCTGGCTCGGGCACCGGAGGGCCAGAAAGGGCCCCGGGAGGGGCGGGGCGGACTCACGGTTCCTCTGGGTGTGTGGTGGTAGCTGAGCGCAGGAAACCCACCAGCTGGCGGAACTGGGCCCGGCGTACTGGGGCACCGTCGGGCACCGAGCGTGGCACGATCCCTGCAGGAGGGTGACCGAGGCGCAGACTAGAGGTCTGGTTCACTTCTCTCAGCCGCCACGTATTGGTCGGAGGAGCAGGGAGAGGCGAAGCCCAGGTCTAGGGCTCCCAGGAAGTGCCCCTTCCAGCTTTCCTTACCCACCACCCCCAACGCACCTGTGGCCCGCGCCCACCTCCGAGCCACTCGCTGGTGGTAGCGTTCGGGAAGGTGGAAGGGCCAGGCGTCATCCGATCTCAGGCCCATGGGGCGTTAGAAGAACCGAGAGAAGATGATGACCGATTTCAGGAAGGACAGTACTTGCGGAAGGTGGTTAGGGACTCTGAGAAAGGTCGTGTCCCTCAAGTTCTCCCCAGTGCCTCCTCTCCACATACCTTCTGTCATAATATAACTGTGTCCTGAAGGGGCAGTATGTCTGGAACCCTTTGCACAGCAGCCCTTTTTTATTCCCCTCGAGATAGGACCTGGAGTGCTTCCTCAGTGTCTTAGTTACTTTTTCGTTGCTGTGACTCAATACCCGACACCCGCAAACTTAGGAAAGGAAAGGTTTATTTTACCTCACAGTCTCGAAGGTCACAGCCCATTCGGGGTGGCCGGCAACAACCGAAGTGCATGGCAGAGGTGGAGGCAGCTTCTCAGGACATCACAAACAGGAAGACAAACTGAGGCTAGTTGAGACTAGTCCCAGTCCTCCGGGAAGGCAGGTGCATCTTATGTATCCTTTCAGGTCTCCACCCAGTAACCAGCCCCTCCTGCATCCAGGTGTGGCCACTACACACCGTTAATCCTAACTTAACTGCAATCCACCCCTCCACACCAGACCCCAATCCACCAACATCACATGGTTCCATAGACAATCCACAACATTAAAATACATGAGACTTTTGGGGGACCCTCCAGATCCTAACCACAACATTCTACCCCTGGCCACCAAAAGATTCATGTCCTTCGCCCCATGCTGTTGGGGCCCTCAGGGCCTGAGAGACTCAACATTGCTGACCTTGGCCAAGTTCCTTTAAATCACGCATAGTTTTGCTTGTTTACCGTTTGAACCGTTTGAAATTCCAGGTGTTGCTTCTTTACTAAATTTAAGTCACATGTTGTTTTACTTGTTTACCGTTTGAAATTTGGATCAAGTGTGGAAACACCTGACTTAACTAATGGGAAGGCAAGGAGGGTGTAAAAGAAGGATGTAGATAATAAAGCGTCTTTTGCAGTGTCCCTTGCAAGAGTCCAGTATTTTTCAATCCGCACTCCCCCTCTCGAGTTCCTGTTGACTGACTGAGCGGGCTCAGTCACCATGCAAAATGCAGTTAGGCCTTCTGCAAGAGTCAAAAAAGTCTTAACAGTTTCAGCACTACTAATGAAACTCCAACTCCATAGTCTCCTCTGAGATGTAAGAAAAACTTTTAGCTGTAAGCTCCTGTTAAAACCGAAGAGTTAAACACTTCCAACATAAAATGGCACAGGGTAAACATTTCCATTCCAAAGGGATGAATAAGGTAATAAAAGGCAATAGGACCAGAACAATTCCTAAATCCGGCAGGGCAAGTGTTAAATCCTGTAGCTCCAAGTCCAGCAACTGGGATAAATGCTGGTGAGGCATGAACTCCAAGGGGCTTGGATGGTCCCACCCCTGTGGCATTGCTGCTGACTGCAACTGCCATCTTCCCTCCTTTGGGGTGGATCCACTCACGGCCTGCTGCGTTTCTCAGCTGACAATCTATGTTCCTGGCTTCTCCAAATTTTTGGGCTCTGCACTGAAACTCAGGCTTCTCCTTCACAATTTCACACACTGCCCACCCAGGGGCACACTGCTTGGCCTCCAAGGCCTTCCTCTGAAACCTGGGTGGAAGCCTCCATGAACCCACAACTCTTGGGCTCTGCAAGCTTGTAAAGCCGGGACCGCGGGGACATCTCCAAGATCCGCCACTGGCTTGAGCAGTAATCTGGCTCCCTTTTACCATGGTTGCAGTAGCTTCTGAGTGCCTAGATTGCTGAACTCTAGGAAGCTGAACTCCAGCAAACACTTCCCTCTTTGGCGCTACAAGGAGTTCTGGGGTACTCTTCACAGGACAAGATATTTTGCCTTTGCACGAGACTCACAGTCTCGGAGGTCACAGTCCATTCAGGAGTGGCCGCAACAATCGAAGTGCATGGCAGAGAGAGAGAGGTGGAGGCAGCTTTCCCGGACATCACAAACAGGAAGACAAACTGAAGCTAGTTGAGACTAGTCCCAGTCCTCCAGGAAGGCAGGTGCAGCTTATGTACCCTTTCAGGTCTCCGCCTAGTCACTGTGAAGGCCTCCTTCTTATAGTTCCAATTTCACCTTCTTGGTTTCTGTTTAATGTTAGTCTCCTGAACAACCACATGCTTTTCCACTCCAGACTGTGAGCTTTTTACACCTGTTCTCTCTACCACTGTCTCCTGTCCTTCACTATAAAGCTGGCTAAAAGCCGCAAACAGTAGCCATGTAACAGTTTTAACTTCAGTTTGCCTTGAAATTTCCTCCACCAGAATAAGCAGTCCACCGCCCTTAATCTCAGTTTCAGGCAAAGTCTCTGGACAAGGGCAAACTTCTTGTCAGAGCATAGCACACATGGTCTTTAGGCCACTTGCCAATAGAGTCCTCATTCCCATCTGAAACTTCTTGAGCCTGGCCTTTCCAAGCCACACTTCTATCAGCATTCTGGTCTTCTGAGCTCTGACCAGAATCTTCCATTACGCTTGGCTCAGAGCACTCAAAGGCTTCTCCCCCTTGCATCCCCAAACTTTTCCAAATTCCTTCTACAAACCGGTTCCAAAGACTTCTGAGCCACATCTTCAAGTAAAGTACAGCAACAACCCCACTCCTCTAGTACCAATTACTGTCTTAGTTACTTTTTCATTGCTGTGACTCTATACCCAACACCCACAAACTTAGGAAAGGAAAGGTTTATTTTAACTCACAGTCTTGAAGGTCACAGTCCATTCGGGGTGGCCGGCAACAACCGAAGTGCATGGCAGAGGTGGAGGCAGCTTCCCCGGACATCACAAACAGGAAGACAAACTGAGGCTAGTTGAGACTAGTCCCAGTCCTCCGGGAAGGCAGGTGCATCTTATGTATCCTTTCAGGTCTCCGCCCAGTAACCAGCCCCTCCTGCATCCAGGTGTGGCCACTACACACCGTTAATCCTAACTTAACTGCAATCCACCCCTCCACACCAGACCCCAATCCACCAACATCACATGGTTCCATAGACAATCCACAACACCCAGCATACCGCAATGGAGCAGGTGACGCCCAAAGTTGCCTCCACCCCTTCTGTCTTCATCTGCGGCACCCTGAGATCCTTACAAGGCAGCAAGATGGTGTCCAAGGTACCCACAACTCGCATGGACAGACACCCAAATTCAGTGTTCCCTTCGACCATGAAGGAAGGGAAAGAGTATTTTACTGTTAGGTAGGAGAGTGTCAGCTCCAAGGGCGCTGGCGTTTCCCCTCACACCAGAATCCAGGGATGTCCTGCCAAATCTCACTCCTTCTCAACGGAGCTGACACTAACCATCATCAGCAGGCATAGATCCAGAGTCGGGCGACAGCACCAGGTGGTGACCGGTGACACTGTGTACTGCCCAGGGGTGCTCCTCTGACCAGGAGAAGCTTGGCTTGGAGCTGGCGGACTAGATCAACTCTGAGAACCCCACTCTGCCAACAGGGGTGCGGCCAACCAGATAAACACCGGGCACAACTAGCACCAGAAAGAAATAGGAACTGGCTGGGGCTGCAGGACAGTTGTTAAGACCCCTGAGAGAAGGGGAACATACAGTTTCCTAGGCATTTTTCTTCTACTGCCAATATTTCTTAGTGAGAACTCTGGTCCAGAATATGTTTTTTAAAAAAACCTCAGTCAAGACATGGTGCTACATGGCCTGTCATCCCAGCATGTGGAATGCTGAGGCAGGAGGATTGCCCTGTGTTGGAGGCCAACCTGCCCTACATAGTGAGTTCAGGACTAGCCTGGACCACAGAGTGAGACACTGTCTCAAAAAAAATTTCTTCCCCTAAATCCTGATAGATAGGATTAGAATGCATCTGTGAAACTGGGAACTGCCTACTTCCTCCCACACATCTAGGGCGTGGGTGGGAGAAATCCCTCCATCCACGGTAAATGCAAGCAATTGTGTAGCTGGTGCCCTTCCTCCTCCACAGCTGGAGTGCTCAGCCTGAGGACACCCTCTATAAGGACCGATTTTTTTTTTCTTTTTGAGACAGGGTCTCACTCTGTAGTCCAGGCTCCTCCTGAGCCTACTGTGTATCCCACGCTAGCCTCAAACTCTTGGCAGTCCTCCCACCTCAGCCGCTTCCAGAGTGCTGGGATAACGTCGTGCACCACCACACCTGGTGTATGTGATTCTGGGGAATCAAACTCACAGCCTTGCATTTGCTAGGCAAATACACCAACCTCTGTGCTATGACTCCAGCCCTAGATACCAATTCTGACAGTGTCTTGCCCTGTGGAACTTATCCCGTCACTCCATCTTTTCACCACGTATGTACGGGCCAGACATTGAGCTGAGCCACATGCTTGCTGTTGGGCCCCGAGGATGACTGAAGAAGGTTCTCCTCCCTTGGTTTTCAGTCTGGCAAAATTTCAGTAGTTAATTCATTCATTCATCCATTCATCTACCTAATTTCTTACTGACATCTATACTGCGATAAATCTAAGAAGACAGCCGACTCGTGGCACATGCCTGTTGTACTGGGCCTGTTTGGATTTTGAAGGCAGCCTCTTCCTCACTAGTTTACAGGGGGCTCCATGCGTTATGCAGGTACCACACGGAAGCGGACAGCTGTGACACCACAGCCTTTCTCTGGGATGTCCCTCAAGGACAGTGGTGAAGGAAAATCTCCACAGTGGGTGGAACTTCAGGCAGTGCATCTGGTCATACATTTTGCTTGGAAGGAAAAAAATGGCCATATGTGTGGCTATGTACTGTTTTGTGGGCTGTAGCCAATGGTCAGGTTGGATGGTTGGGGCATGGAAGGAACGCAGCTGGAAGAATGTGACAAAGACATTTTGGCACAATGTATGTGGATAGATCTTTCCATATGGGTGAAGGATGTAAAGATATTTGTATCCCATGTAAATGTTCACCAAAAGGTAACCTCAGTTGAAGAGGACTTGAATAATCAAGTGGACAGGATGACCTGTTCTATAGAGAACAGTCAGCCTATGTCCTTAGCCACTCGTGTCATTGCCCAATGGACTCATGAACAAAGTGGCTGTGGTAGCAGGGATGGAGGTTATGCATGGGCTCAACCACATGGGCTTCCCCTCAACAAGGCTGGCCTGGCTACAGCCACTGGTGAATGCCCACTTGGCCAGCTGCACAGACCAACATTGGGTCCCCATTACGGCACCATTCCATGTGGTGATCGGCCTGCAACCTGGTAGCAAGTTGTTGATTATATTGGAGCATTCCCGTCATGGAAAGGGCAGCACTTTGTCCTCATGAGAATAGATTCTTGTTGTGGCTATGGTTTTGCTTTTCCTGCGTGTAATGCTTCCACCAGAACTACCATTCATGGACTGACAGAATGCCACATCCATTATCATGGTATTCCGCACAGCATTGCTTCTGACCAAGGAACAGATTTCCCTTCACAGCCAAAGAAGTGCAACAGTGGGCTCATGTTTGTGAAATTCATTGGTCTTACCATGTTCCCCACCATCCAGAAGCAACTGGATTGGTAGAACGATGGAATGGCCTTTTTGAAGATGCAGTTACAGTACCAGCTAGGTAGTAATTCCTTGCAGGGTTGGGGCAAGGTTCTTCAAAAGGCTGTGTATGCTCTGAATAAATGACCAATACATGGCACTGTCTGTCCCATAGCCAGGATTCATGGGTCCAGGAATCAAGTGATGGAGACAGGGTACCACTCACCATTACTCCTAGTGACTCACTAACAAAACTTTTGCTTCCTGTTTTCGTGATCTTATGCTCTGCTGGCCTAGAAGTCTTAAGTCTAGAAGGGGGAAGGCTTGTAGCAGAAGACACAACAACAATTCCATTAAACTAGAGGTTAAGACTTTCCCTCTCGGTCATCATGGCCTGCCAGTGCCACTGAACCTGCATGCTAAAAGCGGAGTTACAGTATTGGCAGGGGTGATGGTTCCAGGCTACCAAGGGGGTTGGACAAGTACTCTATAATGGGAGGCTGGAGGAACAGAATAGCGATTAAAGCACTTGCCTTGCTGAGTTCAATTCTCCAGAACCACATAAAGCTGGGCATGGTGGCACACACCTGTAATCCCAGCACTTGGGAGGCTGAGGAAGGTGGGTTGTCCTGAGGTCAAGGCCAGCTTAGAGTACACCAGTGAGTTCAGGACCATCCTGAGTTACAAAACGAGACCCTGTCTCAAAAAATAAAATAAAAAAGGGGCTGGGGTGTTGCTCAATGGTTGGAGCACTTGCCTAGTATATGCAAGGTCCTGGTTCAATCCCTCAGCACCTTGTAAGAATCATCTGGATGTGGTGGCACATGCTTATAATCCTAGCACTCAAGAAACTGAGGTAGGAGGATTGCTGACAGTTGAGGCCAGTCTGGGCTACACAGTGAGTTCATGATCAGCCTAGACTACAGAGTGACACCTGTCTCTAAATAAATAAATAAATAAATAAATAAAGGGGATATAGTTTAATTGCAGAGCACTTGTGTGGCATGTGCAAAGCCCTGGGTTTGATGCCCAGCACTGAAAAAAAAGAAGGTAATTTTATCTCTAGAAGAGAAGTGACAGTCCAAGAGCACCTAGGAGGTTTCCTGGTACTTTTTTTTTTTTTTTTTTTTTTTGTGAGATCGAAGTCTCACTCTGTAGGCCAGGCTCTGTAGTCCAGGCTGCTCCTGAACTCACTATGTAGCCCAGGCTGGCCTTGGACTCTTGGCAATTCTCCTGCCTCAGCTTCCTGAGTACTGGGATTGTAGGTATATGCCATGTGCCCAGCATATGTGGTGCTGAGGAACTGAACCCAAGGCCTTGAGCTGCTAGACAAGCACTTGTTGCTGAGCTGTACCCCCAGCCCTGTTTTCTGGTACTTGTAATACTCTTGCTTGATTTGAGTGCTGGTTGTATAGGTGTTCAGTTTGGGAAAATGCATCAAGCTGTGGATTAAGATATTTGTATTTTTCTTTTTGTGATTATATATATATATATATATATATATATATATATATATATATATATTCACACACACACACACACACACACACACACCCTGGACAAGGTTTCACTGTGTTGTAGTTGTAGTTCAGGCTAGTCCTAAACTCACCATGTAGCCCAGGCTGGCCTTGATCTCACAGCAGTCCTCTTGCCTCAGCCTCCTCAGTACTGAGACTGGGACTGCAGGCATGTGCCACCATGACCACCTAATTTTTACATGACGCTGGCAAATTGATCCCAGAGCTTAATACACACACTAGGCAAACATTTTAACCACTAAGCTCCATCCCCAGCCCCTGTGTGGATGTTATATTTTAACACAAAGTTTAAAAGAAGGAATTGCTTTGGCTGAAACCCTGGAAGGGAAGGGGGAAGGAGAGCCGGGAGTCATCCACAGTTCTGCCCTTTTGATACAGGCAACCCTGGAGCAGTTTCCAAGGGCCTCCAAGGATCCTTAGAGTAAAACTTGAGATCATTGATTTGTCCCAGCAGAGGCTCAGAGAGGATCTGTGGCTTGACTCTGACCCCAGGCCAGGCCTGGATCCTACCCCTTTGCTGAAGGACGGGTGGCATGAAGGAAACAGGGCAGCTGGTCAGCTCCTCCCCCTCCCCACTCCCTGGCCTTGGGTCTTGGGAGGAAGTCCAAGATTGGTGGGGATGATGCTTTCCTTATCCTGCAGCAACTTCCTTTCTGGGAACTGGGAGTCTCCTTCTGGGCAAAGACAATAATTCATCCAAAGGACCAGAAAAGCAGGGTTTCTCCTGCCCCCACCCGGATGGGCATCACGTGGCTCCCTATTAACAGGCCAGGAAAATTCCAGCCTTGCGCACTGTGCTTCACCCACTCATCTGGTCACCCACCCTGGAACTCAGCCTCCTTAACCTCCTTAACATCACCATTGCCCGCTCCCTGGCATGCTGTGTTCGCCCTCGGGTTCTGCCACCTCTCCCGTACTGCTTGCGAGCTGTTCTCTCATCCCGGGAGGGCATCCCTGCCCTGTCACTCACCTCTAATCGATCATGTCCCTGAGACTGCTGAAATTCCAGGCAGTGGGTGAGGAGGAAGAAGAGAGTGAGGAGGAAGAGAGTTTAGACTCTGTGAAGGCACTAACGGCCAAGCTGCACCTGCAGACCAGGCGCCCGTCGTACCTGGAGTGGAAGGCCAGGGTTCAGAGCCAGTCCTGGCACAGGGTCCAGGCCAGACCCGGACCTGGAGGATCTGGGGCCATCTGTGGCTTTGACTCAATGGATTCTGCACTTGCGTGGCTCCGACGGGAGCTGGTGAGTCTGGTGGGGTAGACATCCTTGCATAGGGCCTTTGGACAGATGGGGAGGCAGACGGGCCAGGAATGCCTTCGGTGCTTTATTCAGAGAGCCTTGTGGAGGAAGGGTTCCATTCAATCTGCTGACTTTGCGCTCCTGTGACTCAGGGGACAGAGCCTTGTCCTTGGGGGACCAACAGTTCTAGGCAGGGAAAGGCCTGGTCTCCCCTATTCTGGGAACTGCTATTCCCCAGGGATACGGTGAGGTCCAAAAACGACGGCTGGCTATGCTGCGGGCGTAATCAGGACAGCGGTGAACGTTGGCTTCGACCCAGCGTGTACAAAGTTATCCAGGCTCCAACTAGCAGATTCTATTCAGTTGATCTGGCACGGGGCCTCAGGCTTCACAGTGGTTCCTTAGCTTAATTTGAGAACCATCAGTGTGGAGCAAGACCTGAGAGAAAGGGAGAGACGAAGCTGGTGAGGAGAGGCTGGGCGATATGGCCAGGGCAAAGGTTCAGAGTGCGAACAGGAAGCGAAGAATGCCGCCACCGGTCGGCTCACGCCCCCTCTCGGCCGCAGCAGGAGATGCAGGCTCAGGACCGGCAGCTGGCGGGGCAGCTGCTGAGGCTTCGGGCCCAGCTGCACCGACTGAAGGTGGACCAGACCTGTCACCTGCACCAGAAGCTGTTGGATGAGGCCGAGCTGGAGCTGGAGCTGGAGCCCGGGGCCGGCCTGGCCCTGGCCCCGCCGCTGCGGCACCTGGGCCTCACGCGCATGAACATCAGCGCCCGGCGCTTCACTCTGTGCTGAGAGTCACCGTGCGCCGCCCAGGCCACCTGGCGAGGGGGATGGGCAGGTTGTGCCTAAGCTGTGCTCAGATCTTTGAGGGCTGATTTCAGAGAGCGCAGACACCCAGCTGCGGAAGGAAAGCTGCTCAGAAGCTCCCGCTTTTCAATAAACATCCTCTGCATCCATCAAGGCCTCTGCGGGTGTTCATTAAGGCCCAAGGTCACTGCCTTTGACCGTGACCCGGGATTCCACTGCAGGGGAGACAGCCCTATGAGCTGTGCAGCCCCTTCTCCCATGTAGCTTCAGATTCTTCACCTTATTGGGATCACTAGTGGGAAAGAACTTAAGATCCTGTCACTCTTGTGGGAGGTGATTTAGGTAAATTGGGTGATCAAAGAATACACAGTCTGAGGGCTGGGGGAACGGCTCAGACGTTAAAGCACTTGCCTAGCAAGCACAAGGCCCAGGGTTCAATTCCCCAGTACCCCATAAGGTGGGTGTGGTGATGCACACCTGTAATCTCAGCACACTGGAGTCTGAGGCAGGAATTGCCTTGAGTTTGAGCTCAGCCTGAGCTCCATAGTGAATTCAAGACCAGCCTGGACTACAGAGTGAGACTCAAAACAAAACAAAAAAGCAAGTTCAGAGTCTGGTTCAAAGCCAGCTCCACTTTTTTTTCTGTCGGACATTGAGAAGAATGCCTTACCCACTCCCTGAATTTGCCTCAAACTCCTACGCTGGACATGCCTAGGTGATGGGGTACACAGGAAGCGCTCAATACATGCATTCCTTACCATCAATGCCCTCACTAGCAGCGTTGTGACTCTTGTGCTGAGGCTCAGACCTGGGCTGTCAGGGCCGGGCTGGGCTTAGCGTCCCAGCTCGGTGCTCTTTGTCACTCTGCCTTTCCTTTGTGTGTCTCAGCCTCTGTTTCTGTGTCACCCGCTTTGTCTGACTTTCCAACTTGGCTTCCTCTCCCCCCACCCGTTTCCTGTCCCCCTTCCCTCTGCAGCTGAGGCGCGGGAGGCAGCAGCTTCCACCTCACAAACCCCAACAATGCTCTGCGGGCTCCCCTCCCCCAGCCCTCTCACCGGCTCTGGCACCTTCCGCTCAGCAGGGTCAAGGCCCAGTTCTTGAGCCTGATGGAGGCCACTCCTCGTGTCACTGGAGATGTAGTCTCAGCTAGGAAACGGAGATTCGTGGCCTGCTGTGGCTTGTGGCCTGCTTCTGCCTCCTGCCGTCCTAACAGGGCAGGCCTGCCCCTTGGCGCTCTGGGGCGTGTTTGTCCTGTCTTCCACTATGGCGGGCGACAGTGCCTGTCCGTGTACCTCCACCAGCTGCAGTGGCCTTGCCCCTACCAGCAATAAAAGTGCTGTCCGCTTGACAGTCATGATTAGTGGGTATTGTCCTGTCCTCTGCTGGCAGCAGGGGCTGTCACTCTGTCCCCTTGAAGACTGAGGGTCATCCTGCCTGCCTCCTGAAATATGCTGTTGTAAGCGTTCTCTCAGAGAGAGGCCTGTTATCTGGCCGTCCGCCTACCCTGTGACTCCAGTGCAGCTGCCGTCCTGTGCCTGTGGCGGCAGGGTTGTTCTGGAGGCTGACCCCAGCAGCCATTTTAGCTTCTCCTCTGCCTTGAACATGCCTGACGTGTTTCTGGCAACATGTCTGCTATTTAGCGGAGGGACCGTCCTTGCCTCTGGCTCTGAATGATGCTTCTTCGGTCATTCATCTGAAACCAAAGGGCTACCCAGCTTTCCCACTGCGACAGCGGTGTCCCTTGCCTTCTATTCTGTGCCGAGCGATGTCTGCCCACCCCTGCTTGCTGGGGTCAGAGGCTGCCCGGCCCACCTTGCCTAGGCGTACCCTGGGGAGCAGGAGGGAGGGTCCTTCGAATACGCCCCCCCTCCACCTTACACCTCCAGTGCCGCTCCCAGGGTGAGGAGGGCCCGGCCTGGGGATGGCTGGGACCCCAGGGGCTAGGGGCGGGGGGCTCTGGCAGCAGGAAGCTTGGGGTGCTGGAGGCTTGTGGTTGGGCTGCTGGGGCCCGGTTGGCTGAGGAGTCCAGGAGGAGGCAGGAAGTCGGGGTGGAACGTGGGCGCGGGGAGACAGGTGGTGGCTACGACGGCGAACGGAGCTGAGACGGGTCCGGGCAGCCAGGCCAGGCCAGGTGGACCATGTGAACGGGCCAGAGGGCTCTGGGGCTGGGCAGGTAAGGAGTATCCGGAAGGGGGCTCTAGAGGCTGTAGGGGAGACGCCTGGCAGCAGTGGGCTGTGACAGCAGTAGGGGACCGGGCTCCCTGGGGCGCACAGCAACCCTCGGGCTGGGGGACAAAAACATCCTGCTGGGGGCAGCTGTGCCCCCCCTCCCGTCCTGCGAACCAGGTGGCTCCACCATGGGCCTCCCCCTCACTAGAAACACGCTTTTGGGGGTCTAGCACATGGACGTTAGATATTAGGCTTTCAGGAGGGCTGGAGGCCCTCAGCGGCTAAACACTTGCCAATTAGCTAGGCATGGCGACTCAAGCTTTTAATCCCGCACTCCAGCACTTGGGAGGCTGAGGCAGGATTGCCTTGAGTTCAAGGCCAGCCTGGGCTCCACAGTGAGTTCAGGACCAGCCGGGACTACAGAGTGACACCCTGTCTCAGAAAAAAATAAAGAACTAACTAAATAAATAAAGTGCTTGCCTAGCAAGCCCAAGACCCTGGCTGGGTTCAATTCCCCAGAACCATATGAGCTGGGTGTGGTCATGCACGCTTGCAATCCCAGTGTCTGGAGGCTGAGACAGGGCAATTGCCTGAGTTGGAGGCCGGCCTAGGCTCCATAGTGAGTTCAGAACGAGCCTGGACTATAGAATGAGACCCTGTCTCAGAAAACAAAACAAAACTAGAGAAGCCTTCAGAAAATCACCAAGTCCAGGCTCTGCTCTCATGACGAGCCAGGCTGAGGCTGGGGTCCCCTTCCTTCCACCGTGAAGCAGGGTGGTGTGAGGGACAGACCTGACTTGGGATACCTAGGAATGAACCTTCTGGTTCTGGAGCACATCTGGGTGACAAGAATCTTCTGGGAGAGAAAGGAGTCTCCCAGAGCATCCAGATGTACATGTGAGAAGTGACTTTCGCCTCAGTGACCAGCATGGCTTGAGAGGGAGGAGTTGCCCCAGGAGCAGGCAGCTGTGCACAGGGGTGTTTATCCCTGAAGATGGAGGCTGCAGGGCTGGCATATCTGATTCGACTCTAAGAAGTCAGAGGTAAAAGAGAATGATGGGAGAAGGGAAGAGGAGGGCTATTTTTACACCGGACAGGGGTACAGCTGCCCTTGGGAAGGACCTTCCAAACTTCCACCTGGAAAGCTGCCATTCCCGCCTTGCTGAGTGTCGTCGCAGGATTGGCCCTCTGCCCTGTTGCCTCCCGACTCAGCCCAGCTGTGTGTGCTGGGCCAGTGGGTCAGACCCCCGGGGACGGAGGCCCAGGAAGACATTCCCCATTGCCCCCACTCTCACGGGCTCTGAGCATCCAGTTTTGGGGCCAGTCCCCAGCTCAGCCAAACTTTTCAGGTTTTCATGCCCACGGGAGTTTTTATGTGTCACGAACTTTCCACCCAGTCAGCAAGTCCCAGGCTTTCTCGTCTCCAGCCTCAAGGCCCGTGGCCTCTCGCGGGGGCTGGGGGCACTCTGGCTCTTCCTGTGCTCCACCCTCCACCCGGCCCTGCACAGGGGAGGGATAAGAAGTCCAGCTCTTTTCAAAGAGGAACAGGGACAGACGGACAGGGACAGAGAACTGCGAAGGGTTCTGAGAGGATCCGAAAGCTCCCCGTTCTGAGGACAGAGACCTCTGGAGGGAGGATAGGACCTGAAGCCAAGGTCACTACTCCTGGCTGCGTCCTTTGGGATTATGAGGGCAGAGATCTCACAGCAAGGTCAAAGGCCAGGGGTGTGGCATGATTCAAACAACTTGTACGTCAGGTGCAGGCACACCCAGGCACAACCTCAGCTCTGCCATTTTCCTTGTCTTTTTCTTTTCTTTTTTTCCACAGTACTGGAGACTAAACCCAGAGCCTTTTCCTTTCCCCTTTTGAAACAAATTCTTAAGTTTTTGGGGTTTTCTGGAGACAGGGTCTCACTCTGTGGCCCAGGCTGGTCCTGAACTCACTGTGTAGCCAGGCTGGCCTTGGACTCAGGACAGTCCACCTGCCTCAGCCTCCCGAGTGCAGGGATTACAGGCGTGTGCCACCACGCTCAGCTTTGTGTGGTGCTGGGGAATCAAACTCGGGGCTTATGCTTGCAAGGCAAGAGCTTTACCCGCTGTGCCACTCCTCCAGCCCCTCGTGCTAAATTATTACGTTGCCCAGGCTGACCTCAAACTCGTGATCCTCCCCCCTAAGCCTCCTCTCTAGCTGCAGCTACAGACATGCAGTGCCACACTTGACACTGCCTTCTCAGGCCTCACCACCCTGAACTTCAATTCACTTTACGTAGTCTTCACAGAGAGGAAAAAAATAAATCTCTCCCTCACAGAGTACTTCTCTGGAATCCAGGAGAAAAATAACAGCTGTGATGTGGTACTGGGTAGTACCTGCCACATGGCACACTCTTTAGGGAGGCTAAGAACTTCCTCACGCTGCAGATGGTGTACCAAAGGAAGGGCCGTCCACACCCAGAATTACACCTCCTCAGCACCTTGGTCTGGGCAAGGCCATGAGCCGCCCATTCGCTCACTCTTGTGGTGTGGCTTTACGAACAGCCTGTTTCCTGTATATAGTCTGGTGTGAGAACTCAGGCAGGCTAGATTCTGAGATTATGAGCTGCGTGGTGGGATTCCCCTAGTAGTACAGGCCTGCAATCCCAGCACTCCGGGAGGCTGAGGCAGGAGGATCACAAGTTTGAGCTGAGCCTGGGCAGCATAGCAACTTGGTAAGACCCTAACTCAAAATCAGAACCAAAAGTAGGCTGGGATGTAGCTCAGTGCGAAAGCCCTGGGCTCCATCCACACAACAGCGTACTCCAGAGAAGAGGGCCTCTTGGGCTGAGGATGCAGCTTAGTGGCAGAGCGGTTGCCTGGCACGCTCAAGACCCTGGGTTCAGTCCCTAGTACCGAAACTTAGAAAAATATAAAAAGACCCACCAAAACAAACAAACCAAAAGAGGATCCCTGGCTCTCTCTCTCTCTCACACACACACACACACACACACACACACTTCCTATCTGATGAGTTATGACCATAACACACTCCCTATATGAAACACCACACATCAAAAAAAAAAAAAAGTGTGTGCGTGCTAGCCTGCTCAGAGCAGAGGCAGAGACTACCCACCCCTGTGACACAGGCTGGCCCCTTCGATTCAAGTACATGTCCATGTGCTGATGGCTTTCAAGGCCAAGCTCAAGTCAGTGAAAGCAGTTCTGCATGGAGGTGGGTGGTTGGGGACTGAGATACCATCCAGGAACATAGTAGGCTTTTTCCTTCCCCGGTAGGATTAAGTTCAGAGCCTTCACAATGAGCTCTGTCCCTAGGCCACTGGCCTGCCTGCCTGCTCTTTCCTTCGTTTCTTTCTTTTCTCCTTCTTCCTTCCACCCTTCCTTTCTTTTCTCCATTTCTTTACCTCATAGTTATTTTGAGACAGGGTCTTGCTAAGTTGCCAAAGCTGGGCTCAAACTCGCAGTCCTCCTGCCTCAGCCTCCCAGAGTGCTGGGCCAACAGGCATACACACACATGCCACTGTGCTTTTTTCCCCCCTCTTTTGTTGGGTTAGCAATGTACATATTAAGTACGTGCTCTGCCCAAGGCCAGGAAGGCAGGATTTACCTGCTCTCCTCAGTATGTATTCATTTATTTTTGTAGTACTAGGGACTGGGCCCACGGCCTTTGAGCATCATTCCCAATACTATATTTTTAAATTTTTGAGGTGTGCTCTCTCTTTCTCTCTCTGTAGTCCAGAATAGTCCTGAACTCACTATCTAGCCCAGACCAGCCCTAAACTCCTGGCAATCCTCCTGCCTTAACTTCCTAAGTGCTGGGTTTATAGGTGCGTACCACCACCATGCCTGGTTAATTTTTTTTTTTTTTTTTTTTTTTGAGGCAAGGTCTTGCTCTGTAGCCCAGGCTGGTCCTGACCTCAGTATGGTGCTTAGGCTGACCCTGAACTCATGGCAATCCTTCTGTCTCAGCCTCCTGAGAACTGGGATTACTGGCATGCAACACTATGCCCAGTTTATGTGGTGCCAGGGAATTAAACCCAGGGCTTTGGGCTTGTTAAGCAAGCACTTTAACAGTTGTGTCATTCCTTTGGCCCCCTCGCTAATTTTTTTTTGAGACAGGGTCTCCTCTGTAGCCCAGGCTGGCCTTGGACTCAAGGCAATCCTCCTGCCTCAGCCTCCAGAGTTCTGGGATTACAGATGTGCACCACCACTCCTGGTTTACGTAGTACTGGGGATTCTAACTTGGGTACTAAGCGCTTGGTTCAGCACTTGCTAGGCAAATGCTTTAACCACTGAGCCATTCCTCCAGCTCCCCAACCCTGTTAATGTTTATGTCATGCTGTGGGATTGAACCCAGGGCCTTAAGCATGCTAGGCAAGAGCGCTAGCCACTGACCTACAGCCCCAGGTCTCCATGCCTCTGTCCCTTTTTTGAATGAATAGAATGGGTCTTTATTTAGAAGCAAAGGACAGAAGGGCAGAAGCTCCCACTGCCTAGGAGGAGCCCCAGAGGGTCATCCCCATTTCTCCTGACAAAGACGGGTGTTGGAGAGTAGGGGTGCTGTGTGGTTGGTACCCCTCAAGGGATTGTGTCTCTTGGCAGTGTTTTTGTGTTGGTGGCTTTGTTGATTTTGTTTTTCTGTTATAAAATTAGCACATAGCTGTTTTTAAAAAATTCAAACAGCCGAACGATATAAAAAGAAATACCAGAAACACAGCCCACCCCACAATCGCTGCTGGGATGCACTCCTAGGAAAGGTTTGTTCTTTCTTTGGGAGACAAGGTCTCACTCTGCAGTCCAGGATGGTCCTGAGCTCACTGTGTAACCCAGGCTGGCCTAGATCTCACAGCAATCCTCCTGCCTCAGCCTCCCAGGTGCTTGAATTACAGAAGTGTGTGCAACCACACCCAGTTTATGTGGTGCTGGAGAATCAAAGTTGGAGCCTTGCGCTTGCTAGGCAAGCTCTCTAGCTGCTGTGCTATTCCTCCAGCTGCCTTGAAGTGATTTAATGTGGAACTTTCCAGACTTTCCCATGTACTGTCGCTGAAAGGAATAGTGGTTAAGAACCTGGTCTCAGAAAGTAGACAAACCAGCTCGTGACCCCACCACTCATTTGAGACCTCAGATAAATTTTGGCCTTATATTTTGCATCTGTCAAATGGCGATCATAAAGGACTTCATACGATTATCATTAGACTTATATAAAATAATCAAAATAAAGGCTTAAAACAGAGCCCAACATGACCTAATCTCCTGAATACGCATATTTGAATACTGATTGGATTTACTCCGCATTCTGCTCTGCTACTCGCTTGCCTTGCTGAGTCTGGGACATCTCTCCCCATCCACACACGGGGCGCTACCTCATCCTTATTGGCCTTAGCTAAATGTCAGCTTGGTGAATTGTTCTCTTGTGTTGCGGCATTGTTGCAAGGCGTCTCAGATTTTACCAGACAGCTACTAAGGACAGGACTTAAAGCCTCCTGCATGGGGCTGGGGGCAGAACTTGGTGGTTAAAGCACCTTCCGAGCAAGTGCAAGGCCCTGAGTTTGATTTCTCAGCACCTCATAAGCCAGGCGTGATGGTGCACACCTGTTATCCCAGCATTTGAGAGGCTGAGACAGGAGGATTGCTGTGAGTCCTAGGCCAGCCTGGGTTCCATAGTAAGTTCAGGACCAGCCTGGGCCTCACAGCGAGATTCTGCCTTGTCTCAAGAAAGAAAAAAAAAAAATCCTCCTGTGTAAATAAAGTGGCCCATCAGAGGGGCAATCACCTTTTCTGTCACTTCTGTGTCATCGGTGCTAGGTCAGAGCTTGGCAAACATATGTACGAGCTAAATTAAGGAAGTTGTAGCTGGAGTTGGGGTGCAGCTAGGTGGTAGAATGCTGGCTTAACAAATACAAGGCCCTGGATTCGATCCTCATAACCCTCTACCCACACGCATTCCCACCCCCAAAAGAAAGAAAATTGTGTCCTCTTTAACCCACTGACAGAGAGGCCTAAGGTCATCTTTTTTTAGTCCAGGTTGGTCCTGAACTCAATATGTAGCCCAGGCTGGCTTTGAGCTCCAGGGAACCCTCCTGCTTCGGCTTCCTGAGTGCCAGGATTACAGTCATGTACCTTACTCGTGTTAAGCAAATGCTCACTCAACCACTGCACCACTAGCCCAGCCCCCAAAGTTCTCTCTCAAGTAGCGGCATTTCCCACAACATGGCCTGTAAATCACTAATGTGTGTGACCCATCTTAAAGGGTGATGGATGAATATTTGCAAATGTTGATTTCTGCGCTTATTTTATTATTATTCTTTATTTCTTCATTTGAGACAAGGTCTCGCTCTGTGGCCCAGGCTGGTCCTGAACTCATTATGGAGCCCAGGCTGGCCTTGGACTCACAGCAATCCTCTTGTCTCAGCCTCCTGAGTGCTGGGATTACAGGCGTGTACCACGCCATGCCCAGTTTATGTGGCGCTGGGGAATTGAACTCAGGTATTTAGCACTTGAATTAGTGCTTTAAGCAAGTGCTTCAACTGCTTAGCCATGCCTCCATCCCCTGTACTTATTTTTGAGAGAAGGTCTCACTATGGAGCCCAGGCTGGCCCTGAACTCATGGGATTCCATCTACCTCAGCCTCCCAAGTGCTGGGATTACAGGTGTGCGCCACTGTGCCCATTTTATGTGGTGCTGGGGAATTGAACTCAGGGCCTTGCACTTGCTAGGCAAATGCTCCACCTGCTGTGCTATTCTTTCAGCCTTGCCCGGCTAATTTTTTATGTAGTATTGGGGAATCAAACCCAGGGCCTGAGTGTACCAAGCAAGCGCTCAATCCACTAATCAACACTTCCAGCCCTATGTCCTTAATTTAATGTGTACTGATTTGTAACTTCTATTTAAGGCTGGTAATGCTGGTTTTCTGGTTTTTTCTTTTCTTTTCTTTCTTTTTTTTTCAGTACTGGAGATTGATTTTTTTTTTTTTTTTTTTTTTTTTTTTTTTTTTTTTTTTTTTTTTTTTTTTTTTTTTTTTTTTTTTTTTTTTTTTTTTTTTTTTTTTTTTTTTTTTTTTTTTTTTTGAGACAGGATCTTGCTCTGTAGCCAGGCTGATCCTGAGCTCACTGTGTAGCCCTGGCTGGACTTGGATTCAGGACAATCCTCCTGTCTCAGCCTCCCAAGTGCTGGGATTACAGGCATGCGGATCATGCCCAGTTTTATGTGGTTCTGGAGAATCGATCCCATGGCCTTGAGCTTGCAAGGCAAGTATTTTAATGGCTGTGCCATTCCTCCAGCCCTGATGATTGAAATTGAGCCCAGGGCCTCTGCACCGAGCTATATCCTTAACCCTTTTTATTTTATTATTTACTTGTAATTTATATGTTTGCTTTTTTATTTGCTTGAAATAGGGTCTCCCTCTATCATGCAGGCTGGTTCTGAACTTGCTATGTAGTCCAGGCTGGCCTCAAACTCACAGTAATCCTCCTGCCTCAGCCTCCAGAGTGCTGGGATTACAGCTGTGTGCCACCATAGTTTTGAGACAGGGTTTTACTGAGTCACTAAATTGCCTGGGTTGGGCTCAAACTTCCCTACTGCCTCGTTATCCAGACTGTTTAGATTATGGGTGTTTCCCACAACACCAAGGTGGTTTCCCATTTATGAGAGTGTAGTTTCCATTTCAGGTAAACATTACAGAAAAAAGGTGGGGCTGGAGGTGGAGCTCAGCAATTAGAGTGCTTGGCTCCGGTACATTCCCATGCATCATCTGGACACGGTTGTGCCCACCTATAATCCTAACATTCAGGAGGCTGAGGCAGTTTAACGCCAGGGTGGGCTACAGAGCAAGACCTTGTTTCAAAAAAATAAATAAATATATAAAGGTTAAACATGATCGGTGGAAGTGCCAAAATCAGTAGGGGGAATAAAAATGGCAGATCATTAGAAAATAATGGAAGATAAGGGAAAGTAAAAATGATTAAGATGAGGACTGGAGGAATGGCACAGAGGTTACAGCACTTGCCTAGTAAGCACAAGTCCCAGAGTTCAGTTCCCTAGTACCACACAAGCCAAGCATGGTGGTGCACGCCTGTAATCCTTGCACTTAGAAGGCCTGCACTTAGAAAGCTGAGGCAGGAGGTTTGCAGTGGGTTTGGAGCCAGCCTGGGCTACATAGTGAGTTCGGGACCAGCCTGAAATACTGAGGAAGACCCTGTCAAATAAAAGAAAAAGAAGGAAAGAAAGAAAGAAAAAAAGATTAAGATACCAAAGGTATATGCACCAATTCCACAAGTTGAATGAAACATTATGAATTGTAGGGATGGAGAAATGACACAGTGGTTAAAGCACTTGCCTTGCAAGTGGAAGACCCTGGGTTCAATTCCCCAGCACCACATAAAGCTGGGCATAATGGCACATGACTATAATCCCAGCACTCGGGAGGCTGAGGCAGGAGAATTGCTGTGAATCCAAGGCCAGCCTGGGCTACAAAGTGAGACCCTGTCTCAAAAAAATAAAAAGAATTAAAGAAAAATTAAAAAATACTATGAACTGCAAATATATACTCATAAAAATAATTATAGGAAAAAATAAACAGAAGAAAAAAGATAAGCTTATAGTATTCCAGAAGATGTTTAGGCTAGATCTGAACTAACTATAGAGCCCAGGCTGGCCTCAAACTCAGGGCAGTCCTCCTGCCACAGCCTCCCAAGTGCTGGGATTACAGGCGTCGGCCACCATGTCCAGTTTATGTGGTGCTGGGGGATCAAACTCATGGCCTTATGCTTACTAGGCAAGCGCTCTAACTGCTGGATTATTTCTCCAGCTGGGCCCTTTTAAAATGGGCACAAAGTGCTCTGTGGACCATGGCAGCTTTGACTTTGACCCAGAGCCCAGGCCCTGGTGAGGGTCAGTCTAGAGTCTACAGAATTCGCACTACTGACCTTGGGTTCCTGCGTTGGAAGACAAGACTGTTGTACTTCATTTTCCCCAGAAACTGCCCTTGTGACTGTTTCTAACAGCCCCGAGGGAGGGGGATCCTATGATTTGGTTTTCCTTTCTTTTCTTTCAGACAGTGAAGAACGTATATCAAGCTCTAATTTTAATTTCTTTTTATTGACTTCATTATTAACCCAGTTAGATCATTTTGGCTATCCAGTAGTCTTTTTAAATTTTATTTTATTTTATTTTATGAGACAGGGTCTCACTTTATAGTCCAGGCTGATCCTGAACTCACTATGTAGCCCAGGCTAGCCATGGACTCAAGGCAATCCTCCTGCCTCAGCCTCCCAGAGTGCCCGCATTACAGGCGTGCACCACCACACCTAGTTGATATGGTTCTGGGGAATCAAACCCAGGGCCTTGCACTTGCTAGGCACGCGCTCTAACTACTGAACTACACCACCAGCCCCTGCTATCTCCAGTCTTTGCCAAACTAAGACCACATGATTAGACCCAAAATTTTGGGAGGAGAGTTACCTTTTGTGTTTCAGGTTTTTTTCTTTCCTTCTTTCTGTCTGTCTGTCTTTTTCTTTTCTTCTTTGAGACGAGGTCTCCCTCCGTAGTCCAGGCTAGTTTTGAGCTCACTATGTAACTCAGACTGACCTTGAACTCACAGCAATCCTCCTACCTCAGCCTCCTAAGTACCAGAATTACAGGCATGCACCACCATGCCCAGCTTCTGTGGTGCTGGGGAATCAAATTTGTGTGCTTAGTGCTTGCTAGGCAAGCAAGCAACCACTGAGCTGTTCCTCCAGCCCCTGTGTTTCAGTTTCTTTATTTTGTTTTGTGTCGGTACTGGAGATCGAACCAATATTCTTTGCATGGAGTTATATTCTCAAACCTTTAAAAAATGATTTTAAGCTAGGCATGATGGTACATGCTGTTATCCCAGCACTCAGGAGGCTGAGGCAGGAGGATCGCCAAGAGTTTGAGGCTAGCTTGGGTTACATAGTGAGATCAGGACCACCAGCATGGAATGCAGAGCAAGACTGACTCAAAAAAAGAAATGCATTCAGCTGCAAATAAGGGCTTTTCCACACCCTTAGTCTAATGGTCAAATTTTGCCCCAGTGGTCTACCCTTTCAGGCCTGTCTCACTTGGTAACCTCTTGGGAACATCTGCTCCCCTTAGATTGCCCAGGAGGGTTCAATTTGGGTTTTCTTTTCTTTCTTCCTTTTTTTTTTTTTTTTCTTTTTTGAGACAGGGTCTTGCTCTGTAGCCCAGGTCCTGAGCTCACTATGGAGCCCAGGGCAATCCTGTCTCCGCCTCTTAAGTCTGGAATTATAGGTGTGCATCACTACACCTATGAGCTCAGTTCACGCAGTGCTGGAGAATTGAACCCAGGGCCTCGTGCTTGCTGGGCAAGCTCTGTAACCACTGTACTATTTCTCTAGCCCCTCCTCTATACCATTTAAACACTGACCTTCTCATTTCTTAATTAAAATGTGTGTGTGTGCTTTAGGTGAAACCTAGGGCCTTGTGTATGCTAACCACACATCTAGTTCAGATTTTAGTCAGAGACTTAGCAAAGTGTGCGTTAATACAACAATAATGCAATTTGTCAAACTAAGAAATAATTTCTCTTCAGATTCATTTTTCCTGTGTTGCAGGGGATTGAACCTGCTAAACAGGTGCTCTGCTAAGCTGTACCCACAGCGACCCTGTTGGTTATTTTTCTTTTTCTTCCTTTTCTTCTTCTGTAGTATTGGTAGTTAAATTCATTTTTTAAAAAAACTCACCTATGTCCCCAGCCTTTTATTATTTATTTAGGTATTTATTTATTTGGAGACAAAGTCTTGCTCTGTATTCCAGACTGATCCTGCCTTAGCCTCCCAAGTGCTGGGTTCACAGGGGTGTGCCACCATACCTAGTTTATGTGGTGCTCGGGGATCAAACCCAGGGCCTTCTGCTTGCTAGGCAAGCGCTTTATCTGCTGAGCTACGCTCCAGCCCCTCAACTAAGTCTCCTAATACTCCATGGACAGGCTATGGGCATAGCTCAGTGATAAGAGCGTAGTGGTGCACACCTGTAATCCCAGCACTTGGGAGGCTGAGGCAGGAGAATTGCTATGAGTTTGAGGCCAGCCTGGGCTACACAGTGAGTTCAGGACCATCCTGAACTGCACAGCAAGTTTGTGCCTCAAAAAAAAAAAAAAGATAGGGTCATGCTGTATAGCCCAGCTTACCGTCTTTCTGTCCCAAGCTTCTGAGTGCTGGACTTACAGGTCTCTGCCTCCTCGCCTGGCTCATGCAGTTTATGTTCTGGACGAACTCTCAGCTCGGCAGGGGTGGGAAAATGCTAGGAGTGAGACATAAGTCAGTAATCATTGAACTCAACTAAGGACTGTGATCTCAGTAGAAGGTCACAGGAGCCATAATGATATTAGGAAGGAAAAAAAGGTATTAGACACCTCAGTAGCTGGACAATAGAGCCACAAACACCCAGGTGTGAAGCAGGAAAATAGCGTCGTGTATTTAGGAAAGGCAAAGTAGCTCAGGGCACAGGCTGTATGTTTGTGCAGCTCTCTCTCTCTCTCTCTCTCAGTGTGTGTCTTTTTTATTGTTGCAGTTATTCTGGTACCAGGGATTGTGCCCGGGGCCTTTATACTGAGCTACATCCTTAGTTAACTCTTTTTAGTTTTTATTTTGAGACAGGGTCTTGCTGAAAGGCTAACTTACCCAGGCTGGGGTTGTGGGTATAGCTTGGGAGTTAAAGCATGAGCCTAGCAAGCATAGGCCCTGGCTTGATTCCCCAGCATCACATAAGCCAGGAGCCTGCCTGTAATCTCAGTACTCTGGAAGATGAAGGAGGCTGAGGCAGGAGGATTGCCATGAGTTCAAGGTCAACCTATGGGCTCCATAGCGAGTTCAGCGCCAGCCTGGACTACAGAGCTAGACCTTTTCTCAAAAAAAAAAATTATGATCCTCTTGCCTCCCTCAGATTACAGGCCTGTGCCACCAGGTCTGGCTGTGTGTCCGCGTGTGTGTATGTATCCGTACAGGCTGAGGAGGTACAGTTGATCTTGATATTAAAGGATTTTGAAGGCAACGCCTTCCTGAGTCTCCTCACAAGCTTCTATCCTCCATGTCTACTTTTTCTGAATAAGTGCCTTCTCTATACCTCAGAGGAAAAAAATACAATCTCAAACGCATGGTAAATTATACTTTATCTGAGGACTAGAGCTCCCAGGCACTTCCAGGAGCTGCCCTGGGAAGGGAGTCTCAGGGCCTCCAGGGCTTTAGGAGGAAGCCCCACTCGGCCCGAATCAGGCAGCTCTGCTTGTACCTGCTGTGTCTATGGGATTCTGCTTGATTTTACCTGACAGAAAATTTCCATTGCTGAAATAGGCAAACCAAAAATGTTATGGCCAACAGGGCCAGCGAAGGGTTTTCAGGTGGTGAGAAACAAAACCCTGTTAGAAGGAGCCCGTGTGGGTGAGGGTGTGGGCTGGGAGAAGGCCAAGGCCAGAGGCTGGTGCAGGGAGCAGCCCTCTCTCCCTCAGCCTCCTCAGCTAGGGAGCTGTGACTATGAGAGGGGCGGGCATCCTCAGCGGGAGCCCAGGATCCCATCAACACTCAGGTCTCCCACGGCCTTGGTGAGGAGCATGTGAACCCTAAGACGCAGTCCCCATGTCGGCAGGGGGTGGGGAGGCAGGAAGTGGGTAAGCACACTGACAAAGGTGCTTCTGTGGCGGTTTGCCCATCCCAGGTGGGAGGGCGGGGCTTAGACTTGGGCCTGGACCTGGGGCCTGGTGTGAATGTACTTGTGAGTTGAAGGCTCAAACAAACACCACTCAAAGAGTTAAGATCGACTGTTTCAGCTCTTCTGGGGCTAGAGAATGTGGATCCAAGGGCTGGTGATCTTCAGTAATTGTGGAAGTTCAGATGATGTCTGACACGGAGGAAACAGATTTAGGGGACGATCCCTCAGCCCCCTCTCTGTTCCTTCAGGGACCATGGGCTGTAGCTGCAGCTCAAACCCTGAAGATGAGTGGATGGAAAACATCGATGTGTGTGAGAACTGCCATTATCCCATAGTCCCAGTGGACGGCATCGCCATGGTAAGAGGCAAGACCAGGGGCTTGGTGGGGGGGAGGGGACGCAACCCAGGAGAAAGAAACAGACCACTGGTATAGAACCTTGAAATACCAGAGCTGCCCTCCTCCTGGGAATACAGATTGAAAAGGAGGCCCTAAGAGGGAAGTAACTTTCGTAAGGTCACACAGCAAGTATGTAGTAGGTGGCAAATTCAGGAATAATTCTCGGACAGGCGGGAGTAACAGAACAGAAGGATGCGGAAGGGAGGCGGGCTGGGATCTAAGCCAGTCTTTTTTCTGAACCTACCTTCATCTCCCACCCCATAGCTGCCCATGAGGAACGGCTCTGATGTACGGGACCCCCTGGTCACCTACGAGGGCTCCAACCCACCAGCCTCCCCGCTACAAGGTGACTTTCATCAGCAGAGCCTGGAAGATAAAGCCGGAGGATTCTTGGCTTTTGGCTGCCGCCTCATCAATGTCCACCTCCCACCCTGTCCCACCTCTCTTGTCTGTGGTTTTCAGTTTAGTTTTTTCTTGAGTCAGTCTTTCTATGTAGTCCAGGCTGGCCCCTAATGTGCCATCCTCTTGCCTCCCGATGCTACCACGCCTGGCTTCTTGCCCCAGCCTTGATCCCTGTCCTGTGAGTCCAGAATTCCATTCTTCCTGCCAACCCCATGCTATACTCAGTGTGTGTGTGTGTGTGTGTGTGTGTGTGTGTGTGTGTGTGTGTGTGTGTGTGTGTGTTGTACTGGGGATTGAGCCCAGGACCTTCACATGGTGCTACATCCCCAGTCCATTTTTTTTTTTTTTTGAGACAGGGTCTCACTCTGTACCCAGGTTGGTCCTGAACTCACTATGAAGCCCAGACTGACCTCAAACACGCAGCAATCCTCCTGCCTCAGCCTCCTGAGGCCTGGCCCAGCATGTGCCACCATGCCCGGCTTATGTAGTGCTGGGGAATGGAACCACTGAGCTGTGCCCTCAGCCCACCAGCCTGTACTCTTTCCTCGACGCTCTTACCTTTACAGACAACCTGGTTATCGCCCTGCACAGCTATGAGCCCACTCACGACGGAGACCTGGGCTTCGAGAAGGGCGAACAGCTGCGCATCCTGGAACAGTGAGTGACCTCGGCCCCTGGCGCCCGGCTCTGGCGGGGTCTGTGGGGGAGCAGGGACACCGGGCGTTGCCGCCCTGCTGCTGCCCCTGGCCGGCTTGCAGTGGGCACCCCTGGCACAAAATGGGAGACTCCCGCGTGCCAGTCGAGGGGCGCGGTGGCTTGGCAGAACCGGGTCCCGAGACCATGGCTGAGCGGCCACGCTGACCGCGTCCTCCGTGGCGCAGGAGCGGCGAGTGGTGGAAGGCGCAGTCCCTGACCACGGGCCAGGAGGGCTTCATCCCCTTCAACTTCGTGGCCAGAGCGAACAGCCTGGAGCCCGAACCGTGAGTGGAGATCGTCCTGGGGCGGCGGGGGTGGGGCCAGATCTAGGGATCTCCGGGCAGGCGGTGGTCGTGGAAAAGGTGCTTGAGGGTGACAAAACACAGATCAGCAGTCTCCGGCCTCCTGCTGTCCTTCGCAGGTGGTTCTTCAAGAACCTGAGCCGCAAGGACGCGGAACGGCAGCTCCTGGCGCCGGGGAACACGCACGGCTCGTTCCTGATCCGGGAGAGCGAGAGCACCGCGGGTGAGCTCCCGGGAGGGGCTCCTGTGGGCGGGGCTCCCGGGAGCGAGCCTTGTGGGCGGGGCTCCTCGGGCCGGCCATCGCGGGCCCGCGCTGCAGCGTGCACAGGTGCGGGTGGCACGAGCCTGCGTCTTGGGTTGCGGTGGCTAAATGACTCGCAGGACGCCACGTTCTTTCTCTTTTACAATCCTTCCTTCGTTCCCCCACCCCCTAACCATTCGTTCATTCAGGATCGTTTTCACTGTCGGTCCGGGACTTCGACCAGAACCAGGGAGAGGTGGTGAAACATTACAAGATCCGTAACCTGGACAGCGGCGGCTTCTACATCTCCCCTCGCATCACTTTTCCGGGCCTTCATGAACTGGTCCGCCATTACACCAGTGAGCCTCAGCAGGACCCCCTAACCTGGGCCCCATCGGCCCGTCCGCCCCCCGTCCTTCTCAGGGGTACCCTCCAACCATCACGCAGCGTACTCCGTCATTCCCCGCGCTGGATGAGACGTAGCACCCTTCCCTACAATCCCAGATGGCTGATGACAAATGCGCACACGCCCCGCCATGCCCCGCCGGCCCAGGTCCCCTGGAGGCGGGGACGCGGTAGGAGGATCACCTAGGGCTCACGGTGTTGACGGCTCTCCCCCTCTCCCCTATCCTTGCAGACACTTCCGATGGGCTGTGCACGCGGCTGAACCGTCCCTGCCAGACCCAGAAGCCTCAGAAGCCGTGGTGGGAGGACGAGTGGGAGGTGCCCAGGGAGACCTTGAAGCTGGTGGAGCGGTTGGGGGCCGGCCAGTTCGGGGAAGTGTGGATGGGTGAGCGCGGCCCGCCTGGACTGCCGGGAAGAGGCGGAGGGAGGCGCCCACGGAGGTCGTGAGACTGCGGCGGGAGGGCGGGGGCGTCCCTTTCCGAGGGAGCCGCCTAGCTCCGGGCCTACGGTCTCCAGCGACTGCAATTCCTCGGCAGGGTACTACAACGGGCACACGAAGGTGGCAGTGAAGAGCTTGAAGCAGGGGAGCATGTCCCCCGACGCGTTCCTGGCCGAGGCCAACCTCATGAAGCAGCTGCAGCACCAGCGGCTGGTCCGGCTCTACGCGGTGGTCACGCAGGAGCCCATCTACATCATCACCGAGTATATGGAGAACGGTGGGCGCCGCCACCACGGGTGGCCTCTGGGGGCGCTGCTGCCCCTGACCAAACCCCCAGGGTGGAGATGGCGCCCCTTCCTGCTTTGAGGGTTTCTGAAGGAGCTTTCCTGGGCCCCTAAAGATTCAGCAGCTCCCATCCAGGGGCAGGAAGATGTACCACCCCAGTCTGTGTGGAGGCCCCGCCTGAGATGCCAGGCACGGAAGGATAGTCCCTCCAATCTTCTCTGACCTGCAGTCTTTCTTTTGCTTATTTCCAGTCCTAACTGGATCTCAGGTGACTTAATCTCAGAAAATGATTATGTCGCTAGCCCCATTTCTCTCCCTTCTGCCTCTGTGCCTTAGGAGGTCAGGTCTGCCCCAAAGCCTCTTTTTTCATTCTGAGTGACCCCTCCCCTTCCCTAGGTCAGCTGCGAACCCCAGCAAAAGGGGCACACTTTACTGGGCTCAGCGTTGCTCACGCATTGTTCACACTGATTGGCCGTGATACAGACCAACACCCAGAATTGTTTATACGCTCAGTTTCTCCAAGTATAATAGCAGAAACTGAAAGAGACTTACTCAGATATAATATAGGGTATTTATTATTATAGATGTTTATTTTAGTGGTTTTGGGAATGGAACATTGGACCTTCTCTCTGAGCTACAATCACAGCCCCTTTTATTGCTAGATTTTTTTTTTTGAGACAGCTTCTCCCTCTGTACCCAGGAGGGTCCTGAACTCACTATGTAGTCCAGGCTGGCCCTGAACACCCAGCAGTCCTCCCAGCTGGGATTAGAGGCGTGTGTCACCACACCAGGCTTACATAGTGCCGGGGAATTGACATCAGCATCTTGAGCTTCAAGTGCTCTAACTGCTGTGCTATTCCTCCAGCTCCTTTATTGTTTACTTGAGACAGGGTTTTGCTAAGTTGACCAGACTGGACTCGAGCTTGTGATCCTCCTGCCTCAGCCTTCCAGAGTGCTGGGTTAACAGTTCTCACCACCAGGCCTGTGTAACATAAGATATTTATTAAAGGGCCTGAGTGTCTAAGAGCTTGGGTTAGAGTTGTGGCTTTGGGCTAATCACATCACTTCTTTCTGTTCTGGTTTTCTGTTTGGAAAATGGTGTTAGTAATGCCATAGAGCCTTTGTGAGGATGAAAGATTTAGACCAGTACCTGCCTTAATTTTATTGTTATCTGGCTCTGGTTGGGAGCACAAGTTCTGTCTTCCAGGGAGGGGCAAGGCTATTAATTGGCGCCTGGGTTCTGGAAATGACAAATAAGCTTTGTCATGTGTATCAGCTCTGGCAATTGCTTGAAATGCTGGGTTGGGAAGGAGACTGAGGCTCATTGGGAGGTAGTGCTGGGATTAATTAGTAACATTTGCCACCAATAGGGGACTAGCAGTGCATGTCCACATACTTGCTGTGTCTGGGTGAGGACTTTACCTATTGTTCTTTCTTTCTTTGACAACAGGGTCTTGTTCTATAGCTCAGGCTGGTCCTGAACTCACTATATTGTCCAGACTGGCCTTGAACTCATGGCAATCCTCCTGTTTCAGCCTCCCAAGTGCTGGGATTATAGGTGTGCATCACCATGCCCAGCTTCATGTGGTATGGGGAATCAATCTCAGGGCCTTACACTTGTAAGGCAAGTACTTTAACCACTGAACTATTCCTCCAGCCCCCTAGCTAATTTTTATGTGGTGCTGAGAAATTAAACCCAGGCTTTGCATAAAGCTAAGCAAGCATTTTAATCACAGAGCTACACTCCCAGCTCAAGACTTTATTTTTGGTGACTAAGTTAGCACTTGTAGTTGGGGACATTCATTTTATTGTCTTTTTTTTCCCCTCTCTCCAGCATTTGCGATTGAACCTTGAGCCTCTGCACTCCCAAAGCTAATCCCTTGAGCTAGTCCCCAGCTTCTTTTATTTTTCTTTTTTATTTTGAGACAGGGCTAAGTTACTAAATTGCCCAGGTTAGGCTTAAAGTTGTGATCTCTCTGCTTCCGTCTTCCAGAGTTTTGAGATTACAGGCCTGTGCTACCATGCAAACCTCTTTTTGGTCCATTGAGACAGAGTCTTACTATGTAGTCCAGGCTGGTCTCAAACTCATACACCTCCTGCTGCAGACTCCGAAATGCTGGGATTACAAGTGCACAACCACATCTGGTTCACATAGGGTCTCCATCTCCTGGGTATGACAAATAATAACTAGTTCTATTCCAGCAGCTCCCACCCCTGGTCTTCTCCCAGGTACCCTCCACTATCAGAGCAGTGACCCCCTCAAATCCCCTTTTTCCACTCCAGTCATAGCATTTAGCATGGACTCCTGGGAACATGGGTGATTGTAAGAGGCTCCTGCTGTTAGGGAAACCTGGTTTTAGCTATGGGCCCTGGGAAAAGCAGAGTTTGTGCCATAGGGAAGTTCCAGCAGACCTGTAGGAATGAAGGTGACGATGCAATTTATTATGGCTGGTAGGATCGAGAGAGGCTTCCTAAGATTCAACTAAACTGGGGCTGATGGCACGGGCCTGTAATTCTAATTCTCTGGGAGGATGGGGCAGGAAGGTTGTAATTTATAGCGCAGGCTGGGCAACTTAGAGACTTTGCAAAACCCTCTCTCAAAACCAAAACCAAAAATGGGCTGGGGGGACTGTAGAAACGGCTCAGTGGTTAAAGTGCTTGCCTTGCAAGCTCTAAGTCAAATGCTAACTACCCAAGTTCGATTCCCCAGCACCATATAAGCTGGGTGTGGTGGAACATGTCTGTAACTCCAGCACTCAGGAGGCTGAGGCAGGAGGATTGCCGTGAGTCCAAGGCCAGCCTGGGCTCCATAGTGAGTTCAGGACCAGCCTGGGCGGCAGAGTGAGACCCTGTCTCCAAAATAAATAAATAAATAAATAAAAAGGGTTGGGGATGTAGCTCAGTGGGAAGGTCCAAGCTGGATCCCCAAGTTCCACAGGAAAAAAGTAGTTTAGCTGGCCCATTAAAATTTTTTTTTTTGTTTGTTTTTTTGAGACAAAGTCTTGCTCTGTAATCCAGACTGGTCTTGAACTCACTATATAGCCTAGGCTGGCTCGAATTCATAGCTATCCTCCTGCCTCAGCCTTTGTTGGGCTGGGATTATAGATGTGCCCACTATGCCTGGCTTATGTGGTGCGGGGAAATTGAACCCACAACCTTGACCTTGCTAGGCAAGTGCTTTAACCGCTGAACTCCACCACAGTCCAGTCTACCACAGTAATTTTTTTTTTCTTGAGTCAGAATCTCACTTTGTATCCCAGGCTGGCCTTGAACTCACTGCAATCCCGCCTCAGCCTTCGAGTACTGAGATTGCAAGCATGCACCATCATGCTCAGTTTATGTGTTTCTGGGAATTGAACTCAGAGCCTCAAACTTGCTAGGCAAGCATTTTAACTGCTGAGCTACACCCTAGCCCCACCCCGCCTTCCAGGCATTTTTCAATCAGGTCTTTTATTTTGGGGGGTCTAATTTTTTTCAGTTCCTTGTGTATTCTAGATAAGAGCCTGTGTCTGAGGAGTAGCTGGAAAAATTGTTTCTCTTTGTTTCGGCTGTCTCTTCACTCTTGTTGGTTCCTTTGCTGCACAGAAGCTTTTTAAATTTGATATAACCCGTTAGTGATTCTTGCTGTTATCTCGTGCTCTCGGTGTTTTTTTGAGAAATTCCTTGCCTACGCCTATGTCCTCAAGGGTTTTGCCTGTTTTTTCTTCCAACAAGTTCAGTGTTTCCATTTTAAGATCTAGGTCTTTGTTCCATTTTGATTTGATTTTGGTACGTGGCCAAAGATGTGAGACTAGTTTCATTCTTCTGCATGTGGCCAACTAGTTTTTTCAGCAGGATATGGTTGTTTTTGTTTTTGTTTTTTTCCTTTTTCTTCTTTTGAGACAGGGTCTTGCTCTCTAACCCAGGCTGGTTTTGAACTCACCGGTGTAGCCCAGGCTGGCCTTGGACTCAGGACTAGCCACCTGCCTCAGCCTCCTGAGTGCTAAGATTACAGACATGCACTATCACGTCCAGATTATGTGGTGCTGGGGAATTGAACTCAGGGCTCTGTACTTGCTAGGCAAGTGCTTTAACCCCTGTGCCATTCCTCCAGCCCCTGATGTCTGGTATTATGATGCCTCCTTCTTTTGTTTTGTTGCTTAGGATTGTTTTGGCTTCTGTGGGTCCCTTCAGAGTTCATATATCTTTTCAAATTATTTTTTTCTAGTTCAGTAAAAAATTCTGTTGATGTTTTGATTGTGACAGTATCTCACATCTCTTTGGTTAGTATGGTTACTTGGTTAGTATGGCTACTTTGACAATATTGGTTCTGCCTATCCAGGAACAGGAGATGTCTTTCTTTTTTTTTAAAGCAGGGTCTGTCCCTGTAGCCCATGCTGGCCCTGAATGCACTATGTAACCCAGGCTAGCCTTGGACTCACAGCAATCCTTCTGCCTCAGCCTCCCAAATGCTAGGATTATAAGCATGCATCACCATGCCCAGCTTTATGTGGTTTAGGGGTGGTGTTGGGGTGGGGCTGGGGAATTGGGGGTGAGGAATCAAACTCAGGGCCTTAGGCTCCCTAGGCAAGCGCTTTGACCACTGTGCTATCCCTCCAGCCCTCCATTTTCAATTTCTTTTTAAGGATGCTATAGTTTTCATCATATAGGTCTTTTACTTCTTTACTTAGGGTGATTCGAAGTTATTTAATTTTCTTTGAGGCTATTGTGAATGAGATTTTTTTTTTTTGATCTCTGATCTCTTCCTTTAGTTTTTTTTTTTTCTTTTTGTGTTTTCTTGTATGTTTTCAGTGTTGCTGTACAGGAATGCCATTCTATTAATCTTGTGTATTGATTTTATATCCTGCCACTCGGCTGAATTTGTTTATTAGTTCTAAGGGTCTTCTGGGTGAAGTTTTTGGGGTCCTCTATGTAAAGTATCATGTCATCTGCTAGTAAGAATAGTTTGGCTTCTTCCTTTCCTGTGCGTATTCATTTTCGCAGCCTGATTGCTGTGGCTAAGGTTTTGAGCATTGTGTTGAATAGGAGTGGTGAGAGTGGACCCCTTGTCACGTGCCTGATTTGAGGGGAACTTTCAGTTTTTCTTCATTTAGGATGACAGTGGCACTAGGATGGTCATAAATTACTTTTATCAGCTTGAGGTAGGATCCTTTTATTTTTATTTATTTTTGAGAGACAGGATTATATCTTGTACTTCAGGCTGGCCCTGAACTCACTACGTAAACCAGGGTGGCCTTGAATTCACAGCAATCCTCCTGCCTCAGCCTCGCAAGTGCTGGGATTACAGGCATGCGCCACCATGCCTCGTTTATGTGGCGCTGGGGAATCACTTCAGGGCCTTGTGCTTGCTAGGCAGGCATTCTAACCCTGTGCTATTCCTCCAGCCCCTGTTTCTATACCTATATTTATCATGAAAAGCTGTTGTATTTTGTCAAAGGCTTTTTTCTCCATCTATTGGGATAATGATATGATTTTATTTTTTAGACAGGGTTCACTCTGTTGCTCAGGCTGGTCCTGAACTCACTTTGTAGCCCAGGCTGGCCTTGGACTCATGGCAGTCCTCCTGCTCAAGTGCTTTGGTTACAGGCATGCATCACCATGCCTGGCTTCATGTGGTGCTGGGGAATTGAACTCCGGGCCTTGCAATTGCAAGGCAAGCTCTTGCAGCCCCAGAATGAAACCCCATCTTGCATCCCCAGAATGAAACCAATTTGGTCATGGTGTATGATTCTTTTAATAATTTGTTGCATTTGGTTCGTATTTTTTTTGCAACTAAGAATTTTTGCACCTATATTCATTAAGGAAATTGGCATGTAGTTTTCTTTCTTTTTGGGTCTTTATCTATTTTTGTGTTCAATTTGATTCTGGCTTCCAGGAATGAGTTTGGCAGTGTTTCTTTTCTTTCGATTTCATGGAAGAGTTTGAGAAGCATTGGCACTATCTCTTCCCTGAAGTTCGTATAAAATTCTGTGTTGACTCCATCAGGTTCTAGGCTTTCTCTTGTTGGTAGACCCTTTATTACTACCTCAGTTTGATTCCCAGTTACTGATCTATTTAGGTTTTAAATTTTTATTTATTTATTTTTGAGACAAGGTCTTGTTCTGTAGTCCAGGCTGGTCCTGAACTCACTGTGAAGCCCAGCCTAACCTTGAACTCATGGTAGTCCTCCTGTCTCAGCCTCCCAAGTGCTAGATTTATAGGCATATGCCACCACACCCAGATTATGTGATGCTGGGATATTGAACCCAGGGTTTGCTAGTCAAGCACTTTAACTGCTGAGCTATTCCTCCTGCACTATTTAGGTTTTTGTGTCTTCTTGGTTCAATTTTGGTATTTCATATGTGTCTAGAAATTTATCCTTTCTTCTGAGTTTTCAAATTAATTGGAATCTAAGTTTTCAAAATAGTTCCTTATAATACTTTGGATTTCAACTGTGTTGTGATTTTACCTTTTTCTTTTTAAAATTTTTGTTTATTCTTTATTCTTTATTTCTTTATTTATATATTTTGAGCCAGGGTCTCACTCTATTCCAGCTGGCCCTCATCTCACTATGTAACCCAGGTTGGCCTCAAACTCATGGCAGTTTTCCTGCCTTAGCCTCCCAAATATTGGGATAACAGGTGTGTGGCACCATGCCCAGCTTTATGTGGTGCTGGGGAATTCAACCCAGGGTTTTGAGCTCTCAAGAGCAAGCACTTTAACCACTGTGCCATTCCTCCAGCCCCCAATTTTTGTATATCTTTCAATTTTGCTGGATACAACAACCTGGGTTGACACTTGGTTTCTTTAAAGCTTGAAAGATTTGTTCCAGGCTCTCCTGACCTTTCAGGTTTGCATTGAGAAATCTGTAGTTATTTGAATGGTCTTGCCTTGGTAGAATAATGTCTCTCTTTTTGTTTTTAGTTCTTTTCTTTTTTTTGAGATAGGATCTCACTTAGTAGTTCAGGCTCATCCTGAACTCAATATGTAGCCCAGGCTGGCTTCAAACACAGAACAGTCCCAAGTTCTGGGATTACTGGCCATGCCCAGTTTGTGCTTATATGCTGGGGAATCAAACTCAGTGCCCTGCTTTTGCTAGACAAGTGCTCTAACCACTGAGTACACCCCCAGCTCTTTTCTTTTAGCATTCTCTCTTTGTGCTGATCTTCTGAGATTTTGATTATGATGCGATATGGAGAGGTTCTTTTCTAATTAAGGTTATTTGATGTTCTATATGCTTTTTGTGGGCATTGTGGCGTGCACCTGTAATCTCAGCACTCTGGAGGCTGATGCAGGAAGATGCCATGAGTTCAAGGACAGCTTGGGCTACATAGTGAGCTCAGGATCAGCCTGGACTCCAGAATGAGACCTTGTCTCTAAATAGATAAATAAATGAATAAATACATACTTCTTGTACCTGAATGTTAGTTTCTTTTTCTAGATTTGGGAAATTTTCCAATATGATTTCAATGACTAATTTTTTTTTATCTTATAAAGTCGAAGAATGAAATTGTGGACGAAGGAGATAAGGTGTGGAACAACAGGCTTTTATTTAGAAATGAAGGATGTGGGGGCTGGGGAACTGGAGGAATAGCTCAATGGTTAAACAGCCTGCATAGAAAGCTCAAGGCCTCGGGTTCGATTCCCCAGCACCACATAAGCTGGGCATGGTGGCACATGCCTGTAATACCAGCACTTGGGAGGCTGAGGCAGGAGGATTGCCAATTAGTTTGAGGTCACTTGGGCTCCATCCTGAGTTCGGGACCAGTCTGGACTACAGAGCAAGAATCTGTCTCAAAAAACAAAACAAAACAAACAAACAAACAAAAAAAGACAAAAAAAGGGGGGGGGGGGCTAAAGGAATGGCTCAGAGGTTAAAGCACTTGCCTAGCAAGCACTGTGTCAAATGCTAGGTACCCACGTTTGATTCCCCAGCACCACATAAGCCAGGTGTGGTGGCACATACCTGTAATTCCAGCACTGAGGAGCCTGAGGCAGGAAGATTACCATGATCCCAAAGCCAGACTGGGATCCATAGTGAGTTCGGGATCTCGGGATCAGCCTGAGTGAGACCTTTCTCATAAAGAAAAAAAGCATAGTGGGGTAAAAGCTACCACAATGTGGGAGGTGATCCTGACTGGGTTACCCCTTAGTGACTAAATTCTTCCTGCCTTTGCGCTGTCTTCTGTTCCTCCTTTCACACCCAGAATCCTGAGGTCGGTTCCCTCTGAGTCATCCATCAGCTGTTGTGTCCAGCTACTTCGCTCGCTTTTTGCCTGTGGTCCTCCCTGAGTGCGGCATGTACGCCACCCCGTCCTCAGAGTCTGATACTCTGCCTCACAGTGTTTGAGCCAGCTTCGCCCGATTTCAAATGAATTTCCCTGTGATTTCTCTTCAGATTTTCCACTTCTCTGCTAAAACATTCGTTCATCTCTTGTTTACCTCACCCAGCTTTTTACTTTTGTCTTCTATGAGCTCAGTCAGCTTCTTAAGACCGTATTTGTGTAGTAAGTTCTTCTTTAAACTTTTTAATCATTTCTTGTATTTGTGTCAGTGTGTTTTGTTTGAACTGATTGACTGTTCCACTTGATTCTTTGACTTCCTTTCCTGTAAGTTCCACTATTTCGGGACCCATGACACTGGCTCCTGGGGAGTCGGGCATTTCTGCATATGTCCTGTCGCCTTCTGTTCCCACGATCCTATTGCTGATGGACTTCACTTTAGTGGTCTAGCCGAGATGTGTCCCTGAATGTGTGTGTGAGTTGGAAAGCAACAGCTGAAGGGATAGCACAGTGGTTAGAGCACTTACCCATCAAGGATATGGCCCTGCGTTCAATTCTCCAGCACCACGTAAGCCAGGTGTGGTGGCATATGCCTGTAATCCTACCACTTGGGAGGCTGAAGCAGGAGGATTGCTATATGTTCAAGGCCAGCCTGGTCTAATAGTGTGTTCAGGACTAGCCTGAACTACAGAGCGAGACTCTGTCTCAAAAAAAAAAAAAAAATTGGTGGGGGAGCTGAAAACTCTGTGCTGGGAGTAGGCAGAAAAGGGTGCCTCACAATCCAATGGCCTTGAAGATGTCTTGCTCACTCCAGGCCCCCTCAGCAAGCTCTCCGTCTGTTTTGGCTCCCTTCCCTAGAGGGCAAGGCTCACCACCCTCTGCAGCCTGGGCTGACTATGGCCTGGGCACTGTGGGAGGTCAGCAGCCTTTCCCCCTCTCTGACTGTCTCTTGTGCTGGTTCTTTCTGAGGCCCTGGTTAAGAGTGTCTCCAGTACCTCTTGTGTGTGACCCATTTGTGGCTTCTTTTACAGTTCAGGCGCAGGCTCTTTACAAAATGGTTCCTGCTTTTGTCACTTGCTAGTATGGTGCTGCCAAGAACTGTTTCTCCCAAGCTGGTCTGCTGAGCTGTAGGGAGCCCCTTTCCTTCCTTCCTTCCTTCCTTCCTTCCTTCTCTCCCTCTCTTTCTCTTTCTTTCAAGGCAGGGTCTTGCTCTGTAGTCTAGGCTGGCCTGGAACTCATGACATGGCCCAGGCTGTCCTCAAACTCACCGCAATCCTCTTGCCTCAGCATCCCGAGAGCTGAAATTTCAGGCATGCACCCACCCTACCCAGTTTATGTGGTGCTGAGGAATTGAACTCAGGGCCTTGTGTCTATTAGACAAATACTCTAACTGCTGAGCTACTCCCCCAGCTCTACGAGACATTTACAAAGGGACAGTTTCCAATGCATTGAATCTTAAATTATTGGATAAGCCTGTGAGGAGCCTTTGTGCAGGACTCCTACTTGGCTGCATCTCATTTGGCCTGCTGTCTTGTGTCCGCAACTCTTGTTATTCTGCCCCCAGGGAGCCTTGTGGATTTTCTCAAGACATCCGCAGGCATGAAGTTGACCATCAACAAACTCCTGGACATGGCAGCCCAAGTAAGGAGAGCTGGGCCTGGGTGTGGGTACCGGCCCCTGGGCTGAGGATGTCCAGCCAAAGATTAATGGCCTGCACCTGGCGTGCAGATTGCAGAAGGCATGGCGTTCATTGAAGAGCGGAACTACATCCACCGTGACCTGCGAGCTGCCAACATCCTGGTGTCTGACACCCTGAGCTGCAAGATCGCAGACTTCGGCTTAGCTCGCCTCATTGAGGACAATGAGTACACAGCCCGGGAGGGTAGGTATGGGATGTGCATGCGAGGGAAGTCTGGGGCCTCCAGTGTCTGGCAAAGCTGACCCAGGTCACCTCAATCTGCTCTCCTCCCCAGGGGCCAAATTTCCCATTAAGTGGACAGCACCAGAAGCCATTAACTACGGGACATTTACCATCAAGTCGGATGTGTGGTCTTTTGGGATCCTGCTGACAGAGATTGTTACCCACGGCCGCATCCCTTACCCAGGTCAGCGCCAAGGGCAGGGCAGAGGGGTCACAGGGTAGGGAAGCACCCACGATTTTCCACTTCTTTTAGGCTCAGAATCTGAACCTTCCAGCTGCTTCTCCTCTATCCTGTTGGCTGTGTGACTCCAACATCCTATGTAAATGCCACAGCTCCCAGGGCTGGCATCCATCTCTGTCTCTGACCTCTCTTCACAACCCCAGCTCTTTTCTTTAGTTCTCACTCAGGAATCTAGTGAAAGACTGACTGGAGGACTTCTTGTCTTGGGCTTGCCCTGTCACAGGGGCAGTGCTGGAGCTAGCCAACACTCCGGGTGTCTCTCTTCCCAAGGGGACGTCCTCACTTCAGTCTTACTGCTTCCGCCTCCCAAGCAGTCTCATGGAGCCAAATTTGTAGAAAATGCCTATTACAAGAAAGGCTGGCACTCTGGAAGGCTGAGGCAGGCAGAACAAAGACAGGAAAAGCATGGTGCTAAGTGACAGCTGACCCATGGCATTAGGGTCTGGGAGGTAGTGGACCCTACAGGGCCTGGTGACCTTGCAACTGCTCCAGCATGTGGTCCCTATTAAGGCATGTGGATCCAAAGCACAGATCTTGCTGGACACGTTGGTGCAGGCCTGTGATGTCAGTACTCTGGAAGGCTGAGGCAGAAGGATTACTGCAAGTTCAAGCCCTGATCAAGCACCTTAGTGATTTAGTGAGACCCTGTCTCAAAAAAAAAAAAAAAAAATGGACCTGGGGTCTGGATGAATAGTAGAGTGGTTAGAGGCTAGAGTGTCAGCATTCCCTTAGTGGACACACCTGGAGTGACCTGACTGCCTTGTCCCTTAAAGGACCCACCACTTCCCACTAGCACCACAGACCAGGGACCAAGCCTACAAAACATGGGCCTTTCGGGGACTCGAGCACCACCCCTGCCTGTGGGCTTTGGAAGCCTGGAGGCTAGCTGTCCTTTCTCCTGTCAACCTCCAGGAATGACCAACCCTGAGGTGATTCAGAACCTGGAGCGAGGCTACCGCATGGTACGACCCGACAATTGTCCAGAGGAGCTGTACGACCTCATGACGATGTGCTGGAAGGAACACCCAGAGGAACGGCCCACCTTTGACTACCTGCGCAGTGTGCTGGAGGACTTCTTCACGGCCACAGAGGGCCAGTACCAGCCCCAGCCTTGACAGGCACAGCGGGCCTGGGCCGCTGCCCTGTCGCATCCCGACTTGCAGAGATGGAGTCACTGTGCCATACCCACGTGCTCCATGCACACATGGACTCAGCACGTGAATCTTGCCCACATGCCACACATACATATCTTGTGGGCTCTGTACACGTGTCTGGCACATGTGGAGCCCATGCACGCGTGTATTGGATACGCTAGGTGTCGCTGTCTGGCCCCTCCCATTTCCTGAGACCCCAGGGAGGGGACAGAGACTTGTGACTGACGCCTGCTTCCGCTCCTCACTTTTCTTTCCTCAGGGTATTCTGAAGCTCGCTGTGGGCTGGGAGCTGACCTCAAGCCTCTGTGCGCTCCTCCTGGTGCCTGGCCCGCAGCAGGAGCTCAATAAATGTCTGTCAATGCAGGTTGGGCGCCTCCACGCTGCACACTCGCTCTCCTTTCCCTTGCACAGGTGGTGGGAGACTCTGGGTCAGCCTGAGTTGGGGTGAGAGATGGCTGAACCTTCTCCAGGCCTGGTGATGCTGGGGGCTAAGAGGGAGGCTCACGACTCTGCCCTCTGGGCTCAATGAATTGGGTCACCCCCAAGGACTGAGGGCCCACCATACATAGAACCTTTTTTTTTTCTTTGAGACAGGGTCTTGCTCTGTAGCTGCTCCTGAACTCACTATGGAGCCCTGGCTGGCCTTGGATTCATGGCCTCAGCCTCCGAGTGCTGACTGCTGGCATTATTAGCATGAGGCACCACACCAAGTTTGTGTGGTGTTGGGGAACTGAACTCAGGGCCTTGTGCTTGCTAGGCATACACTTTAACCACTACACCATTCCTCCAGCCCAAGAATCTCTTTGGAGATTGCTGGTTTAGGGGCCTATATTTGACCTCAGATACATTATGATTCACATTAAGTTGTCTTAAAATATTGGATTAATTAGGTTTTTTTTTTTTTTTTTTTTTTTTTTTTACAAATAATTCTTTTGGGGACAGGGTCTCACTCTGTATTCCAGACCAGGCTGGTCCTGACCTTACTATGTAGCCCAGGCTGGCCTAAAACTCATAGCAATCCATCTGCCTTAGTCTCCTGAGTGCTGAGATTACAGGCATGACCTACTATATCCAGTTTATGTGGTCCTGGGGAATCACACTCAGATCCTTGTTCTTGCTAGCCAAGCACTTTAACCACTGAGCTACACCCCTACCCCCGGCCCAATTTGAGCAATTTAATGACTAAGAGAGCCTTTGTTTCAAATAAAAACAAAAGTAAAAAGTGGGCTGTGACCCAGGCCTGGTGGTACAAGCCTGTAATCCCAGCACTCTGGGAGGCTAAGGCAGGAGGATCATAAGTTAAACCCATTTGGGCAATTTAGCAATTTACTGAAACCCTGCCCCAAAGAATAAAAATTTAAAAATGTACTGTGCAGATGTAGCTCAGTGCTAAGGCCCTGGGTTCAATTGCCAGTACTGGAAAAAAGAAAAAGTAAATTGTATAGGTGAGCACAGTGCTTCATGCCTATAATCCCGGCACTGAGGGAAGCTGAGATCGGAGGATTGCAAGTTTGAGTCCCTCAGCAAAACTCTGTCTCCAATAAAAATTCATAGGGCCTGGGGATGATGTAGCTCAGTGTGAAGGCCCTAGGTTCAATCACACGTATGCACATACACACAGCTTTATGTGGTGCTGGGGAATCCAACTCAGGGCCTTGAGCTTGCTAGGCAAGTGCTTTAACTTCTGTGCCATTCCTCATGACCTTATTTATTTATTGAGACAGTGTCTTAGTCCATAGTCTAAGCTTGTCCTGAACTCACTGTGTAGCCCAGGCTGGCCACAAACTAACTGCAACCCTCCTTGAATTCTGGACTTATAAGAGTATGCTGCTATACCCAGCTAATTTTTATGTGGTGCTAAGGTAAATGAACCCTGGATTTTGTGCACACTTGGCAAGTGCTCTAATCACTGAGCTATGCTCCAATACACAAAACACAACACACACAGTGATTGAAAAGTGGAGCAGAACATGAGAATTAGGAATGTCATATTTTGGGGAGCTTTGTAATTTTAAAGTAGGTGGTCAGGTAAAGCCTTGCTGAAATTGACTTTCTGGGCGGGGGTGGGGGGGTGATGCTAGAGATCCAACCCATGAGCTTGCCCATGCAAAGCAAATCCTCTATACCTAGCAACATGCTCAGTACCAGGTTTATTCCCTGTCTCTGGTCAGGATCAAATGGCAAATGTTGGGGCTGAGGGAGGAGCTCAGCGGATAAAGCACTTGTCTAGCAAGCTCAGGCCCTGAGTTCAATTCTTTGGCACCTTATAAACCGGGCCTGGTGGTACACGCTTGTAATCCCAGCACTTGGGAGCTGAAGCAGTAATAGACTTGGGGATCTTTGTCTTATCCTCCCTGTTTTTTTCAAGGAGGAAAATGGATGTCTAGAAACGTTAAATAAACCCACCCAAGGCCAGCTAGGAAGCAGTGACTAGTAAGTGGGAACGGGGCTTGTTTCTAGCTCTTTGGCTCTTTCTCGCTTCTATATTAGAACCACCCAGGCTTAGATCTTCTGTTACCTTTTAAGAAAGTTCCAAAGATAGTTTCAAGTGAATAACAGGAGTCCCCATAACAAGGCATAAAAATGTATCGCATTGACTGTATGTTAATAGCTCAGTGTTTAGTAGAGGACTGATCATCCCAGCGTGTCCTACAGTGACCCTCAAGGAGGTCCTCTGCACACACACATGTGGCAATGTCTCAACGAGAGACAATTTTGGTTGTCCCAGCGTGTGGGGGTACTACTGGCATCCGACGGGTAGAGAGCCAGCGTGCTGAGAAGCATCTACACCACTTACAACAGCCCCTGTGACCCAGAATCACCCAGCCCAAAATGTCCATAGTGCAAAGACTGGAAATCCTGTTCTTGTAATAAGGGCAAGATCTCATTTTCTCCTGTCTAAAAACTCCTTGGTCACCCCAGGTGCCGGCTTGGGGGTTGGAAAGGCTAGGTTCTGGCATTTTGTTACAGTGCCTCTGGTACAGGCATTGGAAAAACCTGTACACTTGAAAATTGAACCTGTGGTTTGAGCAATTCACAAGGGACTACAGTTCTGTGTGTGTGTGTGTGTGTGTGTGTGTGTGTGTGTGTGTGTGTGTGTGTTAGTGGAACTCAACCTAGATTCTCCTGCATGTTAGGTTAGTCCTCTACCACTAATTTACATCCACAGCTCTTTTTCTTTCTTTTACTTTCTTTTTTTAAACACAAAGACTTACTAGATTGGCCAGACTGGCCATGAATTTATTTTCTTCCTGCCTCACCTCCTGAGTAGCTGGATGGGAGCCACTGCACCCAGGAATCCTTTATATCTGTAAAGTGGTGGCCAAAAGCCCTCTACCAGAGCTGCTATCAGAAATAACTAAGAACACAGGAAAGGCACCGCACAGTGCTAGGCCGACAGCGGGTCCTTACCAAACTCTAGTTTTCTTTCCCTTCCATGTATTTGTTCCTTCTTCAAATCCCGTTCAGCCTACTCGTTAGCTGAGTGACCCTGTGCAAGTCACTTCTGGAGGCCTCGATTTAGTCTCCATAAAATTAGAAAGTTGGCCTCTGGTCTTCAAGCATGCTTCCAACACCAGTGGGACTCTCAAGTTTACCAAGCTGCTTTCCTCCCCCGGGACTGATGGTACGGTCCCCGGGCAGCTCCCCCACCCCTCTGTCGCGGACCTTGGTACAGGCCCAGGGGGCCCCGGGCTGCCTCTCGGGTCGGCCCTGGCCCCCCACCGAGTTCCGGGCCCGTTCCTGAGCAAGCCGATTGGCTGGAGCGGTGCCCGGGCTGCGCGGCTATAGGTGAGCCCGGGAGGGGACGGGCGGGGCGGGCTGGAGAACTGCCCCTCCCCCCGGGTCGGACGCTGTGCGGAGCCGCTGGCGGGCGGGCGGACGGACCGACCGGCTGACGAGAGGGACTGGAGGCTGCAAGATGGCGCAGACTCAGGGCACCAGGAGGAAAGTCTGTTACTACTACGACGGTGAGCCCCGTCCTGGCGGTGGGGGCGGAGCCGGGCCGGCCGGAGCCGGGAGAGCTAGGCTGGGGAGATCCCCGAGGGACGCCGGGCGTGGGGGGATGGAGGAGGCGGAAGGCCGGGGGGTCGTGCGGAGGAAGCCTTGGGTCATCTTAGTGGGGAGATTGCGAGGCGGTCTGATGTGGAGTTTGAGTGGGACCCCTAAAGGGGACGCGGAGTCGGGGGGGTGCGGGATCTGATGGAGAGGGGTGCGAGGATGCCTTTTATTTACTTATTTATTTTTCTGTTGAGGACGCAAGGGTCTTTCGTTGCCCCTCCCGTGACTTTTTTGGTGAGAGTCGTGCGGGGCGGGTCACCTGCTTCCCCTCCCCCAGTCTCTGAGCCGGGCCTGCCGTTGCCGCTGGGAAATGGGGCCTCCGAGGTTGGAAGGGAGGGATGCAACGTTGGCGCACGGACCTGCCACTGGACGCGGCTGCGGAGCCTCGTATTCCGTGCTACGGGGTGTTCAGGTGTTGGGCCAGGGGGCTCATCGAGTCACACTTCCTGTGAAGTGTGACTTACGGTCTGAAGGGGGAGCTAGGCGGTGTCGGAAATCCTTCCCAGTATCAGTGCAGGGATGAGGGAGGACTAAGTCTAGGAAACCTAGGGAAGAGGCACCCAACCCAGCCTGAAGGCTCAGGGTGAAGGGTCGTCTCACTTAGAACCAGATGATCAGGAGTTATTAGCCAGGCACGGGAAAGACAGGTCACCAGCAAGGTGAGAGGGACCAGGAAGAGGCCAGCTCCTCTGAAAGAGGACGAATTTGCACAGTACGACTGAAGCATAGATTTGGGGACCTATAGTACAGGTAGGGAGCAGGAGGAGGTTCTAAGGGATGAAATTTGAGAATTAACTAGGAGCTGGGTTTGGTGATGCAGTTTGCCATCCCAGCATTCTGGGAGGCTGAGGCAGGAGGATCACGAGTTCGAGCCTAGACTGGGCAACTTAGCAACTTAGTGAGACTCTGTCTCAACATAAAATGGTTAAAAAAAAAAAAGAATACCTGTGAGTGTAGCTCAGTGCAGAGGCCCTGCATTAAAATCCCCAGTATCACAACAAAAAAGCTAAATTGTGAAGGGCTGGGCCTACTATTCTGGGAAAGGTGGACTTTATTCTGAAGGTACTTGTGAATCCCTGGAGTTTTATGCAAGCAAGTGCCATCTTCACATTTATAGTTTAGAAATGTTTCTTTGGGACAGAAATTAAATTAATGGAGTAGCGAGTAAGGAAAGCTTGAAGCCCAGGTTTCTGGTGTGAGCGGTTTGATGGTAGGTGTTTGGAGAAGACTTTGTCTCTTGGTAACTTTGGGTTTCACATTATTTTTATTTATTCAGTTATTTTTAGAAATAGCAGTGAGATGCTTAAGGGACACCCGAGCAAAGGCATCCAGTGGGCAGTTGACTGTGTGGGACTGCCGTTAAGAAGACAAGAGATTTTTGGTAATTGTCAGCACACCGCAGAACTACCTATCATTGGTTTAGAAGAGAATGTGATCATTCAGGAAGTTATACAGGGTAAAGGAGAAGAGGCTCCAGGGTAGAATTCAGAAAGTGGACTGAGGACAAGTCAGTGGCCCACATCTTTGTGTTCTTGTCATAGCACCATAGCACTTGTCACTGTGTTGAAAATACTTATTTTGCTCTGTCATAGTTTTTTGCAGATGGTAAGCTTTTTTTTTTTTTTTTTTTTTTTGAGACAGAGTTTTGTTCATTAGTCCAGGCTGGTCTCAAACTCACAGTAATCCTCGTGCCCCAGCCTCCCAAGTGCTGGGATTACAGGCGTGTGCCACCACACCCAGTTTATGTGGTGCTGGGGAATCAAACTGAGGACCTTGAGCTTGCTAGGCAGGCGCTCTAACCTGTGTGCTATTCTCTCGGCTTATGGCCAGTAAGCTCTGTAGGGAAGGAAACTTGTCTGCTTCTGTATCCCCAGTCTCCAAAATGATCCTTAGCTCATAGTAGGCTCTCAGTAAATATTTGGTGATTAAGTGAATCAAAGGGAGGGAGTGGTCTGAGGGGTATGTGGACCCCCAGTGATAGATTACAGAAGCCAAGGGAGGGATGGGGTGGGCAGAGTGGGGCCAAAATCTAGATTGTGGTAGATTCAGGGATAAATGATAGGTGAAGAGGAGACATCAGGTTGAACACCAAGCGCAGCTCGGATGAGGCAAGGAGAGAGTGGGCCACTATGGGCGTTGAGCATACTCAGACTCGCAGAAGTGAGGGGCAAGTTGCAGGTTACAGGAAGAAGATCAGTAGTGATGAGACTCTGGAGGAAACTACGTGGGGTGGAGACCAGAGCTCAGGGGGGATGGTGGCTTTCAGGAAAGTGGAGGGACTGCTCTGGAAGAAGACTGTTCCTTTTCTTGAGAGCTGGGGAGGGCAGTTGCTGGAGTAGGAATCAGGAAGAAAGGCAGTTTAATTAGCTGTTGTGAAAGAGGGAGTTGGGGAATTAAATTTGTAAAGAATGCTGGTGAGTGGAGGTTCCATTTGAGGCTGGAACCTATGATTTTATAGCCTTGGGTTTGTTTTGTATTTGGTTTTGTTATTATTTGAGACAGAGTCTTGCTCTCTAGTCCAGGCTGGTTCGGAACTCAGTGTGTAGCTTAGACTGGACAAGAACTTACAGCAGTCCTCCTGCCTCAGGCTCCTGAGTTCCAGTGCTGGGATTACAAGTGTGTACCACCATTCCCAGCTATTACATGGTGCTGGAGAATTGAACCCAGGGCCTTGTGCTTCCTAGGCAAGGGCTCCTACCCTTGAGCTATGTCTGCAGCCCCTTAGTTTTGCTTTTGAGATGCAGTTCAAGTTAGTCCTGAACTCATCATGTAGCCTAAAGGGCTCAGAATCACCGCAGTCCTCCTAACTCAGCCTCCCAAGTGCTAGGATTACAGGTATGTGCTCCTATACTGGCTAATTTTTTTTTAAATTGAGACAGGATCTTGCTCTGTATTCTAGGGTGGTTCTGAAACTCACTGTGTAGCCCACGCTGGCCTCAAACACACAGCAGCTCTCCTTCCCCAGCCTCCCATGTGTTGGGATTACAGGCACCATACTTGGTTTATGTGGTGCCAGGGAATTAAACTCAGGGCCTTGAGCTGGCTAGAGAAGTATTTTAGCCATTGAGCTGTTCCTCTCGTCCCCCTGGCTAATACTTTTTTGTGGTGCTGGGGAATTGAACCCAGAGCCTTGCACTTTGTATGTAAACACTGAGCTAGGCCTCCAGTCCGGGAGCAGACTTTTTTCGTTCGTTCGTTTGTTTGTGAGACAGGGTCTTGTAATTGAGGCTGGTGATGCACTCACTATGGGGCTCAGGCTAGGCTGGAACTTATAGCAGGACTCCTGCCTCAGACTCGAGTGCTAGGATTATAGGCGTGTAGCACCGTGCCTAGCTTATATAGTAAGAGACTCAAACCCAGAGCCTTGTGGTTGGTATGCAAGCACTATTACCTCTGTGCTATTACTCCAGTCCTGGGGAATTGACTTAACTAAAAACTGAGTTTTGGGGCTGGAGAAATAGCTCAGCAGTTAAAGTGTTTGTTTAGCAAAGGTCAAGGCCAGGAGTTGACTCCCCAGCACCACATAAATCAGGTGTGGCAACGCATGCCTGTAATCCCACCACTCTAGAGGCTGAGGCAGTGAGTTCAGGGCCAACCTGGGTTCTATAGTGAGTTCAGGACCAGCCTGAGCTACAGTGGGAGACCCTGTCTCTAAATAAGTTAATGAGTTCTGTAGTGAGGTTACTTTTTATGCTGCCACTCAGAAGCTTTGTAATATTGGGCATGTCACTTTACCTTTTAGTAATTTTGTTATAAAACTAAAAGGATAAGCGGGTCCTGGAGGTGCCTGGGTATTACCTCAGCACTCTGAGAGGCTGAGGCAAGTTTGAGCTTAGCCTGAGCAACTTATTGAGACCCTATCTCAGAATCAAAAATTTAGAAAAAGGGCTGGAGGGATAGCACAACAGTTAAGAGTACACGCCTAGCAAGTCTAAGGCTCCAAGTTTGATTTGCCAACACCATAAAAACTAGATGTGGTGGCATATACCTGTAGTCCCAGCACTTGGGAGGCTGAGGCAGGAGAATTGTCTGTGTTTGAGGCCAGCTGTGCTTTTTTTTTTTCTCCTTTTATCCTTGACTATTTAATGAGTTCAGGACCAGCCTGGACTAGAGTAAGACCCTGCCTCAAAAATTAAAACAAAAATAAAATTTTAAAAAATTGATTTTTTTTAAAACTGTGGTATTGGGGATCTCACCTAGGGCCTTTTTACTAAACTACATCTCCAGTCCGTTTCTTTCTTTCTTTCTTTCTTTCTTTTTTTTTTTTTTTTTTGAGACAGGGTCTCGCTCTGTAGCCCAGACTGATCCTGAACTCACTGTGGAGCCCAGGCTGGCCTTGGACTCACAGCAGTCTTCCTGCCTCAGCCTCCTGAGTGCTGGGATTAAAGGCGTGTGCCCCCACACCTAGTTTATGTGGTGCTGGGAATTGAACTGGATACTCAGTGCTTGACTTAGTGCTTGCTAGCCAAGTTCTTTAACTACTGAGACATTCCTCAAGCCCTATTTTATTTTTTGAGACAGGGTCTCACTCTGTAGTTCAGGCCTGTCCTGAATGCAGTATGGAACTCCAGCTGTCCTCACACTCATGAGAGTCCTCCTGCTTCAGCCTCCCGAGCACTAGAATTACAGGCATGTTGTCACCATGCTCAGTTTACGTGTAGCTGGAGAATCAAACCTAGGGCCTTTTGCTTGCTAGGCAAGCGTTCTAACCACTGAACTGTACCCGTAGTTTTTGATTATGAAACTGGATTTCACCAAGTTACTGAGATGCCCACACTGGGCTTGAGTGTGTAATCCTTTTGCTTTATCCTCCCAGGAAAGAGGCTGTGCCACCAGGCCTAACTTTAAAAAAAAAAAGTTTATTTTAAAACCTCAGGAACCTGTTTAAAAACTGTTCAGGAAAAGATGGTATCTTGGACCCCACTGTCAGATACTCTGTTAACCTTCTAGATAAGGTGCCTTAGTTCTGCAGATCTGAGCCTTGGCTAGATCTAGGCTTAATAGGCAGAGGAGTTGGTAGGAACCCTGGCCCGTGCCTTTTTTCACTGGGTGCTGGAAGTTCTGTCTCATCCTGAAGGCCCTCTCAGGAGTGATCTTTGGGTGTGTAGTTCACGTGATTTTAGAACTTGTGCAAGGAAGGTAGGCCCATGTAGGTCCCTGGATAGAGCGCATAGTAAGGTAGACACCTGGGAGGCCTAGCGTGGCTTCTTGTGTACTAGATTTGGAGTGAAAGAAATTGATGCTCAGGTGAGTCATTAGCTGTATAGTCTTGGGCAGGCACTTAATGTCTCTTAGTCCCCATTCAACTCATTGACTCTTTATTGAGCCTTTGGGGCGTATATCGCATATCAGTCCTTGCTTTCCAGGGGTGTGCAATCTTGTGGGTGTGGATAGATGCGTAAACAGTTCAGATACAAAACAAGGAAAGAGGCTGGAGGAATAGCACAGTGGCTTGAGTGCTTACCCAACAAGCAGAAGGCCCTGAGTTTGATTGTCCAGCACCACATAAACCAGGCATGGTAGTGCACACTCCAGGGACTGAGGCAGGAGGGTGTCATGTCTTCGAAGTTGGCTTGGGCTACGTAGTGAGTTCAGGACCCGCATGGACTATAGGGTAAGAGCCTGTCTCAAAAAAAAGAGAGAGAGGATGGAGACTACTGTTAGATGAGAGGCAGGAAGGAGGGGTGGGAGAGGGAGGACAGGGATGGTTATGAGTATGATCAAAATACATTATACACATTGAATCCCATCCCCCCCGCACACACTAAAAAACACCCATGTGAAAACTTGGGGGAAAATTCAGGGGATTGATACAATTTTTAAATTTTACTTTATATTCTTGTAGCCCAGGCTGGTCCTGAATTCTCTGTGTAGCTCAGGCTGGGCTAGAACTCATGTTAATCCTCCTGCCTCAGCCTTCTGAGTCCTGGGGTTACAGGCATGTGCCACCAAGTCTGGCTTTATGTGGTGTTGGGGAATGGAATCCAGGCCTTGCACTTGCGAGGCAAACACTAATCCCTGTGCTGTTCCTCTAGCCTGAGAGAAATAATTAACGTGTGTTGTGTGCGTGTACATACGTGCTAAAATGAAGCCCAGTAATTTGTGTAGCCAATATACATTAATAAAAAATGTGGGAAAATAACTGGTGACAGTGTGGCAGATAGCTTGAATTGAAGGCGGAGGGACCAGTTAACAGGCTTCTGCTAGATGACACAATCAGCAAAAAGGAATCAGTTTTCTTATTCTTAAAATGGGACTAATTCTTCCTATCTGACTGCTTTTCACAGCATTATTGTGAGTCACTGGGAAGAAATTAACAGGAATGTGCTTTGATGCTGAAAAGCATCACAATGTGGAATTATGTCTTAAAATACATTTTTTTTTTTTGAGACAAGGTGGTTCCCTGTGATCTAGGTTGATCTTGAGCTCATATGTAGCTCAGGCTGCCCTCAAACTCACGGTAGTCCTCCTGCCTCAGCCTTCTGAGTGCTGGAATTATAGGCATGTCCTATAGTAATTTTGAGTAGTAAGGATTTTGTTTTCAGAGGGAAATCATTGGAGGTGGTTGCTGTTCCCCTTAGCTTTTTTTATTTTTTATTTTTGACACAGGGTCTTGCTCTGTAGACTAGCGTAGCCCTGCACTCACTCTACAGCCAGGCTGGGCAAACCTGTTGCCTCCTCCTCCTGAGGGGTGGGACTGCAGGTGTGGGCCAGTACACCCAGCCCGTACCTGCAGTGGTTTGGAATGAGTCCTGTGCTTTCTAGTGCTTGTGGGTTCCAGGAGAGGGGAGCTTGATGTATCTTTTGTTTTGTTTTGTTTTGTTTTGTTTGTTTTGTGATTAGCCCTTCTCAAAGTGAGAGAAAAATGTCAAAAACTAGAAATGAGCCAGAAAGACAGTTTTCCTGGTAGTTCGCTGTAAAAATTCCTGGGTTCTCTTCCTGCGGGAGTGTGTCTGTGTAACTGAAGCTGTCATTCTTCATTCATCAGGGGATGTTGGAAATTACTACTATGGACAAGGCCACCCGATGAAGCCTCACCGGATTCGGATGACTCACAATTTGCTGCTCAACTATGGTCTCTACCGGAAAATGGAAATCTATGTGAGTTACCAAGATGCTGCCCCACCGTGCCCAGCCTCCCTAGCTCTGGTTCCCCATGGTATTCACTGTTTCCTTTTAAACTGTCTTTCACTCATTGAGTGGATCTGTGGCAGGTACTATATAGAGATTGTGGTTTGTTGAGACAGTCTCTGTAGTCCAGGCTGGTCCTCAGCTCCCTCTGAAGCCCACGCTGCCCTCAAACACAGAGCAGTCCTCCTGCCTCAGCATCCTTGTAAAGGCATGTGCTACCACACCTGGCTTAGGTAGTGGGGGGGACTTGAACCCAGGTTTTGCATTTTTTTAGTAGGTGCTTTAACTGCTGAGCTATGCTCCCAACTTTATACTTACAAGAAAGGTATCATGCCCCATTTTTCAGATGTTACAGCTGAGCTGTGCCCCCAGCCCTTATTTTTATTTTGAAGCAAGGTCTCACAAAATTGTGCAGGCTGGATTTGCCATTTTTCTGCTTCAGCCTCTCAGAGTGCTGCCATTATAGGCATGCACCTCCAGCCCTGTCTTGCCCTTTTTTTGTGTGTGTGTGGTATTAGGGATCAAGCCCAGGGACTTGACACAGAGCTACATCCTCAGCACATGTCTATTTTTGGTTTTGAGACAGTCTCACCAAGTAGCCCAAGCTGGCCTAAAACTTAAAAAATTCCTGCCTCAGTTTCCCAAAATTCTAATATTATAGGCCTGTGTACCAGGCTTCCATCTTTTAAAAAAATACCTTAATAAAAAATATAAAAAGAAAGTTTGATTACTTGTGTGCATCAACAACTATATTAGATATTTTAAATGTAGCCCCAGACAGTTCCTTACTTGGTGTGGTGCAGGCAGGCCAAAGTTTGGACACCTATGGTGTTAAGTGACAGCAGATAGAGCTGGGGAGGTTGGCAGGGAGTGGAAGTGCTGTATTGAGCAACTGAGCAAATCTGAGAAGAGAAGAGAAAGAGAAAAGCATAGCTGAGGATGCTAAACTGAGGTGCCAGCGCTGTACTCACCAGAGTGTTGACTAACCTCTCTTTTAGACTTCCGATTACAAGTCTGGCTTCCAGACTCAGCTCTGAATGACTTCTTCCTGACCACCCAGTTGTTTTGGTGTGTTTCTGTTTGTTTGTTTGTTTTGCTTTTGTTTTTTTGTGGTGCTGGAGATTTACTCCAGGACTTTCACTCTGGGATATGGCCCCAACCAGCCCCCTTTTAAAAAAAAAAAAAATGTGAGATAGGGTCCCATTAAATAGCCCAAGCTGGGCTCAAACTTCTGCCTCAGCCTCCCAGAATCCTGGGATTACAGATACCTGCCACCAGGCTCAGCCTGATCTTCCAGTTTTTAAAGAGAATCTGGAAGTCCAGGTTATGCCGAGTCTCTCAGTAGAAAATGTTGGCCCACGGTTTTTGTTTTTTAGCCTGCATATAAACAAAACATATCAGTTCATCTGCTCATCAATGCTTCCCAGTTTAACTCTTCTGGAGGCAGTGAGGAAGAAGCCAAGAGTTTTAGATGAGGCAGAGGTAGAGACAGTCATGCCTTTAAGAAGCAGTGAGGCCAGTTAACATGCTGTTGCGAGAGTGAAGAGGAGCTGGGGCCCTTGTTGCCTGATGGTCTAAGAGGCTGTTGTTAAAGTGTGTGCCAATAGCTTGGTAACCTAGCAACAGCAGCATCCTTTGCACTGAGCCAGAGACAGAAAGGAGATGAGGCTTCTTTCCCTCCATCCCAGACGGCCTTGTCTCATCTCTGGAGCTAGTTCCTGGGGCAGTAAGGAAGGAAGTAGAGGAACAGATCGACTTGCGACCAGAGAGGTGTTTTAGGTGTGCAGGGCAGCTAGGAATAAAAATCTTAAAAGAGGTTTTCGGTAATTTCATTCTTTATTTAAAGAGAGAAACGTTTCCTGGAAACTTTCCAGTAGACTTTTCCTTGTATCTTTTAAGCCATTACTTGTCATTCTCGGACAAATCACCAGTGGAGGCAGGATATGATGACCAGAACTGGCATAGACTAATCGTGGTTTGATACCTGGGGCTGGCTCCATCTCAACCCAACGAAATTGGGGTCTGTTACCAAGAGACCAAGAGAATGACACTTGGGAGGCAATACTTTATTTTTTTGTACCAAGAATTGAACCCAGGGTGTTCACACTGACCTGTATCTTTAGCCTTTTTTTTTTTTTTTCTTTGAGACAGGGTCTCGCTGTGTAGTCCAAGCTGATCCTGAACTCACTGTAGCCTAAGCTGGTCTCAAACACAAGGAAATCTTTCTACCTCAGCTTCCCAGTGCTGGTATTACAAATGTATACTACCATGCTCAGTTTATGTGGTGTCGAATTCAGTCCAGGGCCTCGTGCTTGCTTTACCCACAGAGCCATGCCCCAGCCCAATGTAGTCTCTGTTCACATGTCTAGACTTTGTCCTTTTTCTTTTTCTTCTCCTTTTCTGTCTGTCTTATCTCTCTCTTTTTTGAGATGGAGTTTCTTTATGTACTCCAGGCTCACCTTCAACTAGAAATCCTCCTGCCTCAGCCTCCCAAATACCCTGTTCTCCTTAGTGTGATCTTTTTCCTCCTCCAGCTCTACTTTCTGTTGAATATGGTATTTGGTCCTCATCTTCCAGCAGTGTTTTTCTGTATTATTCATCTCTTCTGTCCTTTTTCTGGGCTGTCCTAAAGCGCAGTAGGCATTTTACTCTTTCCAGAAATAGACGACTTTTAGGAATCATTCCCGAGAGAAGGTCTGTGGATTTCTCGTAGAAATGGGCAGCATCTGAAGGAGACATGTTAGTCTTTCTCACACAGTTGCACCCTCTTTGATTCCCTCTGGAAACCTGTCTCTAGACATGTCATTAATCTTTGCCAGAATCTCTACATCCAAGTCATCAAGAATCTTGCTCTTTTTTTCCTCTGTTGGACACTAATTTTGTGTGCTCCCAAACTTTTTTTTGTGGTGCTCTTTTCCCAAGCTTCCTGCTCATTACCTTTTTTAGTGTGTTTTTATGTGTGTTACTTGAGACTGAACCCCAGGGCTTTTGCACTGAGCTACATCCACAGCCTTAAATAAAGGGCTGGAAGACGAGCACTGTGGTTAAAGCCCTCTCCTAGCAAACAGAAGGCCCTGGTTGATTCCCCAGCACCAGATAAACCTGGCATGATGGTGCATGCCTATAATTCCAGCCTCTGGGAGGCTGAGCCAGGAGGATTACCATGAATCCAAGGTCATCCTGGGCTACATAGTGAGTTCAGGACTCTTCTGGACTACAGACTAAGACCTTGTCTCAAAAAAATAAATAAAATAAATAAAAAACAAAAATCCTAGGGACAATTGAGCCCAGAGCCCAGGGCCTTTGAACTCTGCTACATCCCTGACCACTTTTAAATTTGTTTATTGATAGGATGAAGCCCAGGGCCTTCACAATGAACTGTATCCCCTGCTAATCCTTTCTTTCTTTCTTTTTTCTTTTTTTTTTGAGACGGTCTCGCTCTGTAGTCCAGGCTGGTCCTGAACTCACTATGGAGCCCAGACTGGCCTTGGACTCAGGGCAATCTGCCTGTCTCATCCTATCAAGTGCTGGGATTACAGGCGTGCGCCACCACGCCCAGTTTATGTGGTGCTGGGGAATCAAACTCGGGTACTTAGCACTTGCCTTAGTGCTTGCTAAGCAAGCGATTTAACCTCTGAACCGTTCCTCCAGCCCTCCCCTGCTAATTCTTTTCATTTTAATTTTGAAACAGTATCAGTCTGTCACTAAGTCAGGCTGGGCTTGAACTCACGATCCTCTTGCTCAGCCTCCCAGAGTACCTTTTTTTTTTTTTTTCCTGAGACAGGGTCTTCCTCTCTAGCCCACCCAGGCTGGTCTTGAACTCACTTGTGTAGCTCAGGCTGACCCTGGACTCAGGACAGTCTGTCTGCTTCAGCTTTCCGAGTGCTGGGATTACAGGCGTGCTCCACCACGCCCAGCTTATGTGGTGCTGGGGAATTGGGCTCACTTAGCACTCACTTGCTAGGCAAGTGCTTTAACTGCTGAGCCATTCCTCTATGCCCTTTAACTTTTTTTTTTTCAGTTCTGGGGGATTGAACCCAGAGCTTTTATTTTATTATTTATTTTGTTTTTGTTTTTTGAGACAAGGTCCTGGTCTGTAGTACAGATTAGTCCCAGACTCACTGTGGAGCCCAGGCTGACCGGGAACTCAGACTCCCACGTGTTGGGATTGTAGCTGTGTGCCACCATGCCTGGTTGAACTTACTCTACAACCCACCTAGCCTCAAACTTTTGATCCTCCTGCCTCAGCCTTTTGAGTATTGAGATGATAGGGATGTTTCCCTACACCTGGCACAGTTTTTTTTTAACAATTGTCTTAATTGGTATTTCCTTGTTGAGATTCTTGTTTAAGCCTGTTGGTTACTTTTTTTTGTGTGTCTTTTTTTTTTTTTGTTCAATAACTTCATTTGCCCATGCCTTGTCTTTTTTTTTTTTTCTTTTCTTTTTGTAGCACTGGGAATTGGACCAGACATTCAAACTTAGCTATATCTCCAGCCCTTTTTTTCTTTATCTTTTCTTTCTTTCTTTTTTATTTTGAGATAGATCTTGCTAAATTGCCCATGCTGGGCTCAAACTTGCAATTCCCCTGGCTTGACCTCTGAGTAGTTGAGATTATAGGAATTATAGGCATATGCCACTGTGACCTAGTTTGCTTTTTAAAAAAATTTTAAAACACAGCGTTGCTAAATTGCCCAGGCTGGGCTGGAATTTATATTCCTCTTGCTCAGCCTTTCACAGCAGGAAGATTCCAGGTGTTACTACCATGCTTGGCAACAAACTTGTGACCTTCTTGACTCAGTCTCATGAGAAGCTGCCCTCTGTTACTTTTTAAAGGCTGTGAAAGGCTGCCTTTTTACATGTAGGTCTTAGCTATATCTACAATTAATTTTCTTTTAGTGTAGTTAGAAGTAGGAATCTACTCAAAATTTTCTTCCATATCATCCCAGCTAAATTACTTAAAAGTCAATTTTTTGCATGTTGGTCTTTTTATATTAAATGCCTGTGTTCATTCACTTATTCCACAGGTTCTTCTCAAGCACTTGCCTTGTAACAGCACTAGTTGTGGGTCTGTGTCTGGGCTCTCTGTTGGCTTTGTATGTTTGTTAGTCTGTATGCCAGTTATAACTATAATGGCTTAGTTAGGATAGTCTTCTAGTGATCTTGAGTAATGACCTGACTCTTTGTCATATTTGTACTTTTCTGTAGCTTTCAGATAAGCTCATCAGGTTCTACAAATGAGTCTGCTTAGGTTTTGGTTGAAATTATATTGAATTTGGCAGGTGTGGTGGTGTACACCTGTAATCCCAGTGTTTGAATGGCTGAGGCAGGAGAATTATTCTGAGTTTGAGATTATTCTGGGCTACATAGAGAGTCTAGGGACAGCCTGGACTACATGGCAAAATGCTGTCTCAAAAAAAAAAATATATATATATATAGTTATTTTTCTTTTTTTTGAGACAAGGTTTCACTCTAGTCCAAGCTGGTCCTGAACTCACTGTGTAGCCCAGGCCGGCCTTGTACTCAGGGCAGTCCTCTTGCCTCAGCCTCCCAGTGCTGGTATTACAGGCGTGCACCACCACGCCCAGCTTATGTGGTGCCAGAGAATCAGTAGAGCCTTGTGCTCACTTGGCAAGCGCTTTAACCCCCGGCTGTTTCTCCAGCGCTCCTTCTCTTTTCTTGTGGTGCTGGGGATTGAACCCAGATCTTCACCCAGGCTAGGCAAGCACTCAGCCACTGAACTGCTTTGCATCCCCAGCCACGCATGTGATTTGAAGGGTAGGATAAGGGAAGTCCGGGGTTTCCTCCCTAGGGGAGCACATTATTAGAGCATGAATTACGTGGGACTTGGGAGTCAAGGACAGCTCTGAGCGTTGCTGGGACTGACTGAGGGTTGAGTAGAGAGTGTGAAGAGAACCGTGATCATTCTAGGTCACAGTATGTGCGAAGGCCTAAAGAAAGACAGGGCTGGGGGCACAGCACAAGGGTGCGATCCCCCAGTCCTGCAGAAGCTGGATGTGGTGGCACAAGCCTGTAATCTCGGCATACCAGCTGTGGCACAAGGCTTGCTGTGAGTTTGAGGCCAGCCTGGGCTACATAATGAGTTCAGGACTAGCCTGGACTACAGAGCAGAGACCCTGTCTCAAAAAAAGGGTCTAGGGGGGCATCAAGGACGTTTCTCAGCAGTTAAAGCACTTGCCTAAAGCTCAAGGACTTGAGTTCGATTTTCCAACATCACCTAAACTGGGTGTGGTTGCACACACCTGTTATCCCAGCACTCAGCAGGCTGAGACTGGAGGATTGCTGTGTGAGGCCAGCCTCAGTTGCATAGTGAGTTCAGAACCAGCTTGGACTACAAAATGAAACACCATCTTAGGAAAAAAAAGAACAGTGGTTAGAGCACTTACTTAGCAAGTGCAAGGCCTTGGGTTCAATTCCCCAGCACCAGGTAAGCTGGATGTCGTGGCCCACGCATGTTCTCCTAGCACTGAGGAAGCTGAGGCAGAGGATTGCTGTAGGTTCAAGACCAGCCTGGGTGGGTTATATACTGAGTTCAAGAGCAGCTTGGACTATTGAGCCCCTGTCTCAAAAAAATAAATAAATAAAAATAAATAAATGAGCAAGATTCCCCTTGGGGAATTGCAAATGCAGTTGCAGTGCTTGGCAGATTCATAATAGCGCACGAGATAAATTCAGCCTCTTGAACATGTTTTGCTTAGCCCACAAAGTATTTTTACTTTAGTGACTATCCTTTCAAAAAATGAAGTTTGACCTGAAAGTATGTAGCCCTTGGGTTCAGACTTCCTCATGGTGCTAATCAGCTAGAGGCTCACCAGATTTGTTTTTTTTAAGTGCCAAATTATTAATAGCTAAACTGCCTATCCTTTAAATACAAGCTTTGAATTTGGAGTTTCCTGGGGTAGAACATAAAATATTTAGGGGGACTCCAGAGATGTGAGTATGGATCAGAGAGTACTTTGATTTCTAAGCCAGGTGAAAGAGTTTGAGCCTGATACTGTGAGAAATGGAGCCTCTGGAAAGTTTCCCGAGGCATGTGGTATGGTTCAGTTTGCACTGTGGACCAATCAGTACTCGGTCTGAGAATTGATTCACAGTAATTAAGTCAAGCCTGGGATAGGAGTTAGGCGACTGCTGCCACAGTCCAATCCCAAAAAGCAGTGGAAAAAAAAAAAAAAAAGGAACATAGAGTCAGAATGAGGGCTTGATGAATAGCTCAGTGGTTCAAGTGCTTTCCTAGCAAAGTCAAGGCCCTGGGTTCATTCCCCAGCACCACATAAGATGGAAGTGGTCCCGCACTCCTGTAATCCCGGCACTTGGGAGGCTTTGCCAGGAGGATTGCCATGAGTTCAGGACCAGCCTGAACTACAGAGCGAGACCTTGTCTCAAAAAAAGAGAAGTTAGGATGACCAGGAAATTACCACATTGAGAAGTTTTAGAGGGAAGATGTGACCATAGTTATTGGTGTGGTGATTTGTAAAGGATTTCTCATCTATTTCAGTTGTCATTGGTCATCTCTTGAATTCGGGGAACCATGTGGTCTATAATTATACATTGTTGTAGCTAATAATAATTTGTTGGGTACTTTATAGTTTATAAAGAGATTTAACAATCTTACAATATTGACAATCTAGAGGTTCTCAGAACCTCCTTGGGGGGGTTGTTGTCCTGTTTAGTGAGCGAGATGAGGCCTCGAGCTGAATTGGTGTGTATATATAGGTCTTCGGATGCTCAGTGTCTTTTATTCATCTTGTTTGCCTGATTAGACTGTAAGTTTCCAGAGGCCTGATTCTAACCAGTTATTTCTTTTTGCTCAGCACTTATCCTCATGCTGCGCAGAAAATACAAGTGTTTTAACTGAGCTGTGAAGACTAGCAGTGGTGGAGTCTAGTCTGATGTGCCCTTTCTCCCTTCTGCCCCCTAGCGCCCTCATAAAGCCAATGCAGAGGAGATGACCAAGTACCACAGTGATGACTACATTAAATTCTTGCGCTCCATCCGGCCAGATAACATGTCGGAATACAGCAAGCAGATGCAGAGATGTAAGTGTGTTCTGTTCCCTCCCCACGTGCAAGCCCCTGTGGGAGCTCCCTTTCCGACAGGAGGCATGCCCTGGCTTCCTGGCTCTGCCAACATCTGAGTTCCCTTACCCCCAAAGGGTACCAAACTGCCTTTTTTTCCTCAAAGCCAATTTTCCTTGATTCCAGATTATAAATGACACATGTTGGCGTTTTTCCAGTTATGTTTACAGCACTGTCCTCCAACTACTGTAGTTGTAATGAGAAAACAATTGACCTGGGAAGTAGACAGTAGGTAGAGGATGCAGCTCCAGTTCTTAACTCACTGGGAAAGTCACTTCCAGATTTTCTTTTGTAAGATGGCTAGATCATGTGATCTTTGATTCTTGTCCAAATGTAACTGTTTTGACTTTCTTTGTTTTTAGTTTATTTGTATGTGTTTGCCATACATATTCATTTACATATGGATTACATATAGTTTGGGGAATTGGTGTATATACATAGTACATTTTTTCCCCCTTTCTTCCTGAGTTTGTATTCAGAAAAGAAAAAGGGACCGGAGGAATGGCACAATGGATAAAATGCTTGCCTAGCAAGTGCAAGGCACTGGGTTCAATTCCCCAGCACCATATAAAGTGGTCGTGGTGGTGCATGCCTGTAATCCCAGCACTCCAGGAGGCTGAGGCAGGAGGATTGCTCTGAGTCCAAGACCAGCCTGGGCTCCATAGTGATTTCAGGATGAGCCTGGGCTGCAGAGTGAGACCCTGTCTCAGAAAAGAAAAGAAAAAAGTAATAAGAGTTTACTCAGCGCCGACTTGAGATGATGTATTCTTGGATATGTGGTGATTCTCCCTCTGGCCTCCTGAAACAGAACCCAACTCAGAAGCCACACCTAGGTGGTATACACCTAATCCCAGCAGGTTGGAGGCAGAGGCAGGAGGATTCCTCTGAGTTTAAGGCTGGTCTGGGCTATGTAGCAACTTCAAGCTCAGCCTTGACTACAGATTGATACCCTGTCTCAAAAAAAAAAGAGAAAACACACCTGATTTCTAATTCTTAGAAAAAGGGATTGTTTTAGTTACGGCAAAAAAGTTGTTCAAACAGGCCCCGTGGCTCAGGCCTATAATCCTAGTACTCTGGGATGCTGAGACAGTTGAAATCCAGTCTGTGCAGCTTAACCACTTAATGAGACCTGTCTCAAAATCAAAAATAAAAATGGGCTGAGGATTTAGGTCAACGCGAAGGCCCAGCGCTCAATCCCCTGTACTTCACATACACCTACCACAATAATTGTCCAAATTTGAAACTGTGATACCTGACCCTTGTGTTTTAGAAAATTGCTCTTGACGTAACAATATCGTGTAGAAGAAGTTTGGATTATGGTAATTTATATTGTACTATCAATAAATCTGCAGCACTTTTTTTGTTTATTTATTTCTTTATTTTTGAGGCAGGTCTTGCTCTGTAGTCCAGACTGGTCCTGAACTTACTATCTAGCCCAGGTTAGCCTTGAACTCAGGCAATCCTGCTGCCTCAGCCTCCCGAGTGCTGGGATTGTAGATGTGTGCCACTATGCCTGGTTTAGACCTTGTTCTGTTAAGGAAGCACTCCAACTACTGTGCTCTTGCTCCAGCCCCTGTGGCATTTATTTACTCTCACTGGCCGAAAGATCATCCAGTTCCTATGGAAGAAATGATTTCTTAATTACAATAGCTTCACAGTGGTGGTAATAATGACAGTGCTCTAGAGACCTTCCTTGAAGCATTAGGTTTCTTTGCTGTCCACGGCTCCAGGAACTGCTGCCCCACAGAGTGAAGTTTTCACTCTGAATTCTCGGGTTCTGACTGTCTTCCAAGGTGAGACAAATTCTTTGCTTTGCTGAAGATGGCTTTAAAGTTTTCTTAACTCATTTAAGCTAAGGGTCAGGCTGAATTCTTAGAACAGGCTGTCATTGGAGAAACAGCTTCTTCTTTTTTTTTTTCCAGATAGGATTTCACTCTGTAATCCACGCTGATCCTGAACTCACTAGGTAGCCCAGGCTGGTCTTGAACTCACAGCAATCCTCCTGTCATAGCCTCTTGAGTGCTAGGATTACACACATGCCCCGCCATGCCTAGCTAGTATAAGGTGCTGGGGAATCAAACCCAGGGCCTTGCACTTCCTAGGCAAGCACTATAATCACTGAGCTACACCCTCAGATCCTCCAACCCCTGGCCAATTTTATGTGTGGTGCTTAGGAATTGAACTCAGGGCCTTGTACACACTAGACAGATTCTACCCACTGAGCTTTGCCTCCAGCCCAAGAAACAGCTTAGTATTGTGGCAAGAAAATGAGCTTGCTTTTCTTGATTGGAATGCTCAGTACTGCCACTTAGCCGTGTGATCTTGAGTGAGACTTCTAGTACCTTTTGATGCTATTTCCCCTTTAAAGGAAGACACTAGTGCGTGTTTCATAGTTGAAAATGAGGGGTAAGTGAAGTGCACTCAAAATGTCTATCAACAAATAGTAGCTTTGCTGTTACGACTTAGGATTTTTTTTATTTATAAATCTGTCAAGGCAGACAAAATAGGAGACCCTTAGGAATATGCAGGTTTTACTCCAGTGCTCTAATTTTTCTGAAACTGACTTTCTAAAGTTGTATGTTAAAAAAATTAGGTCAAGAGCTAGAGGAATAGCACAGCAGTTAAGGCCCTGAGTTCAGTTTCCCAGCACCACACAAGCCAGGTGTGGTATCACACATCTGTCGTCCTAGTACTCGGGAGTTTGAAGAAAGAGGATTTCTGTGTGTTTGAGGCCAGCCTGGGCTACATAGTGAGTTCAGGACCAGCTGGGCTGTTGAGCAAGACCCTATCTCAAATAAATAAATAAAATTAGGTCTGGGATGGAAATAGAGGTGGGAAGGATGAAGCTCTGTAAGGAACTCAGGAACTCACACTCCCTTTAACTGACTTGATTCATAGGATTCTAGGTCAGTACAGGTAGATTCCAGAGAATACTTCGTGCAGTGGTTATAACCTGGGTGTCGACTGACATCGGAGAAATACGAACTTTTCATGATTTCTTGTTTAACACTACCACCTAACCCAGGAGGTTATACCTTTAGTAAGACCAAATAACTCAGGTCTCCTGGATCTTGGCTGGAATGTAAACTCTTTATAGACTTTGAAAGCTCCAGTCAGAATTCTGGCTTAATATTTAATGGCGAACATGAATAAAATGCAATTTCAGGAATAGATAATTTATCAGAACAGGGGGCTTATGGTGAAAATGTGACAGAGGGATTGAGGATAGTAAATAAAAAGTAGGTGACCTTATCCATTCTGTAGACATCAGCTGAGACCCAAGGAGGTAAAAGGATTTCTTTGAGTCACAAAGCAAGATTCAAGGAGACTCGAGAATAGGATACTGTTCCGATTCTGTAATAGTCAGCCTCCCTGTCACTGAATTTTGATCTGTGGATCTAATCAACTATGGATTAAAATTTTTAAAAATATTTTTGTTCGGCATAAGGCTGCTTGTAATTTCCTAAATAGTAATCCAGAAGTATATGGAAGGATCTGGGCATAGCGGTGCATGTCCATAATCCTAATCTAATAAATAGGCTGAAGCAGAAGGGTCATTTGAGCCCTAAAGTTTAAGGCCATCTTCACAACATAGAGAGACCCTGTCTCAAAAAATAAATAGAGCTGGAGGAATGGCACAGCAGTTAAAGCGCTTGCCTTGCAAGCACAAGGCCCCGAATTCAATTCTCCAGCACCACATAAAACTGGACATGGTGGTGCATACCTGTAATTCCACCACGTAGGAGGCTTAGGCAAGTGGATTGTCCTGAGTCTAAGGCCAGCCTGGGCTACACCAGTGAGTTCAGGACCATCCTGAGTTACAAAACAAGACCCTGTCTCAAAAATAAATAATAAATAAATGAAAAGGATATGAGAGGATGTGAATAGGTTGTGCGTAAATCTGATGCTAATTTTATATGGGGGACTTGACTATCCATAGATCCTGGTGTTTGAGAAGGGTCTGGGAACCTGTCTCCCATGGGTACTAAAGAATGACTGTACCTTTAAATATGATGCATATAAAATAATTAGATTTACATAACTTTTAAAAATAGCATCAGTTTACCACCTACTCGAAAAAATTAACCATAATCAATACAGTTGAAATCTGGGCACTTTCCTTGGTCTCATCCAGTGCTTCCCACGGCCAGGCGTCAACTCTGTCCTGAGGTCGGTGTTTAATCCTGCGCATCTCTGTGCATGTGGTTTTCCCTGCCCTCACCTACCTCTGCTCGCCCTCCTGACCCCCGGCAGCCTTGCTCTCCTCAGTGTCAGAGGCTGAGAATGAGAAGAGTGTAGTAGGAAGAGGGAGAACCCACTGAGAAGTCTTCCTTAGCTTTGCAGAGCAGCCAGCTGAACATCTGCTCTCCCGTGTCCCCCTTTTTCATGTCCTGAGCTGAGACTAACTGGGTGGCTGAGAGGGCACCCCATGTTGGACTGATGCCTGACAGGAGGCAGCTTTTCCTCATGTCTAAATAACAGATTCTCTCCCATGATCCCTTATGTCCTAATGGAAATGTAAGCAAAATTTCGGAAACCCACGCAAGTAGAACCCATTGCAGAAGAAAAGAGCTACCAGCCCCCTGGTATGCCTTTGGTGTTCCCCAGAGCCTCTGGGGCAAGACCTCTGTACCCTCCTGGAGCAGAGATGGAAGTTTAGGCTTTTTATTGGGCCAGAATTCCTCATGAGTTTGTATAGAACTGAATTTGAGTTATTGTTTGTTTGTTTGTTTGCTTGCTTGCTTTGAGACAGAATCTTCCTCTGTAGTCCAGGCTGGTCTTGGACTCCTGAGTGCCGTTATTACAGGCTTGTGCCAATACACTCAGCTTTTCTTGGTCTGGGGAGTCAAACCCAGGGCTTTGTGCTTGCTAGGTGTGTGCTTAACCACTGAACTATTCCTCCAGTCCAAGTAACAAGTTTTTTAGTAAAACGTATGACACTGGGGGAGGAGTATGTGGGGGAGAGACAGCTATGGGGAGAAATCAGGTGCCAATAAATAGCCTGGCCCCAGGGACCAAAGTTCTTATTGACACAGCCACCCCATGTTTACCCAGGTAGAGGAAGAGCCGCCCACAGGTGGCCTGCCTCACGCAGCCTTTCTCGGAGCCCATCCAATGCAGGGCAGTTGGTAACTCCCGTGGCTGTTGCAGATCCTGAGCTTCAGCCGTGTATAGAGGTGTCACCACAACCTGGCCAGGTCCCTTCCACCTTCCTCGGTCCAGGTTCCTCCACTCTCCACTGTGGGAGCCTTGGGGAGGTATAGTAGAAAGGCGGGACCAGAGCCTAAGGATCTACCCCATCCTGCCTGGCTTCCTGCATATGGTAGATGGCTCAGCAGTTTCCTTTTCTGTGAGAAGAGACTTGGAGCCTTAGGGATCTTTTGTGAGTCTGCAACCTCCAGGTGTGTTTTTCTTCCTGCCGTTTTTATTTCATTTGCATTAGTATTTGCATGTGTTTCCACATTGTGTACTAGTTTGTACTTTTACCCCTGTAGGCCTGAAATGACTATTCCAGTTGTCACTCGCAAGTGTAGTAAAAAAAAAGAAGGGAGTAGAACAGGAATATGGCTCTGTGAGAAGACGCTGTGTTCAATCCCCAGTTCTGTGACAAGCAAAACTCAAAAGAAAATCCCCAAAATTATTACTTTTATTAGTATGTGTTTGTGGTACATAATAATTACATTCAGCTTGGGGAATTGTGTGTGTGCGTGCCTGCGTGCGTGCGTGCGTGTGTGTGTGTGTGTGTGTGTGTGTGTGTGTGTGTGTCTTTCATCAAAGATTTCTGTTATTTTCCTCAACAGCTGGGTAAGGTAGATACCATTATTGTTTTTTAAACTTTAATCATTTTATTTCTCCTGCCATTATTCCTTATTATAGATAACAAGCCTAACCTCAAAGAAGTGGAATACTTTGACCTAGTCATGTAGCAAATAGTAGAGCCTGGACTAGAACCCAGTCTTTCAAATGCAAATTTTGTGTTTTTCCCCCCCATCATACTGTATTATTTTGTTCTTTTTTTGAGATGCGGTTTCACTCTGTAGTCCAGGCTGGTTTTGAACTCACAGCAGTTCTCCTACCTGAGCCTCCTGAGTGCTGGGATTGCCTGTGCACCACCACATTCGACTTCTGTGATGCTAGGCGATCGAACTCAGGTCCTTGAGCTTGCTAGGCAAGTGCTTTAACTGCTGTGCTATTCCTCCAGCCCCATCATCTCGTATTTAAATAAAAACTGGAGAAGCCTTGCCAGGTGTCACAGGCCTGTAATCCCAGCACTCTGGGAGGCAGAGAGGCAGGAGGATTCCAAGTTCCAGCCAGCCTGGGTGACTTTGCAACTTAGACTGTTTCAAAAGGGAAACTTAAAAAGGGGGACAGGAGGAGTAGTTGGGTATGGAGCTCAATGCAGAGACATCGGATTGGATCTCTAGCACCCCAAACAAAACAAAATAAAACAAGGGCTGGGGGGATACTTCAGTAGCAGTTAGAACGCTCGTCTAGCAAGCACAAGGCCCTAGATCTGATTTTTTGACTCCGTGTAAACATTAGTCTGGGGCTGGAGGAATGGCACAGCAGTGCATAAGGCCCTGAGTTCAATTCCACAGTACCACATAAAGCTGGACATGGCTGGCACACACATTTGGAAAGCTGAGGCAGGAGGATTGCTGTGAGTCTAAGGCTAGTCTGGGCTACAGAGTGAGACCTGTCTCATAAATAAATAAATAAAATTAGACTGGCATGGTGGCACATTGTGCCTGTAATTCCAGCATGCAGAAGCCTGAGGCAGGAGGATTGCTGTGAGTTCAAGACCAGCCTGGACTACAAAAGGAGACTCAGTCTCAAAACAACAACAACAACAACAAAAAAAAAAAAAACTGGAGAAAATTATGAAAGCTAACCTTTTGTTTGTTTCTTTCAAGTCAATGTTGGTGAGGACTGTCCGGTGTTTGATGGCCTGTTTGAATTCTGTCAGTTGTCTACTGGTGGCTCTGTGGGTAAGGAATATACATCCCCTCCCCAAGGGTTGTGTCTGCAGTCCTGTGACTATAGAGGATCATCCTATGGATTTTTACTTCAGATCTCTAAAATGTCTATAAGGGCTGGGGCATTGCTCAGTGATTAGAGCACTTCCCTAGCATACACAAGGCTCTGGGTTCAGTTCCCTAGCACCCTGTAAGTATCAGCTGGGCATGGTAGTGTACGCCTATAATCCCAGCACTTGGGAGACTGAGGCAGTAGGGTTACTATGAGTTCAAGGCTAGCCTGGACTCAATAGTGAGTTCAGGCCCAGCCTGGACTACATAGCAAGATCCTATCTCAAAAATTGGTCTAAGAATTCAGAAAGAAATCTGCCTGCGTCAGCCTCCCAAGTGTGTGTGCCCAGAAAAAGAAAAAAGAAAATTAACAGTTCAGTCCTAAGCTGGGTTTAGCCTCTGACATTGTACTGACGGATATGAAGAGATCTTATATATAGGAATTATCTGTATATCTCAAGGGGTTGTTGAGACACTGTATGTGAAAGCAGTTTGTGAACTGCAAAGTGTTATAAAAACTTAGTTGTCTGGGCTGAGGGCATAGCTCAGCTTTTAAAGCTCTTGCTTGACAAACATAAGGCCCTGAGTTCATATAAACTGGATGTGGTTGCGCATGCAAGTGAACGATCATGCCTTTCAAAAGTATGGAGACTACCGTGAGAGGTCATAAAATATTCCCCAAGTCTCCTGCTTCCATTTGTCACTTATAGGTTACCTTTAGGATTTTCCTACCCTTTTTATCGCTGTCACACTTTACTTACAAGTGGAAACATATTCAGGGAAATGTGTCATTAGGCAATTACATTATCTGAACATATCACAGTATACATAGACAAGCTTAGAAATCATAGTGTACTACATGTGTAGGCCACGGTGTGTGTATACAATACATGTGTGGTGCATGCCTGTAATATCCACACTTGAGGGGCTGAGGCAAGAGGATTTCTATGTGTTTGAAACAATGGTGGGCTTCATAGGGAGTTCAGGACCCGCCTGGACTGCAGTGAGACCTTGTCTCAGATAGTAATAATGCTGGGCCTGGTGGTATAGACCTATAATCCCAACACTCTGGGAGGCAGAGACAGGAGGATTATAAGTTTGAGCCCAGCATGGTCAGTTTAGCAACTTGACAAGACCCTGTCTTGAAATTTCAGAAAATTAAAAAATGGCCTGGGGAATGTAACTCTTAGGATGAAGGCCCTGGGCTCACTTGCTAAGTACCACAGAAGATAAATAAAGTAAAATAAAGGAAGTAATGAGTTTAGTAGTATGCTAAATAAAAATAACGAAGTCGCTTACTGTGGACTGTATATAAGTGTTTGGATTTTACTATTAACTGCAGGTGTATTCACACCAACGTCACCGCAGACATGTGAATGATGGTCTGTGCCGGGTTAGGAGGGCTGCAGCCTCACTGGGTCATAGGATGTTTCCAGCTCCGTTATGGTTTCACATAGTCATATTTAGTCTGAGTTGACTGAAATGTCAGGTAATACCGACATTTCAGTATGGCCCCTCCTCTCATAAAACAAAATTTCAAGAGAACAAACAGTCATGGAAAGTAACTCAGATCACCTGCTTTTACACTGTCTGTGGATAATCTCCATTTTTTTTTTTCGGCCTTTATATGCTCATCCTTCTTTCTGTGTGTATATATAACTAAACGTATATACCACATCTCCACTTTATTAAAAAAAATGGTATATTACCTACAGTTTTAATGTCTTTTTTTTAAGTTGGTAAATCTTTAAAAGAATTGTTTAAAAAAATTTTAAAGCAGAGTATCACTCTGTAGTTCAGATATTTCTTTATAGACTCTAGCATGATTTCTGGTGCCCACATGCGTTATTAATTACTATTATAACTGGAGGGCTGGAAGAATGGCACAGTGGTTAAAGCACTTGCCTAGCAAGCGCATGGCCTTGGGTTCAGTTCCCCACCACCACATAAAAGCCAGGTATGGTGTCGCATGCCTCTAATCCCAGTACTCGGGAGATTGAGGCAGGAGGATTGCCACGAGTCCAGGGCCACCCTGGGCTACAAAGTGAGTTCAGTACTAGGTACAGAGCAAGACCCTGTCTCAAAAAAATAATAATTATAGACTTGCTTAGTTGATATAATCTGTCCTCTGTTCCCTCTTGTTGGACTATTTGGATTGTTCCATGCTTTTAATGTAGTGGGGGTTTTGTTGTTGTTTGTTTGTTTGTTTTTAGACATGGTCTTGCTTTGTAGCACAGGCTTCTCCTCAGCTATGTGGCTGGCCTTTGACTCAAGGCAGTCTTCCTGTCTCAGCCTCCCAAGTGCACCACCACAACCATCTTAAATTCTGGTAAAGGTATTAGCACTGCCACCTGGGCCCAGTAGCACAGGTCTGTAATCCCAGCACTCTGGGAGCGTGAGGCAGGAGGATTGCAAGTTCAGGCCCAGGCTGAGCAATTTAGTTACTTCTTCCCAAAACCGTCTCACATCAAAAATCAAAAATAGGCTGGGGATGCAACTCTATGAGAAGGCCCCAGCTCCTCTCAAAACACACACAGACTCTCTCTCTCTCTACCTCAAGTATGTATGAGTATATATTTTTTTCTGAATTATTGGACCAGTTTCTTTGTTTGTTTGCTGTTTTTTTGTTTTCTGAGAAAGGGTCTTGCCCTGCAGTCCAGGCTGGTCCTGAACTATGTAGCCAAGACTGACCTTGCTCTCGCAACAGTCCTGCCTCAGGCTCCAGAGTGCTAGGATTACAGGTGTGCCCCACAGTGCTCAGCTTATGGTGCTGGGGAACTGAATTCAGGGCCTTGCACTTGCTGGGCTGCTGGGCTGTTCCTCCAGTCCATCATTTCTTATTTGAGCCAGGACTATGTTTGGTATCTTTTCGAATTTTTTTTTTAACAGCAGACCACAGTGAGAAATACCTTTTCATGTGCAGCTGAGGATATACATGTGCATGTGTCTGCACTTACACACATACACAGTCATTTTGATGCCATATATTTCACAAAAGAGCAGTTGCCCTTACGGTCGTTCTGATATTTTTATCTACTATATTTCATAAATATGTTAAGCGTAACCCACTAAATCCAATTGAAAGCCTGTTTGGAAGGCTGCTTCTCGGAGGTAGCAAGTATGTCTGCTCCCTGTTGGGGTCGGGTAGGCGATGGGGCTGCCTTGTGGATTGTACACTACAGCTGTTGCATAGGCAAGTCTCACCTCCCACTGGATCTTTTGGGCTTCTTGGGGGAAGGGGAGAGGGGCTTAGTAACAAGCGTACATTCTCTCTTCCCACGCTCAGCAAGTGCTGTGAAACTTAATAAGCAGCAGACGGACATCGCTGTGAACTGGGCTGGGGGCCTGCACCATGCAAAGAAGTCCGAGGCGTCTGGCTTCTGTTACGTCAACGATATCGTCTTGGCCATCCTGGAACTGCTAAAGTATGCCTGCTTGGCCATGTCTCTTGGAGGAGCACTTTAGGCCAGGTTCCCACTTTCCTCTCCCCTCGGGCTTGCCTCCCTAGTTTGCTTTTCCAACAATGTGCTGGTTAGGATGTGTTCTGTGAGTGTCTGGCCATCCCCTCCTTGATGGGTCCTTGGTTTGATCTGAGCCCAGGGCAAGATCAGGGGCAGGTGCTGCTCAGATCCTGCCTCCAGAGTGTCCCTTTGTGGCTGGAATTGACCCTGGCTGTAGAGTAGGAAGATCGGACTTGGTCGGCTTGGTCAGGCCTCTGGAGACACCGGCCGCTCTTCCACCTTCCTTCAGCCAGTTTCCACGTGTCTGGTGCTTAGAGATACCTGAGGGAGGCAGCCAGCCCGGTAAGCTGGGACCTGGCGCCCTTGGCGCGTCCCATCCCTGAAGAGCCCCCAGACCCTTGACCCCCTTTTGATCCTAGGTATCACCAGAGGGTGCTGTACATTGACATTGACATTCACCATGGCGATGGCGTGGAAGAGGCCTTCTATACCACAGACCGGGTCATGACTGTGTCCTTTCATAAGTATGGAGAATACTTCCCAGGAACTGGGGACCTACGGGTGAGAACTCCCTTCCGGGCCAAGCAGCTCACCTCTAGCTGTCAGCTTTAACTCTCCTCTCCTGCCAGTTAGAATACTATACCCCAGTCTGGGGCACTTGCCATGGTCCCTTTACCTTCCTTATTCTGGAGGAGGGGATGTTGGGGCATCTAGGGTCAAAAAGGAATTGAGGTCTCTTGGCTCATAGTACGTCCTTCTGGCCACAGCTAGGTTGTATCAAGTTATTTGCATATCCCATAAAGCTGGAGTTTGGCTCTAGGAGTTAGTACCCATGGGTCATCTCAAGGGTTCTTAACATTTTTAGGTCACTGTGACTGGTTGCCATCTGACTGAAAGTGATGGACTCTTTCCTCAGACAAGCATGTAAAATTCTGCATCTGACAGAGAATAGTTAACAGACATGGCCTCTTGCTGAAACTACTTGGTGGAACTGGTCCATCTGCTTCTTCTAGCGTGAATCCAGTGAAATCAAATGCTTTGCTATGCCCGTAGCTCCTGGGTGAACAGCGGTACTAGTTCAGTTGTTTGCTATGACAAGCATTAAAACAAGGAGGCATTTGCTATTTTGAAGCTAGTTGGAAAAACTCTCACTTCCTTCCACATTCCCTAAAGAGAAGAGAATGAGAATAGAGGAGCGCACAGTGACACTTTATGGAGAACAGCTGGGGGCGTAGCTCAGGGGTGAAAGCGCTTGCCTACTCTTGAGTTCTATTTCCCAGCACATAAGCTGGGCTGATGGCGCACACCTGTAATTCCAGCATTCCATGAGGCTGAGTCATGAGGATTGCTGAGAATTCAAGGCCAGCCTGGGCTATAGGGTGAGAAACTGTCTCAGAAACAAACAAAAAGAACCTTTATGGAAAACAAAGTGTTACTAGAGTTGAGTGTGTTTTCTGTGAACCAGCTGTTGGCCAGCTGGAACCCAATCCAAAACTAGAAACACTGGACTGGGGTCATAGCTCAGTGGTTAGAGTACTTGACTAGCATGCACAAGGCCTCGGGATTGATCTCCCATCACCACATAAAAGTTAGCTGGGGGCTGGAGGAATTAGCACAGCAGTTAAAAGCACTTGCCTAGCAAACACAAGGCCCTGAGTTTGATTCCCCAGTACCACATAAGCCGGGTGTCGTGGCACACACCTGAAATTTCAGCACTGTGAAGGCTGAGACAAGATTGCCATGCATTCAAGGTCAGCATGAGTTACATAGTGAGTTCAGGACCAGCCTGGACTGTAGAATAAGACCCTGTCTCAAAAGAAAAAATCAAAATATTGTGCTTTGGGGTAGGATTTTCAATCTCTAGCCCAATAAACAGCTCCCAGGCTTGGCACAGGCCCAGTGTGTCCAGAGATCCAGAGATGGCAGCTGAGCTTGCCAGGGAAGGGCGTAGTACTCAGGTTCCCCTGCTCTATCCTGGGTCACTTCGTGGGCTCCTAACTTCATTTTTTAGTTTTACTTTTTAAATACATCTTTCTTTATTCTTGGCTTCTCCGCTGTGTAGCCTAGGCTGGTCCTGGACCCACTGTGGGTGGAGTCCAGGCTAAGCTTGGTCTCATGGCAGTCCTCCTGCCTCAGCTTCCCAAGTACTGGGATTACAGGCATGTGCCACCACATCCAGTTTATGTGGTGTTGGGAAATCGAATTCAGGGCCTTATGCTTGCTAGGCAAGTGCTTTAACCACTGTGCTGTTCCCTCCAGTTTTACTTTAATGTCCCTCTTGATTAGGATATTGGGGCTGGCAAAGGCAAGTATTACGCTGTTAACTACCCACTCCGAGATGGGATTGATGACGAGTCCTATGAAGCCATTTTCAAGCCGGTAAGTGTCTTTATCTACCCCTCTAGCTCCAAGTGGGATTGACCCAGGGGAAGGGTAACAGAGCACCCCCCACCTCACCATGCCTCAGGGAAATCTCCCTATTGTGGCTAATTGGGAAATGAGAGGTATTTCAACTCAGGGTTGTAGTGTGATCAGGGGGAACAAAAATGCCGTAGTAATTGTTGTTCCCTCTGTGGTTCTGACTGCTGGATACAGGAGTGTCTAAGGTATGGTCTTGCCTTCGGTCTGCTGTAGTGGGGCAGGCACATACCCAGCAGCATGTGATCAGTGCTGTTTTATATTTCTCCTTTGAGGTCAGCGCCTGGGAGATTGTTGTTCTTTTGGTGGTGGTATGTTTCCTGGATTTTTCATTTCTTTGTTGCCTTATGTTGATTTCTACAATTTGGAGAAATAGGGACTTATTCCAGTCTTTGCAAACTGGCTTTGTCTGGAAAGCCCGTCCAGAAATTTTGGAAAGGCCTTCTGGCATGTTCTGCAGTGGGCTTCCCGCTGGAGTCCTCAGGCAGGCTGGCCTAGTGCCCGTCTCTGAGGGACAAACAGGCATGATAGACTGCTGCTTGGGCTGGGAGAGGGGAGTCAAGGGTCGGTTCACAGAGGTTGGTGACATCTGAGCTGGACTTTGAAAAATGAGGAGATGCCCATGTGAAAGAGGTAGGGGCTGACGGGATGGCATCTGGTGAACAGCACCGGCAGAAGCCTGGGTGCCAGTATGGAGAGGCTTGTCGGCCAGTGTGGTATGCGAGGAAGTGGAAGGAGGCAGCAACAAGTGGCCTTTGGAGTCCATATTTCAAAGGCAGTCTTCAGTGCCATGCTGGAGTTAACTCTTCATTCATGAGCAACAAAAAACGGTAAAGAGTACTTTAGGTAGGGAGTCAGGCCAACACATGCCTGCTCATCATGACAAAGGAGTCTGAGACTATTCTCTGTCCTCAGTAATATTAGACTATAGTTGTGATAATAGGATACACAAAAGCAGCACACCTTCTCACAGAGGCTCAGAGTCTGTAGGACCCGATGAGTGGGGCAGGGGCAGCTAAGAGTCAAGGAACTTCCTAAAGGAAGTGGCACTAGAGCTTGGGCAGTGAAAGGAAAGGATAAGGGACAGGCAGCTTTCAAGCTTTTTTCAGGTGACTGTATCCCCTACAAGTGGGATTGGTCTAGGAGGGGTAACAAAGCACCCCACCATACCAGGGCGGGATAGTAGAGCTCCAAGCGTCCCAGATACACTTGGAAACCAGAAAGGTAAGTGTTGAAGATAAGGAATAGAGGGGAGTGCAGCGTCCACCCTGTCCACGCCTGAACCTCACACAGCTGTTCTTGAGGTTGGTGATGACCAGATGTGTCCTTTTAGGTCATGTCCAAAGTAATGGAGATGTTCCAGCCTAGTGCGGTGGTCTTACAGTGTGGCTCAGACTCTCTCTCTGGGGATCGGTTAGGTTGCTTCAACCTGACCATCAAAGGTGAGGCCATGGAGCATGAGCAGGGTCGGGGTGCTGGGGAGGTAAGAGGGCTCCAGCTGGGGCTTCTGTTGTAACTTTGCACTCCTTTTCCCTTCAAAGGACACGCCAAGTGTGTGGAATTTGTCAAAAGCTTCAACCTGCCTATGCTGATGCTGGGAGGAGGTGGTTATACCATTCGCAATGTTGCCCGGTGCTGGACGTATGAAACAGCTGTGGCTCTGGACACAGAGATCCCTAATGGTAATAGCTGCAGAACCAGGTGGGCTGGGTAGGGGCAGGAGTCCACCCACCTTTCAGTTCACAAGATCTTCCCCATTGGTCACAGGGCTTTTCCTTTAATACTACATATCGAGCCTCATGCTTGTCCTTTTGTGATTTGATAAGGCCATGGCTATCAGTTTTTCCCTGGCCCTTTTGAATCTGTCCCCTTTCCCTCCTGTTTTTGGACTAGACAAGACTATCAGTGGTTGTTTACAGATTATGAAAATTTCTATTCTGTATAGTAGTAATTGGGTTAGTGGATAAAAGGAGTGCTCATAATGAGCATTGCATCAGGTGTTCTAAGCCAAGGGCTCAGGATGTCCCCTTTGGTGACATCTATGCACACCACTAGTGTGGACACTGGAGAATAACTTTTAAAAGATAAAAATCATAGTATGACCGTATCTCAGAGGTGTTTTTTAAATTTTTAGGTAGGTCTCACTGTGTTGCCTATGCTGGCGGTCTTGAAAACTCATGGGCTGAGATGACAGGCATATGCCATTATGCCCACCATCCTTCTCTTTCATAAATGAGCAGACCGACCCAGAGAAACCTACAAGTGCTTTCTGTCAGGGTCCTGGGGTGAGCTGGTCTGATACTCTTCTCTCTTGCCCTTACCAGAGCTTCCATACAATGATTACTTTGAATATTTTGGACCCGATTTCAAGCTTCATATCAGTCCTTCCAACATGACTAACCAGAACACTAATGAGTACCTGGAGAAGATCAAGTGAGTGTCTTCCATTGGCCCCTTGATTGACTGTTCTAGGCTCTGGTTTGTCCCTGACCAGAGCCCAGCCATCCTGTCTTCTCTTGGCTATAGACAGCGGCTCTTTGAGAACCTGAGAATGCTGCCCCATGCGCCTGGGGTCCAGATGCAGGCCATTCCTGAGGATGCCATCCCCGAGGAGAGTGGTGATGAGGATGAAGATGACCCTGACAAGCGCATCTCCAGTAAGACCCAGACCTCGGGTCCTTTGCCTTCCCAAAGGAAGGCACCTGGCTTCCTTCCACTATTCCTGGCTCATTTCCCCCAAGCTGCCTGGAGGAAATTTTTTTTTTTTTTCTTTTTCTTTCTTTCTTTTTTTTTGCAGTACTAGGGATTAAACCTGGGGCCTTTTCCTTGAGCTACATTCCCAGCCCACTCCACCTCCTTTTTTTTTTTTTGAGACAGGGTCATGCTAAGTCACTACATTGTCTAAGTGGGGCTTGAATTTCTTCCTGTCTCAGCCTCCCTGAGTGCTGGGAGTACAGGCCCAGCTGAGAAATTTACATTTCAAGTATCAGTGCCTACAAGAATAGGATAGGGAGTCAGATGGAGCTCTCGCCCTTCTTTTAGTTCCACTCCCAGGTGTCACTGGGAGGACACACAGGAAAGTATTGGGCATAGATTCTTAGATAAACAGCCCCCTGCTGTCTCGCCTCACCCATACTTCCCATTCACTGCCTCCCAGTCTGTTCCTCTGACAAACGAATTGCCTGTGAGGAAGAATTCTCGGACTCAGATGAGGAGGGAGAGGGTGGACGCAAAAACTCTTCCAACTTCAAGAAAGCCAAGAGAATCAAAACAGAGGATGAAAAAGAGAAAGACCCAGAAGAGAAGAAAGGTAGGTTTGGGTTAGGCCAGGACTTGGGTCTTAAGCCCTGAGGGAGGAAGAATCTATGTAGGGCACCAGGAGGAGGGCGCTGACGCAAGCCCTGCCAGCTCCTGTGGGGGTTTAGCTCCTTGCGCCTTTCAATGGTTCCCAGAAGTGGCAGGGCCACAAAACAATAAACTCTTCGTCATCTTTACTGGCTGACTGAGCCTGACTCTCACATACCACCCAAGTCTTTTTCCCAGCACTTCACCCCAGTTTCCCAGGGGGTGCCTCCTCCCTCTGGGTTCTGGCTCTAACAGGCTGGGAAACCGGTCCAACCTGTTTGTTTTCAGCAGGGTTTACTGGGAGGACCTGGGATTTTTTTTTCTATGTTGTTTATTACAGTTTTGGGGAGGTGGCTTCAGGGTAAGTGACAACCCCTAGAGCTGCCTGGGCCATCCCTGCACTTTTATATTCCAGAAGTCACAGAGGAGGAGAAAACCAAGGAGGAGAAGCCAGAAGCCAAAGGGTGAGGAACGTTCTGCCGGCCATCGCTCTGGTACTGGAGCATCAGCCCCTTTGTCCCACCACTCTGAGCAAGAAGGCACAGGGACAGCTGGTCCAGCTTACAAAGGCCTCTTTCAGGGACCAGTCTATCTCTGAGTTCTAGGCAGAGCTAGGAAGCCCCAGCCCCCATCAGTCACCTGGGCAGCTGGGTCCTGGTGGAAGCGGCTGTATCCACATTTGCCGCAAGGTCTCTGGGATAGGTGTCTTAGACCAGTCTCTGCTTTCTCCACAGGGTCAAGGAGGAGGCCAAGTCAGCCTGAGCAGACCTCTCCAACTCTGGCTCCTTGCCAGATTTTTCACCTTTTTCCTTACCCCCCAAGATTTTATATTTTCTATTTCTCTGTATTTATATAAAAAATATTTTAAATATAAATGCCCCTAGAAACTAGGTAGGAACCAGGGCCCTGCTGTGCTGGAGGGATACCTGTAGCAGATCCTTGCTCTAGTCCCTCCCCAAGTCTGTTTTGCACCATAAAGAATGCTGGTTTGGGTAAAGGGAATGCAGCCATAAGACAAAATTCTGGAATGCCGAGGACCTGCTCAGTGGCCTAAGAAAGGTACTCCTGAGTATGTTAGAAGAGATGGCTGGGGTCTTTCTGTTCTCCTACCTTCCCATTGGCCCCAGGCAAGCTAGGAAACTCACTGTCCTCTGGCTTCCCCCAGTTCTGCAGGTGGAGGTTGATAGTCTAGCTTCTTTTTCTGAGATACTATTTTCATTTTTGTGAGATTCTTTGTAATAAAATGGCACATTTCTATACCCTCCTGAGCTCATTTCCTAGTAGTATCCCTGGGTTGATCTCAAAACTATGTCCCTGCCACTTGGGCGTCCTTTCTGGGCAATCCCCTCCTGAAATCCCCACGGACTTACCTGTGGTCTTAGGCCTTCCCGTGACGTTGCCACCAGTCTTATCTGACCTCCAGAAGACCACTCATTAAAGCACCACTAAAGGGTCGACATTTATTCCTTTTCCAAATGTTACAGTAAAACCAGGTGGAAGAGAATGGTTTTAGCAATTAGAAAAAAAAAGTACAAATCTGGGGTTTGGCCATTAAAAGTTATTTACAACAATGGGAGGAAAAAAAGACAACAAGAAGTTGTTTCACATTACAGACCTCCCTCCCACCCCAATGCCTAATACTTGCTTACCAAGTCAAAAAAGAGACACAGTTGATTCACAAGCTGGAGGTTTGAACTTGAGTAAGACATTTATAAAAACCTAGACGGGGCAGTGTCCTCCCCAGCCCAGGTGCCACTAGGCACAGCACAAGAGACTAAAAACTCAACAGGGGGAAGGCTGGACACTCAGGGTGTGGGAGTATAAGCACCCCACTTCTGGCTCAGGGATCTGGGGGGTAGGATAAACAAAAACTACTTGGAAAAGAATAGGGAGAGAAAACCAGCAATTGCCTTCTGAAGGAGAAGGGACAGGGAAGGAGGGGCAAGGACAGGAGCATTTCACATCACTAACCTAACTTGGGAAACTGTAAGGGACCATCTTCAACTGGCCCTAAGAAGACGACCAGGTGGCTGATGGGAGAATCCACAGGAGGGAGAGGAAGAGAGGGAACGTGGCTGGGAGGGGGCAACAAGCCCCTTCCGTTCTGGGCACAGGAAGGCAGCCAGGGCACCAGGTCCAGGCAGTGACCTCACAAGGACAGCACAGTTTTTGCAGCTTAGAGATCACCCACCTGCCCCCACCTAGCTACTCATTCTGCTCAGCGCTGGTGGACGCAGGGCCACTCTCCGGCCCTGAGGGAGTGGACGGCTCTGCAGCCTGGGGCCCTGCCTCCTCTTCTGCGTCTCCTCCCTTCGAGGCAGTACTGGCCTCTGCCCCCTTGGCCTGGGGCTCCTGGCTCTCGGGGGTGGCAGCAGCCTTCCCTTCCTGGGCAGGGCCCTCCTCGCTGCAGGCACCAATCTCCCCCTGCTCCTGCTCTTCCTCTGTGGGTGAGGAGGCAGAAGAATCACCCCCACCCTCCTTCCGATTTCTCTTGAAGGACAGGCCGCTCAATTTGAAAGGCTTCTTGAAAGAGAATTTCTTCTTCTTCTTGGGGGTCTCTTTGAGGGGGGCCTCCCCCTTGGCTTCCGCGCCCTGGCTAGGGGGTGCTGGCTCGATGGTATCGCCAGTGGCCCCAGCTGCCTCATCTGTTCCGTTGACGGGGGGCGACTCCCCTTCACCCTTGGGGGATAAGTCTCCGTTGCTTTTCACGTGGCCGTTCTCCTGCAGGGCAGAGGAGACGGCAGTGAGGGCTGGGGCGCTTCTCCCCCGCCCCCAGTCCGCTTCCGACCCTTCCAGGCGGCGGGGCAGACCCCCGGGTGTGCTTTGGCCTCCCCTACACCCAGGATCCCGTCACACGTCGTCCTCGCCCCTCGCCGGCGCGCTGGGACGGCCGCGGGGGCTGCGGCCGGCAGGAGGCGCTGGGGTCTCGGGGCCCCCTCCCCGGGGACGCGCGCTCCACTCCGCGCAGACCCGCTCTGGGCCGCGGATCTCGGGCGGGCGGGCTGTGCCGGGCGATATTGGGCGGGAAGCCGCCCCGGGCGCTGCCTCTGCACCTGGACGGCGCATTTTACCCGCCTCCTGCTTTGTGTAAACGCCCCCCACCCACCACACGGTCTCCCCACATCTCAGCGGGCCCCTTCGAATAAGAGCGCGGGCCCCAGCGGCGGGGCGGCCGGCCGGAGTGACCTCCCCTCGGGCCCCCGCCCCGCGGCCCCCGGGCGCCTCCTTGGCGCGGCCCGGCAGCGCCTTTGTTCCTCGCGCGGCACTCGGGGCGGCCGGGGGACAGCGCCGGGGGCCGGGGCCTCGAACAAAGAAGGCAGCGGGGCCCGGCCGGCGCCCCCTCCCGCCCCTCCCCTCGCCTCGCCCGCGGGGGCTGCGGCGCCGAGAACAAAGGGACCGGGCGGGGGAGGGGGCGCCGCGTGTCCCGGGCCGGACAAAGCGCGCGGCCCCGGCCCGGGCCCCAGAGGGGACGAGGCGGGCGCGGGGGGGCCGGCCGGCCGCGCTGAGCGCACCCACCTGTCCGTTGGCCTTCGTGGGGGAAGCGCCCGCTGCCTCCTCGGCGGTCACGTCGCCCCGGGGAGCCTTGGAGCTCTGGCTGCCCATGGCGGGGGTCTGCGGAGGGGCGCCCGGAGCCGCCCCGGGCTCGCGCCGCAGGGGAGAGTTCGGCGGGGTCGGCCCGGCGGGCGGAGGGGTGGGGCTGGCGCCTGAGGGGGAGGGGTGTCGGGGGAACCAGGCTGCACCCCCGCTCCGCGGCCGACCCGCTAGCTACGCCCGTTGCCGCCGCCGCACTCCGCGCCAGAATGCCGCCCGCCGCCCGCCGAGCCGCCTATATATATGCGCCCAGCGCTCGGGGCGGGGCCGGACATTTAAATGAGCGCCCAATCGGGGGCCAGAGGCGGGGTCGGGCCGTAGACCCCACTTGCGTAGTGGGCGACGCCGGCGGTCTGGAGGGCCACCCTGCCCCATCGCACCCTATCCGAGGGGCAGGCCGGGGCCAGACGCGGGAAGGAAAGGCCCCGTGCTCCGCTGGCTTGTCGGGGAGGGGCTCTTCGAGGAAATGGGATCCTCTCCGCGTGGGCGCCCCTCACCGTGGGGTAGCCCCCACAGGCGTGGTGCTGCCCTGGCTGCCCCTCGCGGGAACCGCTCTGAACTCTTCCATGGACTTACACGCCCAGACTCGTCAGGCGGCTGGTCCTGAGCTATGCACCAGAAAATGTGGTCACAGCAGCCCCGGGGGACGCTGTAGGTTCGTCGCTTCTCAGGCCTACAGACCTGTCAGAAATCCCACCCACGTCCCTGCCTGTCTGCCGCGGCCGGCCTGGGGGGCCTGCCCAAGCGGGGTCACGCTGGTCAGACTCGTGGGGCCCACCATTCCCCCTCCCTGTGCCCTGGTGCCCATTCCCCTTGTGGACCCATCGCGAAGTCCATGGAGGGGCTCTGCCGCCTTGAAAGACATCTGTTTCCCTTGAAAGGTGAAAAGCCCGAGGCACAGAGGCGCGACTTAACCTACCAGACCTGAGTTTGCTGTCCCTGCAACCCAATCTGCTCCCCTCCTCCGGGGATCCCCCGTACGGACAGCAACTCCAGTGAGGAACTCAACCAAGCTCATTCTAGTTTTTGAAAGGGAAGGAAGCACCAAACTCTCTCCCATGCCTGTGACAGCCCCTGAGAGACAAATTTCAAGGGTGCATAGCCCACCCCCCACACCGCCTGGGTAGGGCAGGTGGGAAGGCTGGACTCTGTGACCCTCTTCCACTCCTCTCCCTGGCTGGCTCTTGGATGTGTGTGCTCCTGTTTGTCCGGCTACCTGTCTTCTGCCCCCAGGAAGGAAGGAATAGGGCTGGAGGAATCAAAGTGCTGCAAATCAAGACTGTGGTGAACAGCTCAGCATGTCCCTCCTACCTCCCACGGATAAGGCTCTGGGGAGGCTGAAGGCTGTGAGCTGTGGAGACACCCCAGGGCCTGAGAAATCAGGAATTCCCCACAGATCTGACCACAGAGGGGCGGGGAGGGCTGACGTGGCTTCTCCTTTGTGTCCCCCTCCCCCACTCTGAGACTACAGAATATTCTCAGCTTCATTCAGCACCACCCCCTTCATTTTACAGAATAGGAAAGTGACCTACCTAAGGACACACAACAGTCACCGACAGGGGTAGAAAAAGATATGGACAGATCTGGGCTAGGGGCTATAAGGAAACCTCTGGAAGAATTTCCTGAGATCTGGGGCTGCCTGGTGAAAGTGGGAGGCAAGGGGAGGTAGTCTGGGGACAAGGACGGGCACCATGCCCCCTCTGCAGCTCTGTCCAGTGACTCCCCCACCCACTACCACTAAGTGATGGACATCGTGACCTGCTCTCTGTCTTGACCACAATAGGAGACCCACAATGCTGCCAGGCAGTGCCCGCACTGGCTGGCAGGGCTCAGATGGAGGGTGAGTTCCAGAGGGACAGGGTTCAGGGGTGAAGAGCACAGGCTCCTGATCTCCAGGAGCTGCCTGGCAGGGCTGAGAGGCAAATCTTCCAGAGGATCCCAGGCTGAGGGAGAAGCAGCTGAGCTGAAAGACTGAAGTACTCATGGCGCTAAATGGAGCCTGGTCTAAAGGGAGGCAGGCCCTCATCCCCCCCAGAGCCCTCAGAAGCCTGGCGATGGGCTGCTGCGAGTACAGACCTTGGTAAATCCAGGGTCCAGCAGAATCTGACTTCTGGAGCAGGGGAGCGGCTTAGGATGTTTGGGAAGGGGGGTGTAACAGCCCCCATGGCCTCCTCTGTCCACACTGTGGCTCCTTCTTCCCCAGCTGCTGCCAGCCCAGACAATGCGTCCATTGTTCTGTGTCTCCGGGAGCCTGTGTGCAACTGTGTGTGTCTGTTTCTCTCTGTGTGTGACTGTGTGTATTGCTCTGTGTCTGTCTGTTTTTGAAACTTTGTGACTGTGTGTATGTGTGCGTGTGACCAGGTGTGTCTGCGGTTGTGCAAATCTCTATCTCTGCTTGGCTCTGTATTCAAGGGTAAGAAATGTTTTGGTGATGCCGGGAGATGCTGAGACTTTCTGGGTGCGCCTGTCCTTCCCTGACACTGAGTGTTGATGACTGTGTCTGACTATGATTGGGTGTGTAAATATGAGTGTGTGCGGCTGAGATAACAGCTGTGTAGGGATGAGTGGCTACTTCCTGTGAGTGTTCCCGGGGGGGGGGGCACTCAAGCTTTGGTGGTCAAAAACTTCAAAATGTGGGTCTTTACCAAAACAGAGTGACGAGGAAAGGAGGAATGAGAAGGACAGGGTGACTGGGATGGAAGGGAACAGGGAAGCTTCATGAACCAGCGATCGGCTCTCACGGTAAGGGTTCAGATCCCGGCCCTGGGGAATAAATTTTCTGGCAGAAACCTGGGGCCTCTGGGGAGACAAAGGGCAGAGCTGAATTTGGGAGGAGGACAGAAAAGAAGATCGCCCCCTCCAAGAGGGGCACTTTGAGTCACCTGAGGGCTCCGGGTTCAGATCAAATTTAATGTTAGGTGAGGTGTGGGTAGGCAATGTCTAGGCAGGCAGAGACCTGGCTGGAGGTACCCGCGATGCCAAGGCCTTGGGATGAGAAGAGACTTCCAAGCAAGGCTGACTCGGCTGAGGTCCTAGGGATCGGAACTTGGCAACGCCCAGTTCCCAGCCCCAGGGTTCACATCTCCCTCCTGAGGGCATCAGCTGGCCCTGGAGACCTCAGTTCTGACCCAAGTCGGCCTCCTCGTGCTCGCTCTGTAAGTTGGTTTTCTTTGGCCTCGGTTTACTTGTCTGGACGGTGAGAATGAGGACCCCTGACTCACAGCCACAGAGACTTACTGGAGTCTCTCCTCATGGGTAGGGACACAGGCATGTCTTATGGGGAAAAGACAGAGTCAAAGGCAGGGTTACTGGAGGAACCATGGGGCCATGGAGAACGCAAAGCGGGAGCAGTGAATGGTCTGTGTGCAGCTAGTAGTGGAGGAAAGGGCCTAGCCTTAGGTAAGGGTTAGGAGCTGAAATCTTGAGCTGGAGGAATAGCACAGCGGTTAATGTGTTTGCAAGGCCCCGAGTTCGATTCCCCAACACCACAAAAGCCACGTGTGGTGGTACATGCCTGTAATTTCACTACTCAGAAGGCTGAGGCAGGAGGACTGTCAGGAGTTCAAGGGTAGCTTGGGCTAGATACTAAGTTCAGGACCAGCTTGGGCTACAGAGTGAGACCCTGTCTCAAAGAAAGAAAATAGAAGGAGATGAAATCTTAGCATTTAGCACAGGCTGGGTTCAAAGGCAGTAGGGACAGGGGAGTGATGTTACTCCTACCTGTGTTTGTCTTGGGTGACAGCAGGTGAAACAGATCTATTGCTTGAGACAGGGCATCAGAGGGGGAAAAAAAAGAGCTTAGAGGCATAGGGTTGCTGAATCTTGTCTTGCTGACTTTGAGGGGTCTGGGAAACGCTGAGAAGGACATCAGGAGGCAGCCTGGAATCTATGTTTCCGCACACACATGTGATCCCATTTCCTTAGCTGAATGCCAGTGGCCAAAGTCTGGCTAGGGATCTTCCAAAGATAATAAACATAGGTTTTAAGTCAGGATCGACCCCAGGAAATCTGGCCCTCTGGTTGCTGCCCCGCATCCAAGTAGTGCATGAGGACACACAGGAAGTACCTGGGCAGCAGGAGCCCTGCGTGGACCCAGGAAGAACCAGCAGGCTGAGCACATGAGGAACCACAGAGTCATGGAGACTCCTGAGCACCGGGGAGACTTGTAGAAAGGAGGAGAGACCACAGTAATAAGGGTCACAGTTGCTAGCATCAATTGTGGGCTTAGCGTGTGCAAAAAGCCCTGGCGCGGGGCTTTCCAAATACCTCCCAGGGCCCAGTGACAGGTGCACTGTGGGCATCCCATTCACAGAGGAGGACCAATGCCCAGAAAGGGGAGGGCTGATTCGCAGAGGCAAGGCTGAGACAAGCAGGAGGGGGAGAAAGCAGTCTCGGGAGCTCTGAGGGTGTGGTGGTGCTCGGGGCAGCTGGGGGCAGGCAGAAGGATGCGTTGCAGCTGCCAGGAGCAGTGGGGGGGGGGGGGGCGTGGCCGCAGGCTGAGGACCCCCACGGCTGACTCCCAAACCAGGAACACTTCTCAGGGGCCTGAGCTTCCTGGGTTCTGACTTCGTTGTCAGAAGGTCTCGAGTCTGCAACGTCCCTACCAATTACAGGCCTGGAACCCAGATCCGGTCCTTGGGATCAAGGGGCCTTTCACTGGGATCCACCATCCAAACAGTTACCAGATCACAAGGAATTCTGAAAATCACTTTCAAAATTTTAAATTGCCTTCAAATTTTGTTTCTTCCTTCCCCTTTCCTCTTCCCTAGAGTTTGTGTGTGGTGGCCGGGAGTGGGGGAAAGAGGGGTGCAGGGGCAGCTGCACACGGATGGGGGCCAGTTCCATCCCAGTAGAACTCTCTTTGGGGCTCAGCTCACCGGTTTACCTCCCCCAGGCTGGAGGAGGTCACCAGAAATCCGACCCATTCAACCTGGCTTATCTGGGCTGCCCCAGCCCATCTCCCCCACCTCTCCCTAGTTTTCGGTTTCTTTTCAGATCCTGATGCCTTTGAGGAAGGAATGGCCAGATGGGTAAAATGCAGATTGCTCACAACTTTCCAATAAAAAACCCCTATTTGGGGAAATCCTTCAAAAGGGAAAACGAAACCCTCTCCTAGTCCAGTCCCGGGCCTTCCCCTTCCTCTGCATTTTTGCCCGTCTGACTCCGTCTCTTCCTCTAGGGGACCTGGGACGCGCTTCTACTGCATTCCCGCTTCATGGGCCTGGATAAGTCCCTTCCTGACCTTCATTCTGGAGCCACTTAGATGGCCACAGGGCTCTATGGGGTATTGTGTTGAGGTGTCTGTAGTGACAAAGAGCATGCTTCCTTCAGGACCTTCACACGGAACTACATGCCCAGCGACTTATTTTTTGATTTTGAGATGAGGCCTAGCTAAACCCACTAAACTGCCCAGTTTGGGCTTGAACTTGCAGTCCTCCTGCCTCCTACGCTGCTGGAATAACAGGACTGCACCACTGGACCAGGCTACGTGTTGCTGTAGGCCCTCTCTGAACCCCAGCATCTTTATCTATAAAGGGAATGAGGACTGGAGAACAAGCTCAGTGGTTAGAGTGCTTGCCTAGCAAGTGCAAACTGGGTTTGAGTCCCTAGTACCATAGGAATTGGGTATGGTGGCGCACTTCTGTAATCCTAGTGCTTGGGAGGCTGAACCAGGAGGATTGCTGTGAGTCCAAGGCCAGCCATCCTCGCTGAATTTTGACTCTTCTCTTAATAACCAGATCCAAGCACCCCTGGAGACTCCCGAGGAGGAGTAAAAGGCTCTGCCCCATGTCTACTCCATGCCTCTGGGCTGAGGGGTCCCACACGGCGCTTCTCCACAGCCTCTACTCACTCGCTCACGCCAGGAACTGAAGGGCTAGCTAATCCTTTTCCCTGCCCATCTCAGCTTGGTCTCCTTGTCCTTCCTTTTTTCTCCTGGCTGGGCCCTGCCAGCCCCTCATCGTCTCCCTGCACTGGCTCAGCCCCCAGCTGTCCTCCGCTCTCAGGATCATTTTCCTATAGAAGGTGTGGGAGCTGGAGGAATGGCTCAGACTAACACACTCGCCTAGCAAGTGCTGAGTACTTGATTCCCCAGCACCACATAAGCCAGGTGTGGTGGCGCATGCCCGTAATCCCAGCATTCGGGAGGCTGAGGCAGGAGGATTGCTGTGAGTCCACGGCCAGCCTGGGCTACACAGTGAGTTCACAACCAGCCTGGGGTGCAGAGCGAGACCCTGTCTCAAAAAAAAAAGTGTGTGTGTGTGTGTGTGTGTGTGTGTGTGTGTGTGTGTGTGTAATTTCTTTTCCTCTTTTGGCCTGGGATCAAAACTAGGAACTCACACCTACTAACAAGTGCTCCACCACTAAGCTGCGCCCCAGGCTACGAGCTCCACCCTCCACCTCGACTTGTTGACAAACAGATCATATGCCTGAAGCAACAGAAGAAGAGGAGTGAAAACTGCACAGTCCAGCCCGCACCCCTTGGCTAACAGTTCCTCAGCGGCTCCCGGCAGCTCCCGGGACACGTAAGGTCTTCGCCACAATGCATTCACATCTGGTCTGTACACGCTCTGGGCTTCCAGCCCCCAAGACCTTGACCGTTTTCCTGCCTTCCACGTGTTGCCGGCTTGTCCTCCTTCCCCACCACGCAGCAGGGAGATGGGCCCGGATTTGTTGCAGTAACGCAGACTGGAGATAATGGGGCCTGAAGGAAAGGGAGCAGGGCGAGGGGCTAATGCAGCACCTCCGCCTGGAACGCTTGTAAACTGGCAATGAATTCCGATTTGTCTACGTTTTTCTTGAGACACCATCATGCTCTGCAGTCCAGGCTGGCCTTGAACACAGGCAGTTCTCCTAAGTGCTGGGATTACAGGAATGCGCCACCACACCTGATTTATGTGGTGCTGGGGAATTGAACTCGGGGCCCTGGGCTTGCTAGGCATGTGCGCTACCGCTGTGCCCTTCCTCCAGCTCTCTTCTCCATGATTTGGCTGCTCCCAGTGCTGGGGCTTCAGAGCACAGTCCTGGAGCTGACGCTGGACACGCCTAGGGGAGCCCCGTGGAAACCAGGCCAGAGCAAGGGTAGGGGGAATGGGGCTTCAGGGAGAGGCTTCTTTTGAGGGAACAGCTGGAGTTGTCTTCCCACTTGAAGACAGGGGACCCACCTAGACCCACTAGGGAGAAACCATGGCTCAAGGAGATAGGGTCTGTGGGGGTGGGGGGGCTAGAAGAGTACTTATGTCAGTGGTTAGAACACTTGTCTAGCAAGATCAAGACCCTGGGTTTGATTCCCCTGCACCACATAAACCAGGTGTGGTGGCGCATGCCTGTGATCCCAGCACTCAGGAGGCTGAGGCAGGAGAAATGCCTGTGTTCAAGGCCAGCCTGGGATCCATAGGGAGTTCAGGACCAGCCTGGGCTGCAGAGCGAGACCCTGTCTCAAATAAATGCAGATGAGTTAAAATTCAGCAAGGACACAGGCATTCGAGGGGGCCCATCTCCAGCACGGCGGAAGGACAAGGCCAAGGCAATTTAAAATTTTGAAAGTGATTTTCAGAATTCCTTGTGATCTGGTAACTGTTTGGATGGTGGATCCCAGTGAAAGGCCCCTGGACATTTGGCCTCTGTGAAGGAGATCTGAGGAGAAAGAAAGCTGCGGGCACCGACGGTACATGAACCAGGGGCAGGGGGAGAAATGGTTTCCCGAAGGAATGAACAATCCACGTGTCAATGCTGCAAAGGGGGGGGGGGAGATGGGGATGGAGCTGAGGTGACAGGGCAGTGGCCACAGGAGGCAGGAAGGACCAAGGACGCTGGGAGTGAGAAGGAGGACAGACTGAGGGCAGTGCTGAGGTTCTGGCCAGGGCAACGGGTGGAGAGGTGCCTGGCTCACACAGGATGCCTGGAGGGAGAGCGGCAGAGTGGGCGGGTGTTGTGGTTAGGATCTGGAGTGTCCCCCAAAAGTCTCTTGTATTTTAATGGAACCATGTGATGTTGGTGGATTGGGGTCTGCTCTGGAGGGGTGGATTGCAGTTAAGTTAGGATTAACGGTGTGTAGTGGCCACACCTGGAGGCAGGAGGGACTGGTTACTGGGCGGAGACCTGAAAGGATACATAAGCTGCACCTGCCTTCCTGGAGGACTGGGACTAGTCTCAACTAGCCTCAGCTGGCCTTCCTGTTTGTCCGGGGAAGCTGCCTCCCCCTCTCTCTCTGCCATGCACTTCAATTGTTGCTGGTCACCCCTGAATGGACTGTAAGCTAAAATAAACCTTTCCTAAGTTTGTGGGTGTCGGGTATTGAGTCACAGCAACAAAAAAGTAACTAAGACAGCGGGGAAAGCGAGGTTGCTTTTGGGATGTCACCAGCACTATAGGTCTGGAGAGAATTCTGTGTTCTAGAGAGAAAAAAGTTCTCTCTCCCCCTTCTCTCCCTGTGTATCTATGATAGAGTCTATTTGCTGATGACTGAAATCTCTCCAACTCTCCGCAGAACTCCAGCTGCCCTTGCAAGTCACCCTGAATGTCCCCAGTGACCTGTGGGACACACACTGGCAGAGGTGAACAGAGACTGGTTGGGACATAGGTGATGGCAAGAAACCCCGGGGAGGGCTGAGGTGTAGCCCCACAGTTAGATCACTCGTTTAGCAGGTAAAAGGCCTGGGTTTGATTCCTCAGTGTCACAGAGTTGCGTGTGATGGTGCCTGCCTGCAATCCCAGCACCCGGAAGGCTGCGGCAGGAGGACTGCCTATGTTTGAGGACAGCCTGGCTACACAGTGAGTTCAGGACCAGCCCAGACTACAGACAAGACCTTAAGAGACCGAGAGAGAATAAAAGAGAACAGGAAAAAGAAAAAAAGAAATCGAGGGAAGAGCTGACTGAATTATTCTCAAGACAATGGCAGAGGAGAGGGCTAAGTTCAGAGACGTTCAGTGATGGGGAACTGGGCTCTCTACCAGATGGAGGGAAGGGAATGGGAGTCTGCTGTTCCTGTGAGCTGGATGTGGGGCTGACCTGGACTTATCTGCTTAGGTGACCTGAGTCCTGCAAATGACAGGGCAGGGGTCAGAAGTGGGTCTTTATGGAGTTGGAGGAAGAGGAGTCTGCTCATGACCACTGGAGGATACATCAGAGCAGCAGCCCCAGGAGACCCATCCCACCAGCAGCATCTCCTCTCTGACCTTGGCAGGGAGGCTTGGCTAGGACCACAGACAGCCTCAGTCCCAGAGAGGCCTGGGACACAGTAAAAGCACAGGGACACGTGCCCTGGGGCCTTGGACCCGGGTGATCATGTCCTCCCCTGCTGTAAATCCACACATGGCTTCCTAATTCCTATTTATCTATTGGTGGTACTGGGGATTGGACCCAGGGTCTTCACACTGAGCTACATCCTCAGCCCTTTTTTATTTCTGACTCTGAGCCAGTCTCACTAAGTTGCAGGCTGGGCTTGAACTTGCAATCCTCCTGCCTCAGCCTTCCAGAGGGCTGGGAGGTCTGCAGCACTGGGCCCAACTTATTCCTTCTGCATGAAGTCCAACCACTACTTGCTGGTCTCTAAGTACTCTGAAGCTCTGGCTCCAGTGAACTTGTTCTTTTGTTTGTTTGATTGTAGAACCTAGGACCTCTATACTAAGCTACCTTTTTTCTTTTTGGAGCCCAAATTGGCCTTGGACTCACAGCAATCCTCCTGCCTCAGCCTCCCAAGTGCTGGGATTACTGATGTGCGCCACCACGCCCAGTTTATGTGGTGCTGGGGAATCAAACTGCAGTATTTAGTGCTTGACTTAGCACTTGCTAGGCAGGTGCTTTACTACTGAGCCATTCCTCCAGCCCCATCCCCATCCTTTTCAATAATTAATTTTGAGACAGGGTTGGGGGCACCCGCCTAGCAAATGCAAGGCCCTCAGTTGTGTTCCCCTATACCACATAAGCTGGAAGTGGTAGTGCACACCTGTAACCCCATCATTCAGGAGGCTGAGGCAGGAGGACTGCTGTGAGTTTGAGGCCAGCTTGGGTTACACAGTGAATTTAGGACAAACCTGGATTACAGAGCAAGACCCTGTCTCCAAAAAAAGAAAAATTTTTTGAGACAGGGTGTCCCTACATTGCTAAATTGCCCACGCTGGGCTTGACCTTATAATTCTCCTGCCTCAGCTTCCCAGAGTGTTGGGATGAGAGGTATGTCCCCCTGTGTCTGGCCCAGCTAACTTTCTTTCAGGCAAGGTCACCTCACTGTGCTCTATGGTTCCCTGAGCGGGACGGACCATTTCAGCTTGCAAATCACCACATGATCCTCTGTCCGGGCCCCTGTGCCAGGACTGCAGCTCCCAGGCACGCCCACCCAGTGCCTACCCAACTGAGAAGGTGCAACTCCAAGTTGCAAGTCCCTCACACACCAGAGGGTCCACTGTGCCACAGTCACACTTAATCACCCTTCACCCTTCGGAGACTTTACTCTGTTGATGCATATCTCTGACTCTTATTTCTTTCTTTCTTTTCTTTTTTTTTTTTTTTTGAGACAGAGTGTCACTCTGTAGCCCAGACAGGCCCTGAACTCACTATGGAGCCCAGGCTGCCCTTGGACTCAGGACAATCCTCCTGCCTCAGACTTTCTTTCTGTGGCACAGGGAGTGCGCAGGGAGAGCAGGACCTGGCCTGATTCATCCAGCCTCCCCCATGGGACTCCGGGGGGTGGGGATGGGGGTCACGGAAGGATCAAGAGTGAAGGCAGATACTCTCCAGCCCCAAGGGATCAGTCAATTCAGGGTGTGACCATGGGAGGAACAGAGGTCATCCCCTCCATAAAGCAGAGAGAGACCCTGAGAGGCAGAAGCTGATTTATTTGGAGTGGGAAGGAAGGACAGAAGCTCCGAGAGCCCAGAAGGGAGAGGTAAGGTACAGAATCTTCATCCGCAGCGAGGGACACTGTGTTACCCAGCGCTCTTTCCTGCTCCCTCCTGGCTTGGCACAAGTCTGCCTCAGGAACATCACACAAAGAGCCTGAAGGCTGTGTCCCCCAAATCCCTAGAAAACAGACACTGTGACACTCCTCCTGACCCTAGGGCACAGAGAGAATGGCTGACCATGTCAGACAGCCTGAGCTCAAGTCTGGACCTGTCATGAAGTAGCTGGTGTCACTGGACAGCCATTTAATGACTGTGAGGCCCAGTCTCCTCAGTCTGAGAACAACAGGAACACTGGTGGCATCTACTTACAGGATTGTGATGAGGCTCAAAAAAGAAAACACAGCCAGGCCTGATGGCGTAGGCCTGTAATCCCAGCACTGGGTAGGCTGAGACAGGAAGATTGCAAATTTGAGCTCAGCCTGGGCAATTTGATGAGATCCTGTCTCAAAATTTTTAAGAAAGGGTTGGGGATACAGCTCAGTGCAATAGCCCTGGGTTCAATCTTCACTACCACATGCACACACGTGCATGCACCCACACAAAAAAAGTGCATGTGAAGTTTTAGCACAGCACCTGGCTGAGAGTAAACACAACACAAATATTAGTTTTGTCATTACCATTATATAAGACACCTGGGATCAGTGCCACTGGTGTAGTGGTGCCATGCAAGATCCCCTATGGGACACCTGAGTTCTGGTCCCAGGTCTGCCACTGCTGTCCTCTCTGTACCTACCAGAGTTTCATTTTATTTCTTTCTCTTCCTCTCTCTCTCCGCTTTTTTTTTTTTTTTTTTTTTTTTTTTTTTTTTTTTTTTTTTTTTTTTTTTTTTTTTTTTTTTTTGAGTATCCCTTTGTAGTCCAGGCTGGTCCTGAGCATTACACACACCAAACTGGCCTCTAATTTACAGCAACTGTCCTGCATCAGCCTCCTGAGTGCTGAGATTCCAGGAGTGTACCACCATATCTGGTTTATGTGGTGCTGAGGAATCAAATCTAGGGCCTTGCACCTGCTAGGCAAGCACTCTAACCACTGAGCTATTCCTCTAGCTCCCCCACCTAAGTTTCTGTCCACATAGTCGGGTGTTGAAGGATTAAATGAGATAGCAGATGTGACAGAGGCTTGTAAGACGAATGATTATCTCTGCCCTCTGAGGTTCCTCTCTCTGGGGTTGCCAGGGGTTGTCACCCTATTGCTGTTCCGTCTTTTTTGAGCTCTGTTAGGCAGAATATGCTGCCATGGCCAGCACAGTTTTTTCTCCTCTGCTCACAAGGCAGAATAAGAGGAAAGGGCTGGGGTTGCCTCAGTGGGGACTATGGTTAGACAGGACGAAGAACTTCCTTCCGGACTGCGGGATGCTGCCCTGGAAAGGAGCCAGAGGTCATGGGAGTGATGCTGCTGGGGGGAGGGGCTGCTTCCAGGAGAATGGTCAGGCCTGGCTGGTCAGGCCAAAGTTGGCCGGTGGGGTGAGTCAGCTCCGCAGTGACCTCACTTTCAAGGACCCTGAAGAAGCCCTGTTTAAATCTGCCCCAGGGCTCCCAAAAATCAGAGCGACAACAGACAGAAACAGAGACACGATAAAGCAGATTCTGCAGGGCAGAGCCAGAGATAAGGGGTCACCAACCAGAAGTACAGTGTTCATTCCGCCCAGAACATTCTTTCTAGGGGCTTAAAAAGGCTGACCTCTCATTCTTCAAGCTTAGTTTCAGATGTACTTCCTCAGAGAAAACCTCCCAGCTGGACCCAGTGCAGAGGCCTGTAATCCTAGCGCTTATGGGGCCAAGGCAGGAAAACTGCAAGTTCAAGCCCAACCTGGGAAACTTAGCAACTTAGTGAGATCATGCCTCATATAAACAATAAAAATGGGTTGGGATGCAGATCAAAGAGAAGGCCCTGCGCTTCATTCTCAGTATCGCCAAAAAGAAAAAAGGAGCACTTGCCTAGCAACAAGGCCTTGGGTTAGATTCCCCAGCCCCACATAAACTGGGTGTGATGGTGCACACCTGTAATCCCAGCATTCATTCAGGAGGCTGAGGCAGAAAGATTGCTGTGAGTCCAAGGCTAGCCTAGGCTCCATAGTGAGTTCAGGACCAGCTTGGGCTATAGAGAAAGGCTGTGTTTCAAAAAGAAAGGAAGGAAGGAAGAAAGGAAGGAAGGAAGGAAAAGAAAAGAAAAAGAAAGCCTCTGACCAACACATGCACTCCACATTACCGACCCCTACTATGTATCAGGCCCCATTGCTGTAGACTACAAAACCAGAGTCCCTGCACACCACAAGCAAAGCAGCACCTGGTCCACCCTCATTCATAAACATAATAAATTAGCTGGGAATGATGGCAAATGCCTATAATTTTAGCACTCTGAGAGGCTGAAGCAGAAGGATCGCAAAGTCAAGCCTAGTCTGGACAACTTAGTGACTTCTCAAGATTCTGTCTCAAAATAGAACATTAAAAAAAAAAAAAAAGGCTGGGAAATTAGGTGTTGAGAGGCTGAGGCAGGAGGATTGCCATGAGTTTGAGGCCAGCCTAGGGTTCCATAGTGAGATCATGACTACCTGGACTACCCAGCAAGACCCTGCCTCAAAAACAAACAAACAAGTCACAAACCAGGACATGCGGTTCATCTCTGATCCCTTTTTATGGCTTGTCTCCCCTTCGGGGTGTAAGCATCAGGAGGGCAAGGACCTCAATGTTTCATTCATGTGAGCTTAGTAACTCACATAAACACTAGGCACAAACCACTACAACAGCCCCTTGATAAAAATGTGTTACATAAACAGACCACAGACATCAGAGACAGAATGTACAATAATAATGATTTAACAAGATCCTATCCCCAAATTGAACCCAGGGCTTTGTGCGTGCTAGGCAAGCACTCTGACCACTGAGCTAGGCAGGCCCTCAGCCCTCTCGTTTCTATTTTCCCTTTTGATACTGGAGACCGAGCATCAATGACACAGCTCCCCTGCTCTTTCTCTCCTGTCCCTCAAGGTCCTGGATTTGATTCCCTAGCATCACATAAAAATCAGACTGGCTTGATGGCGCACACCTGTAACTCCAGAACTCTGGAGGTTGAGGCAGAAGGATTACTGTGAGTTTGAGGATGGGCTACATACATAGCGAGTTCAGGACCAGCCCAGACTACGGAACAGGAGACCCTGACCAGTTCTCACTTTATAGCCCAGACTGGTCCTGAACTCACCATGGAGCCCAGGCTGGCCTTGGACTCATGGCAATCCTCCCACCTCAGCCTCCCGAGTGCTGGGATTACAGGTGTGCGCCATCACACCTAGTTTATGTGGTGCTGCAGCTAGGCAAGTGCTTTAACCGCTGTGCCATTCCTCCAGCCTCTTAAATCTAATTTTTTTTTTTTTTTGAGACAGGGTCTTGCTCTGCAGTTCCTGCTGGTCCTGAACTCACTAGGGAGCCCAGGCTGGCCTTGGACTCACGGCAATTCTCCTGCCTCAGCCTCCTGAGTGCTGAGATAACAGTCATACACCACCACATCGCCTTTATGTGGTCCTGAAGAATCAAACTTGGGTACTTAGCACTTGATTTAGTGCTTACTAGGCAAGCGCTGTAACCGCTGAGCCATTCCTCCAGGCTATATCTAAATTTTTAAGCAGACTGTGATCCTGTAGGTCCAAATATTCTGGAATAATCTGCAGTGCTAATCTTACAAACAAAACATCAATCTCTATTCCGCCAAAACAGAGTTTGATAACTGGCACAAATGCCTCTTCAACAGCTCTTAAATCTCTTACTTCTTCCTGTAATTTCAATTTATCATAGAATGAGGTGAAAAAGTCACGTGGATCAACTTGTCTCAGTGCCGGAGGAATGGCAATGACAGAGCAGTTAAAGCGCTTGCCGAACAAGTGCAACACACCAGCACCACATAAAGCTGGGTGTGGTGGCGCACACCTGTAATCGCAGCACTCGGGAGGCTGAAACAGGAGGATTGCTGTGAGTCCAAGGCCAGCCTGGGCTCCACGGTGAGTTCAGGACCAGCCTGGGCTCCACAACAAGACCCTGCCTCAAAAGAAAGAAAGAAAGAAAGAAAGAAAGAAAGAAAGAAAGAAAGAAAGAAAGAACAAGACACCTTTTGCATATACTCCTAATCTGTAAGATCCAAATGTAAAAATTCTTCCTCCAAAAATTTAAATTACAGATAGCAAAAGATTCTCAGCCTCCTAGAATGCCTCATGAACCAAAATTTCAATAGTCATATATGTAAATTTTTATCCTTTCATGGTAACAGAGATCACACACAGCGCCTTCGCTCTGAGCTACACTCCTAGCCCATCTTTTTAGTACTTTATTTGAGACAAGGCCTCCCTAAATTGCTCAACTGCCCAGGCTGGGCCGGAATCTGTGACCTTCCTGGCCCAGCCTCTCAAAGTTCTGGAATACAAGCCTCTAGTCAACCTTTTTTTTTTTTTTTTTTTTTTTAAAGACAGGGTCTCTCTACAGTCCAGGCTGGTCCTGAACTCATGACATACCCCAGGCCGACCTCGATCAGATGGCAATCCTCCCCCGCCTTAGCCTCGCGAGTGCTGAGATTAGGGCGTGCGCCACCATGCCAAGTATACGTGGTGCTGGGAATCGAATCCAGGGTCTTGAGCTTGCTTTAAGCGCTTTAACCACTGAGCTACCACTCGGCCCTGTTAAACTTTTTAGGAAACACGTTCTTGGTGGCGCGAAAAACACAGAGCAGAATAACCCTACAGAGACCCAAGCTTGGGCTGCGGACCCTCTCCAACTGCACCTCAACTCACTTAAGCCTCCCGAGCTCCCAAGACAAAGCTGCTGCGGCGGACCCGGAGCTCGGCCTCGCCCTTCCCACAACCCATCTTAGGCCCCGCCTCAAGACCCGCCCCCCGCTAAGCCCCGCCCGCCCACTAGAGGTCCCGCCCCTTACCGGCTTTCACGGGCGCAGGGGAACGAGGCGCCTTCTCCTCTTGCCCAGGAATTTGTAGTTAATGTCTTGCCACCGGTACTTCCACCTGGAGGGCGGGCAGCATGGGCGCAAGACTCCCCACCCTCCGAGTCTTTGCCCACTCCTCCCAGCCCAGCCCGTTCCCCCGGCCACCTTCCTTCTCCCTCCAGGCCCCGCCCCTTCCTCCGCTCCCAGGCTGCAGTCCTCGCCCTAGATATCCACCCCTTCCTCGGGCCACGCCCCATCGCGGGCCACGCCCACCACGTCCCGCGGCCCGCTCACGTGAGGCGCGGGCGCGCGCCGTAGCAGGCCGGCCAGTACGCCCAAGGCACGTCGGACAGGCCGGTGGAGCCAGGCAGCAGCAGCATCTTTCGCGCTGGCCAGCGCCAGGCGGCGCCCGGTGAGCGGTGGCGCTGCGGGCTCAGCCAGTAGTCGCCCAGGCTGCGGCGCGACGCGGGCTCCGGCAAGGCCGGACCGCGGCAGCCCCAGAAACACAGCTCCTGGTCCAGGCGGTGCGGGGGCGTGGCCCGGGGCCTCCTGCGGGCATCGGGCACAGTCACCCAGCGCGGTGCGACGGCAGGACAGTCGTGCCGCCTCGGTTCCACGACCCAGGGCGTGGTCCTTTAGGGACGGGTACAGGGTGGGCGGTACGGGTGCTCCCCTCCCCCGTTCCCAGTTCCCACCCCGCTGCCAGGCGTCGCCCTCCCTGGGGCCTCCTCACCGGGACAGAAGAAAATTCACCACGAAGTGGGCAGTCTCGGTGAACAGCATAGTGGCCAGCCCGCTAGCCCTACTTTCGGTGCCTTTAATACGTGCTCGGCGTGAAGGGGCAAGCCTGAAAGCCCATAGTCCCCGCGGGCCTGGCCGGCTGTTTTTAGCAGGAGGCGTCAGAAGAAATTGAGGTTGAGGGAGGGAGAGAAAGCCAAGCTTCCTGTCATTTGGCCTGCCCCTACGAAGGGCTGAGGAGTCAGCTGGCAGAGGCGGTTCGGGCGGAACTGGGCTCCATCGTTCTCCAGCCACTCTAGTGTGAGGGAGCCAGTCACCTGGTCTTCAGGTTCTGAGCGGTGTTCCCGCCAGGGACGGGCAAGCAACAAGAAGGAGCCCAGGGCAGGAAGGCTAGAGCTCCTTGGAGATACCCGTCCTCCCTGGCATCTGCTCCTCATGTGCTCAATTTGAACCCACCTCCCAGAGAATCCCCGCCATGACTACAGGGTTCCAAACACACGTATGTCTGGAAAGGCCCACAGAGTAAAAAAAAAAAAAAAAAAAAAAAAAAAAAAATTTGTGATATTGGGGATTGAACCCAGGGCCTTCACACTGAGCTATATCCCTCGTTCATTTTTATTTTTGATTTTGAGACAGGGTCTCACTAAATTGCTAAATTGCCCAGCCACCTGGGCTCGAATTTTTGATCCTCCTGCTACAGCCTCCTAGAGTGCTAGGATTATAGGCCTGTACCATCAAGTGGGCCAAAGTTAAAAAAAATTAAAATAAATCCTTGATTTTGTCTAACCTACTTTTTATTTTGAGGTACGGTCTTGCTGTATAGTACAGGCTGGTCCTGAACTCATTGTGTAGCCCAGGTTAACCTTGAACTCACAGTGATACTCCTGCCTCAGGCTCCTAAATGGTGGGATTACAGGCATGTAATACTACACCTGGTTTATCGGGTACTGGGGAATTGAATCCAAAGCTAACTGCTGAGCTATATTCCAATCCCCCAAACTTACTCTTTTAAAGGCTGAAAAGAAGGAAGACAAAGCCCAGCTTCCTATAACTTGGCCTGCCCCTACAAAGGGCAAGACGGTTGTCTGTGCCCTTGTTCTGCTCAGAGTGTGGGGTTCGGGGCCCAGAGCCCAGCCTGAGCCCTGCTCTCTTGGTCTCTGGGGATCCTAAGGAACTCACTGGCCCAACTCCCTTTCCCACACTGCCAGTTTGGGCTATTTACCCCCCAGTGACTCACACTGGCTGCTGGGGAGAGTGGGCAACTGTTTTGAGCCCCCAGAGCCCAGCACAGGCCCTGGCTTGCCTCCCCGCACCCCCACTGTTCAGCCATATTTGGGAATCTAATCTCTTTTTCCTCCTTGGGGAATCTTCCTCCTCCAAACCCCTCCTCTTTTCCCGTTTCAGCCTCTTCCCTCACTGACGGCTCCTTCCCATGAGCAAACAAATAGGCTCTAGTCTTTGCTATCTTTGAAAAACAGAAAATCCTCCTTCGACCCCACATCCTCCTGCAGCTCCCCCCCCCTTCTTAGCTGGCATTCTTGAAAGAGTTGTGTACATGTGTCGTTTCCACTTCCTCCCCCACCATTCCACAGGAACAGCACCTCAAGGTCACCAGTGACCTTGTTGCTGAATCCAAGGGATGCTTGCAAGTCTTTATCTGATATGACCCCTTAGCAGTGGCTGACACAGTCAAAAATACTCCGTCCATTTGAGATACTTTTGGGCCTTTGTTGCAGGACACTGTGCCCTCCTGAATGTTTTGCTATCTTACCAGCTGCTGCTGCGTGGCAACTTTCTCATTCTCTGTTCACTGGCTAATTAGTTGTGGCTGTTTGGGGCCTTCTGCAGCCGGTGCCTATGAGACTTTTCTAGCGGTCCCCAGGCCTTCAGTTTCCAGCGCCTGTAGCGAAATTCTGTTGCTCAGGCCAGCCCTCCTTGCCTCCTGGGGCCCTCCACAGGATGTCCCACCTCACAACAAACATGTCCCATACCAGTCCTTTCTTCCTGTTGTTTAGCTTAGCCATTTTCCAGTGGCCTGAACCCAAAATCTGGGCTTGGTTCTAGACTCTGCCTTGTCTCTCCTTTTGCATATTCAAGCAGCTACAAAATCTTATCTTGGCTAGGACCTATCTAAAATTTCATGGAAGCTGGGCTTGATGGCCCACCCTGGTAATCCCAGCACCTGGGAGACCAAGGCAGGAGGATTGCCCTGGGTTCTGGTCTACATAGTGAGTTTAGGGGCAGCCTGGACTCCAGAGTGAGATCCTATCAATAGTAAAGCCCCATTGCTTATTTCCATTTCCCCTATCCACAAGGATCCAGGGCACCTGAGGGTCTGTACCATCTTCCTGTCTCCCTGCTGCCAACCTGAATTCTCTTATGTGATCTGTCCCCAAGGGCATCTAAGGCTGTTATTCCAAAACATGAGCAAGTGTGTCTTCTGGCATAGGCTCTTCAGCACCAAGTTCACATGCAGAACATACCAATCCCAATGCTGAGATGTCTCCCATCCCCATGTCTTCACGTGGGCCATCCGAATATCAGTTCATTTTGAGAGCCACTCCTGCTCCCTATCCAGGCCAGGAAGCTGTGCTGCTAAGTGTTCCTTACAGAGCCAGGCCTCACTTCGTGGGCTCATCAAGCAGTCACTCCTAAGACAGTCCAATCAGAAGGCATGTGAGCCTTCCTGCCCAAACCCAGGGAGTGTTGTCAGGCTGAGTATGATGCAGCTCCAGCTGTAGAAATCTAAAGCAGGCAGCAGACAGGGATCAGAGTGTCGTGGAAGGAGGACTGGTGGTCAGGGGAGCCATCTTTGCAAAATGCGTGAAGGGTAGGTAGGGTTTTAAGGAAAGCTTTATTCATTTATTTATGTATCTGTTTATCTATGATCCTGGGGTCGAGCCCAGGGCTTTCTCACTGAGCTACTTACCCTCTCCTTTTCTTTTTTTTTTACCTTTTCTTTTTTCTTCCTTCCTTTTTTTTTTTTTTTTTGTTTGTTTGTTTGAGATAGGGTCCAACTCTGTAGCACAGGCTGGTCCTGAACTCACTGGTGTAGCCCAGGCTGGCCTTGGACTCAGGGCAATCCACCTGCCTCAGCCTCCTAAACACCATGCTAGGTTTTTGGTTGTTGTTGGGTTTTTTTTTGGTAACTTTTGATCTTGAGTCAGAGTCTCACTAAGTTACTAAATTGCCAGGCTGGAACTTTCAATCCTCCTGCCTTAGCCTCCCAGAGTGCTGGTTGTATAGGCCTGTGCCACCAGGCCCAACATGAGGGAAGCTATTTCAGGCAGTAGCTTAAAGATGCAAAGAGTGCTTTGTGAGCAGTTGAATGGTCTCCTGTGACTGGGCAAGTGACGTGAAACCCTTGATGAGATGTTATCTACCTATTTGTTTATTGAGACAGGGTCTTACTGTGCAGTCAAGGCTTGTGAGGCTTGTCCTGAACTCACTACGTAGCCCAGGCTGGTTCTGAACTCACTGCATAACGCATGAAGGCCTCAGCAGTCCCTCTGCCTCAGCTTCCCGAGTGCTGGGATTGCAGGTGTGTTCCACCACCCCTGGCTTCATTGATGAGATTTAAATAGGAGCCATAGGGCTGGAGTTGTGGATTCTGTAGAACAATTCTGGATTGAAGAAATCAAGGGAGGCAGGAAGCAGGGAGCCTGGTCCCGGGCTTCTCGAATCATCTAGTGCGAGTGATAGGGGTCTTTCCTAGGATTGTGTGGTGGAATTGGGTACAGTGAGCTTTGGGAGCCTGGAGTAGAGGGTGGGAAATAGGGAAAGAATAAGAATGCTTCTGGTCATTGTACTCCAAAGGTGGATGGGAAGGTGGCCAGAACACCTGTCTGTCTCCCTGTGGTGTCTGTCTCCTGTTCTACCTGTTGTAGGGTTGTCAGATGTTTTCCTAAGGTCCTGCATCCATCCATCCATTCTTTCTTTCTTTCTTTCTTTCTTTCTTTCTTTCTTTCTTTCTTTCTTTTTGAGACAGGGTCTCACTATGTAGACCAAGCTAGTCCTGAACTCACTATGTAGCCCGGCTGGTCTCAAATTCACAGCAATCTTCCCGCCTCAGCCTCTCAAATGCTGGTATTACAGGCATGTGCCATCATGCCCAGTTTATGTGGTGCTGGGGAATCAAACTCAGGGCCTTGAGCTTGCTAGGCAAGTGCTTTAAGTGTTGTGTTATTCTTCCAGCTCCTCATCCATTTTTTCTTGTGTGTTTGTGCTGAGAATTGAAACCAAGGCTTTCACAACAAGCTACATACATCCCTAGCCTGTTTTTTTTTTTTTTTTTCTTTAGAGACAAGTTCTTATTTTGTAGTCCAGGCTGGTCCTGAATTCACTATGTAACCCAAGCTGGCTTAGAACTCATAGCAGTCCTCCTACCTCAGCCTCCTGAGTGCTGAGATTATAGGTGTACTCCACACCCCGCTACTGTATGGTGCCGGGGGATTGAACTCGAGATCTCAGGCTTCCTAGGCAGGCATTCTGATCACTGAGCTGTGCCCCCAGACCTTTTGATTTTTTCTTTTGAAACAGGATTTCACAAGTTGCTGAGTTACAGACTGGACTCAAACCTGTAATCCTTCTGCCTCAGCCTTCCAGAGTGCTGGGATTATAGGCTTTACCTTCACACCTACTCCTTACCTATCTTTTTTCCAGGCAGAGTCTTAGAGGTTAAAGGCCACAGAGAAGGCCCACTGAGAGGCAGTGGTTAGGAGAAACAGGAAGTTGAATCAGAGCCCATATGTGGTGGGGCCTCAGAGAAAGTGGTGTTTGGAATTTCCTCAAAGCTTGAAAATTCCACTGTCTCTGGCTAAATTGCAAGACCCCAATCTGTGTGCCTGTGTGTGTGATACTGGAGCCTAGGGTTTTTCCACTGAACTACACCCCCAGTCTATTTTTAAATTTTAATTTTGAGACAGGGTCTTGCTAAGTGCCTAAGCTGGGCTCCAGTTTGTAATCCTCTTGCACCAGGCCTGGATCAGGACCCTAATCCTGAGATGTTTAAACCCTGGAGCCTCCAGAGGCTATGAATCTAAGCTGGGTATGATGGCACACATCTGTAATCCCAGCACTGGGATGGCTGAGGCAGGAGGATTGCCATGTGCTTGAGGTCAGCCTGGGCTACATGGTGAGTTCAGGACCAGCCTGGACTACAGAGAGACACCCTCTCTTAAAAAAAAAAATAGAGGCTGTGAGTCTCTGAGGGGCCACAAGCCCTTGAGAGCTCCCAAGACGGCAAGCTAACGTCAGTCACTGTGCACTTCCAGTGGGCCATCCCAATACACGGTCCCGGTGTGATGTCATGCAGTCCTCCCTAGGGCCCTTGGAGGCTTACTTGTCCGCATTGTACCCATGATCCTTGAAGGAAAGGGTTAAGGAACTTGCTCACATCCACACAGCTCTGATGAAGCAGAGCGAGGATTTGAACCAAGGCTTGACTGACATCAGAGTCTGTGCTTTTAACATCTGTGCTATATTAAGCCTGTCGACCCCATGGTTGATTGGCTCAGCCAGGGGAGGAGGCTTTGTGGGGGATTTGCTTGTGGTTGGGATGGTTGCCCCCCCCTCATATCTAGCAGTGGGAAAGGGTAGTGCTGACGTCAATTGTTTCCATGGCAATAGAGCAACCCTTTCTCTGCCATCTCCATGGTAACCCTGGGGGTCCATCTGTACTTCGCCCCCTCCTTCTAAAAAGGGGGTCCTTTTGGGAGGGGCCACCTAATAAGGTGCCTGAGGGAGAAATCGGAGAAGGCAGTGATTTGCACATCCCTTTCTCTGGCTTACTTACTCATTGCTCAGGCTGAGAGAATAAGGCTGGGACCTGGGGCTCTGGGACCAGGTCTGAGGACAGCTTTATCCTAGAGGGTGAAGGAGGCAGCTCTGCCTTTCCCACCTGGGGATTCTTCTAGAAATGCTTCCCTCCCACACTAAGTTCTTAGACTTTGGAGCAGAACTGCTGGAAAACTGGCAAAGCAAGGCAGGAAGGTTTCTCCAGGCTGCTCAGGGCTCGGTATTACTCGGCCCCTGAGGATAGAGTCCTTGACTCTCTGGCTGTCTGCTGCCCCTTGAGGCCAAAGGTTGGACAAGCAATAGTTGAGACCTCTTGCCCAAGCGGTAGATAGGCCAGGGCTTCCTGCCTGGTACTGAGCCATCAGAACTTAACAAAACCTTGCAGTAGGTGTCATTAACCCCATTTTCCAGATTTGGAAATGGAGGCTCAGAGAGGCTTAGAAATTAGCCCAAATTTGCTGGGTCAGGTAGCACATGCCTGTAATCCCAGTACTCTGGAGGCTGAGGCAGGAGGACTGCAAATATAAAGGGCTGGGGTGTAGCTCAGTGTGAAGGTCCTGGGCTCAGTCCCCCACACGTGTGCACACACATTAGCCCAATGCTGACAAGTCAGTAAATGACAGAGGCAGAGGTCAAACTCAGTACTAGAGTTCAGACCAGCAGCTTTCCAAAGGAAAGAAGGAAGAGGAAACTTAAAACAGGATGGAAGGGGAGAGGAAAAGAGGCAGTATAGTAGAACAACCCAGGTTGGAGCCTGTTATACTCCCCGTTGCCCTACAAAGTTCAGACTCACCAGGCTCCTGCTTGAAGGCCTTCCTGGTGGAGCTTCTCTTCTGCTAATGTTCCCCTGAGTCCCTACGTCAGGAGGGGGCTCAGGTCATGGCACAGTCCAGGCAGGGGTTGGTAAAAATGGAACTGAATTCCAGGAACTTGGCCTTCCACCTCCCTGCCTGAGCCCTTACCCACAATGTTTCCTCCACTGAGAAGGCCCTCTTCTCTTGTTCTCAGGTGTTCTGGAGTTAAGTATCCCGAGAGAAGTCTGGTTAGAGTTTGCCTTGAGGCTGGGGTATATGTAACTCAGTGGTTAACGCACTTATCTCCCACACCCAAGGCTATGGGGTTCCGTTCCTCAGCACCACAGAAAAATTAAGCTGGGCATGGGGTGCACACCTGCAATCTCAGCATTTGAGAGGCTGAGGCAGGAGGATTGCTTTGAATTCAAGGCCAACTGGGGCTACGTAATGAGTTCAGGAACAGCCCATACTACAGAGAGATCCTATCTCAAAAAAAATTTTGCAGTCCTCTTTCTTTTTGTCACTGGTAATCCACCCTAGGGCCTTTACACTGAGCTGTATCCCAATCCCTTTCCTCCCCCCAGCCCATTTTCATTTATTTATTTATTTGAGACAGGGCCTCGCTCTGTGGTCCAAGAGCCTGGTCCTGAATCATTGTGAAGTCAGGCTGACTTGGAACTAATGGCAACCTTCCTGCTTCAGCCTCCTGAGTGCTGTGATTACAGACATGTGCCACCACACCCAGCATATGCGGTGCTGGGGAATCGAACCCAGGGTTTTGAGCTTGCTAGGCAAGCACTTTAACTGCTTTAGCGGCAAGGGCTAAGTCAAGCACAAAGTCCCCTTTGATCCCTAGGGATCACATAAACTGGGCATGGTGGCACATGCCTATAATTCTAATTCTAGCACTTGAGAGGCTGAAACAGGAGGATTGCTGTGAGTACAAGGCCAGCCTGGGCTCCAGAGCAGGACCCTGTCTCAGAAAAAAAAATAAAAAATAAAAAAGGCAACAACAACAACAACAACAAAAACCCTTAGGTTCTTCACCTGTAAAACAGCAAATTAGGAAATCAAGGTTGGTTTCTTAATTTTTTTTTTGAGATAGAGTCTTGCACTATAGTTCAGGCTGGTCCTGAACTCTATATAACCCAGGATGGCCTTAAATGCATGGCAGTCCTGCCTCGGCCTCCCCACTGCTGAGTTTATAGGTGTGCACCACCATGCCCAGTTTATGTGGTGCTGGGGAATTGAACTCAGGGCTGTATGCTTGCTATGGCAAGCACTCTGACCACTGTGATATTCCTCTGGCCCTAATCCAGCTAGTTTTTATTTTAACTATTATTATTTTTTTTGAGACAGGGTCACATTCTGTAGTCCACATTGGTCCTGAACTGTGTAGCCCAGGCTGGTCTTGAACTCATGGCAGTCCTCCTGCCTTGGCCTCACAGTGCTGTGATCTCAAGTGTCTGCCATCATAATCTCAAGTGTCTGCCATCATACCCAGTTTATGTGGCACTGGGAATCAAACCCAGTGCCTTGGGCTTGCTAGGCAAGCACTCTAACCACTGTGCTATTCCCTTACCACCTCCAAGCTAATTTTTATGTGGTACTGAGGATGCTAGGTAAACACTTTTGAGTTACACCCCCAACCCCAAGAAGTCAATTTTTTTGAACCTTTTGCCCCAATTTTTTGTGAATCTAGTCCTTTGGCAACCAGAGTTCAAAATAGACTTGGAGTGGAGGGTAGAGGAATGGCTCAGTGGTTAAAGTGCTTGCCTAGCAAGAACTAAATCAAGCGCTAAGTACCTGAGTTCTATTCCCCAGCACCAGGAAAGCCAGGTGTGGTGGTGCACGCTTGTAATCCCAGTACTCGGGAGGCTGAGGCAGGATTATTGCCTCGAGTAGGACTGGGGCTCATTAAGCCCTAATCACCAATTCTCCAAGATGAATGTAAGTATTATGTATGACACGCATATACTAATAAAAAAATTATTTCAAGGAAAAAGTGAATTGGGGCATCCCACTATCCTTCCAACAAAACCAGAAGTGCCCGGGGTCACAGGATAGCAGGTAGAAGGTGGGTCTGTTGGGATGGGCCTAACACTCTAGCACTCTAGAAGGCAGAGGCAGGAGGATCACAAGTTCAAGCCCAGCCCGGGCAATTTAATGGAGCAAGACTCTACCTCAAAACCAAACCTCTGAAAAGAGCTGGGGATGTAGTTCAGTGTGAAGCACCTGGGCTCAATCCCCTGTACCACATCAGTGAAATACAAACGAAGACAGCAGGTAGCAGAACCGAGTTCCAGCTTGGGAGAATTCCATGGGCTTGGTGTGGGTGCCCAGTCTTTTTTTCTAAGTCTGACCCCTTTGCCCTTCTTCACTCTAGTTCCAAGCTTCCGTGGGTAACCAGTGCCCAGCAGCGTAATGAGAACTTCATAGGCAAAGGGAGTACAAGTACAAGAGGGTGGATGACTCCAAAGGCCCGAGGAGAAAGTCCGCCCGGTAAGAGGGCATAAGCAGCAGGCAGTGGGGGAGAGGATGGTGGGATGGGCCCCTTGCGGTGTCCAGCGGCTCGGACCTGTTGTCCCAGCCAGACTCCTTGCGTCACAAGCTGAAGCCTAGCCCGGGCGACTTGGCAAGATCCTGCCTCAGAATCAGGAGTAAAAATGGCTGGGGATGTGACCCAAGGGAAGACGTAACAGGGTGGAGCAGAGCGGCTCGTGCTCCTCGCGGCGGACAGACACACACGGCCAGCCCGGAGTGGAAAGAACAGTTTATGCTATGCTTTATTAAAATGTGCATCATTTCTTTTATTTTAAAATGTGCATCATTGACTCGTGCTCGGCTCGTGCGACCTCGCGCGGCGGCCCGCGGCGGTGCGTGGCGCCCGGCTCCCGTGGAGCCGCGCGCGGGGACCCACTCAGGTGGCGCGGGCCCCCGGGCTCCCGCCCATGGCCAGGTAGACGTCGATGGGCACGTGAAGCAGCGTCAGACAGTGGCAGCCCGGGCAGCGTCGAAGCGGCCTGGGGGAAGCGGCGCACGACAGAGGGCGCTGAGGCGGGCGGCTCCCTCGGCGGGGTGCACCTGCCCTCGGGACCGGGACGCGGACGTGCGGCCCGGGGTCGGGAAAGGGGCGCGGGGCGGGGCGGGGCGGGGCGCCGGCCTCACCTGACCGGGTTGTGCTCGGTAGCTCCCGGCTCCGGGTTGTCCTGGAACTCGGGGACTGCGGCAAGGCCAGGGGAGTCTCCGGCCTCGATGGGGAATCTCCGACCCTGCGGGGTCTCCTGGGCGCTCATGTCCAGGCCCAGGGGCGCTCTGCGCGAGGAGCTGCGGTCAGGCTGCTCGCGGGTGCCGACGGCCCACACCCGCGTCCTGCCCCGGGGGTGTCACCTGCCAGAGGCCGAGGCCCGTTCCAGGACGGAAGCGGCTGCCGCGGTAAGACGCTCCGGTCCGGGGGGAGCCGGGCAGGTGTCTGCCGCTCGCCCAGGCTCGGCCGTCGAGGCGGAGGGCAGCATTGTGACCGCGCGTGTTCGCGCTGACCTCACAGAACCTGCTCTTCCCGCCGCGGAACCTCTCCACCCCCCACCCGCTGCTCCGGGCCACCTTAGCGCCCGGGGTGCCTCGCGCTGGAGCTAGCGGGTCCTGGCCATGGCATCTGGAAATCGGGGGCGCAGGAGGCAAGGGTGGCCCATCGAGAGGCGGTGTCTGCGTGCAGGAGCTTGGAATTCCGGGCCCACACAGACCCCAGGCGCCCTCCCCAGTGACGCTGCGACTCATGCCCGGCGCGGACATAGCGCTGGGTCTGGCGGCGGTGATAAGGGCAGGTAGGGCCACGGCCCATTTTGGCCAGGGGTCACACAGCATTTACATCATAATTGAGCTGGAGGTTAAAAATGTCTGTCCCTCTGTCTTCCCGCCACCTGCGGCTGTGTTCAGAGAATGTTCCAGCGCTGAGGCGGCTGTGGATGAGGTCACTGGGGGGAAAAGGCGCTGACCGAGGGCGATGGTGGAGTAGAGCTGCCTCGCAGAGGCAGCCTGAGCTGAGCGGCTGACCGGAACGAAGGAGGCGCCAGGACAGCATGGAGGACTTCCTGCTCGCCAATGGGTACCAGCTGGGCAAGACCATTGGGGAAGGGAGCTACTCAAAAGTCAAAGAAGCATTTTCCAAAAAACACCAAAAAAAAGTGGCAATTAAAATTATAGACAAGACGGAAGGGCCAGAAGGTGAGCGAAGTGGGAGGGGGAATGGTGGGAGTGGGGGGGTAGGGCTGGCCAAGAAGGGTGGGGGCTTTTTCCGGTCAGAAATGCAGTCACTCCCCTCCCCCCCTGGTCAGGAACTTCGGACAACAGCCGGAGTGGCTCTCGGGTCACGTCAGTGGGGAACAGAAAGATGTTGGGGGACCAAGAACATCATGCCTTCTCAAACCCAAGATGAGTGGCAGGAAGTGAAGGGTGCGTGGGCCTTTTCTGTTCCAAGAGGTAACAGACTAGCAAAGGCCACAGCCAGGCTAGCAGAGGCCAGGCATGTGGAAACGGGCACGAGGATGAGGACCTGCAAAGGACTATGGGTCGGAAGGCAGGGCGACAAGACCTGGCTTTCCATGGTGTGGGTGAATCAGGCACCCGGAGAATCAAGGGCTTTGTCTAAAGTCCTCTTTTATCCCAGATCCTCAGTCTACTCACCATATTCCTGAGGCTGATATTACTCCTTTGAGAAATGTATCAAGTAGAAAATACGAGTGAGTATTCTTTCTGAAGGCAGGGTCTCACTTGGTAGTCCAGGCTAGTCTCGGACTCACAGTAATCCTCCTACTCCAGGAGGTAATCCCAACTGCTGGGATTAGAGGCGTGTGCCGCCATGCCCGGTTTATGTGGTGCTGGGGACTCCAACCCAGGGCCTAGTGCTTGCTAATTTTCACCACTGTGCTACTCCTCCATCCCCATACAAGTGAATACCCTTTGCAACGCCCAAGCTGTTAAACACATTTAAGACTATTAAGGAAGCCAAGGAACATGGCCAGCCACGAGAGGTGTAAGGTAGAAGGCAGGATCAGGTGTGAGGCCCTCTCAGGCTGATAACTCATCTCTCCTCCCCCACCCACACGGCCAGAGTTTATCCAGAGATTCCTGCCTCGGGAGCTCCAGATCATCCAGACCCTCGACCACAAAAACATCATCCAGGTGTATGAGATGCTGGAGTCGGCCGACGGGAAAATCTACCTGGTGATGGAGCTGGCTGAGGGAGGCGATGTCTTTGACTGCGTGCTGAACGGAGGGCCACTGCCCGAGAGCCGAGCCAAGGTGCTCTTCCGCCAGTTGGTCGAGGCTATCCTCTACTGCCATGGCTGTGGTGTGGCCCACCGGGACCTCAAATGTGAAAATGCCTTGTTGCAGGGCTTCAACCTGAAGCTGACCGACTTTGGCTTTGCCAAGATGTTACCTAAGTCACACCAAGAGCTAAGCCAGACCTTCTGTGGAAGCACCGCCTATGCCGCCCCTGAGGTGCTGCAGGGAATCCCCCATGACAGCAAGAAGGGTGACATCTGGAGCATGGGCGTGGTTCTGTATGTCATGCTCTGTGCCAGCCTACCTTTTGATGACACAGATATCCCCAAGATGTTGTGGCAACAGCAGAAGGGGGTGTCCTTCCCCCCTCAGCTAAGCATCTCAACCGAATGCCAGGACCTGCTCAAGCAGCTCTTGGAGCCAGACATGACCCTCCGGCCTTTGATTGAAGAAGTCAGTTGGCACCCGTGGCTAGCAAGCACCCGATAGAAGTAACAGCAAATCCTCCCCAATAAAGCCGGGGAGAAAGCAAACCCAAAACTCACTTCCAAAGTGGTGATGTATTTTATGCTTTTCAGTTTACTTACCCTAAAGTTCCCTACTCCTTCCCCAGACTTAACTACTCTTTCCGCTCTAAAGATCTTCATGGAACCAAGGGCCTCATTCAGACTTCTCTTTTATTGTGGCTGGCAATTAATTTTCATACAGGTGTTTAACTAAAGCTAATTAAATTAGACCCCAGAATATACACAGGGGGAGGAGTGGAAAGGAGAAAAAATGACCAAGAGAAATCAGAACCACTGTTGCTAGTTTCCAAATAAAAGCAGCAGCATTGGGAATGCAGAAACGGCCTCCTGACTCTGCATCTTAATTTACCCCTTCCTCAGGACCCAAGCTGTACCCCCCACTGTGCTCCCAGCTGTCAGTGGGAAGCCACCCTTGCGGTGTGTCCTGCCATGGGGACAGAAACAGATCCCTAGGTGCCTTTTGACTTCTGTTGAATATTTAATGCTGTTAACGGCAAGTCTGCAAAAGGTTCAGGACAAAGTTCTTTTTTCTTTCCTTTTTAATTACAAAACTAACAGCTGTTAGAATCTTTTTTTTTTCCTTTTTTCTTTTCCAGGCTACAAAATACTCTGGGGAGAGGCATTATAATTTAAAATAGATAATATTGCACAAACAACCAAAAGGTTAATTAAACTAAAGAAATAATTACAAAGAGAAAAGCCCCATCCTATCAAAAAAATAAAAATCAGCATTCTCTCCATCCACCCCCTCACTAAAGGTCTGAAGTGGAAGCGCCCACCACTCGGCATCCCTGAACACCATCCCTTGCATCACTGGTAGACATACCAGCTTAGTACAAGAATCACCAGAGCAGCGTGGTGAAGCACCAGGGTCTCCAGGAGTGTCTGCAGCTCTCACTGTCCCGGGACAGGTGGGCTCGCCCCAGGGAGGGTGGGAGCTGCAGGCTGGCTCTGTCTTCAGGAAGAAGAGCCTTTGCAGAAGCCTGCCGAGTCTCAGGATGTCCCCGCACATCCCTTGGAAGCAAGGGCAGAGGCGGCGAAGCTGGCCTTGCCAGGCCTACAGGAACTCGCCTTGGCTCACTTTTCTGTACCGCTGGTAGCTGGCTTGTGCCCTAAGCTACAGGGGAGTCGAGGTGGGTAGCTGCTTGGACCAGGTATCCTGCCAGGCCATAACAGAAAGGCCTGAAGTAGCCCCTCCCTTCCTGGGGAGGGGAAGAAACGCAAGAGTAGACTCTTGCGTCGGCACAGCTGGGCTAAGGACGTGGGTGCACCCAACATGAAGAAGCCCTGGGAAAGTATGGGGACATCCCAGTGTGAGCTAGAGAAGAGGAAAGAGGCATGACATGGTTTGGTCTCTAGATCCAGAACCCCAAGGAGCCTTTCCAGGAGTGGGTACTGCTTGGGAGGAGGAAGAGTCCCAAGAGGCAAATTCCCAGAGATCAGCACATCTTAACACACAGGGCAGGAACCAAATCATGCTTGCCGACCTGTGAGCCAGGGCAGGTGGCATGGCTTCAATGCTGATGGGTAGACAGAGTGTATTGTCTCAGCTTTCTCAGAGACTGACGGTTCAGCTTCTGTCTACGCACTGAAGGGCCAGAGCTATTCCTGGGACTCCCAAACAAGGGTCCCCAGGAACACTGGGCATTCTGTAGAGAAACGCAGACTCTCTGGTGAGGGGCAGGTGCCCTCCCCTTAGATCATCCTAAGGTTGGCACGACTCAAGAGCTCTGGGTTTGGATTTAAAGATCCTTTTTCCCAGGTGTGAGCAGAGGCCCAAAGGGCCAGTAGGGAGCCACCAGAATCTGTGCCCACAGAACTGGATGGCAGAGGCTGTTCAGAGGACATTCTCAGTCATTGTCATCCAGGGCCCGGCTGGGATGAGTGAGGAGAATGGGAAGTGCCACAGGTGGGGGGGCGTATGCGCAGTCCCCTTATTCCCAGTCCTCCCACTCCACATCTTCCAGCTGCAAATGGGAGGGGTGACAGAGAGCGCAAACACACATTTACTTCTTCGCCTTAAGCCCACACCCAGCCTCCCCTTGCTAGGCAGAGCTGACTCCATTTCCAGGTGGCTGGCTACAGTCCCCACTCCGAGCCACGCCCTGCACAGTCAGTGCCCTGCACCGTCAGTGCCTTGAACCCTTAGTCTTGAGGAATATGTAGGAATGTGACGGGGAAACAGAGTTGCCTCTGCCTGAGGGCCGGGTTCGCTGCTCTGATTATTTGGACACAATGGAAATACTTGTTAATACCTGTACCAGGAGAATTTACCTCCTGCTGAGCAGATTAAGACCATGCCTATCCTATGAAAGGCAGAAAACTTGAAAGATGGGCCTGGTGGCATAGGCTCATAATTCCAGAACTCTGGGAGGCTGATGCAGGAGGATGGCAAGTTTGAGTTCTGCCTGGGCAATTTTGTGAGACCATGTCTTAAAAAAATAAAAGGACTAGAGAATGAAGCTGAGTGCAAAGGCTTTGGGTTCAATTCCTAGTACTGCAAACAAATAACAACAACAACAAAAAAAACCCCTTGAGAGTGGCAATGTGACCAAAAGCAGGATAGCAGTGGCCTCCTGGTGGTCACGAGATCCTCACCAGGGCTCAGCTGACCTTTTCCCAGGGAATTTTCTATTGCCCTGTTGCTCTTGCTTGGTTTACGACTGTCAGCTGCATAGTATGACGGGTTATAGAATGAATCTCTTAAAGGTATATTTCACATCAGGTTTTTAACAGGGCTGCAGGGCTGGAGGCATAGCTCAGTGGTTAAAGTACTTGCTTGCCTGGCATGCACAGGCTCTGGATTCAAATGTCCAGTACCACATAAAGATGACCTGGGCATGGTGGACACACAGCACTTGAGAGGCTGAGGCAGGAATGCGATGAGCTCAAGGTCAGCCTGGTAAGTCCAAGACCAGTCCAGACTGCAGAATCAAACTGGCTCAAAGGCTCAAAAACAAACAAGCAAACTAACAAACGGCTGCAAGCTGGGCCTCCTAGCACATGGTTGTAATCTCGGTGAGAGGCTGAGGCAGGAAGGATCACAAGTTTGAGCCCAGCCTGGATAACTGAGCAACTCAGCAAGACCCTGTCTTAGAAAGAAAGAAAGAAAGAAAGAAAGAAAGAAAGAAAGAAAGAAAGAGAAAGAAAGAAAGAAAGCAAGCTGTGAAGTAGTGAAGTAGCTCAGAGCAAAGGCTGAGCACTGAGGGTGTCTTCCCCAACCGAAAAGACCCCCAAACAAACAAAATAACCAAAGAGGCAGCAGCAAGCTCCCGTGGCATGGCATGACACCATGAACCTTCTCTGCCCTACGAACAGTGGGTAGTGAGGTCCCAGGTGCAGTTGTCTCGGCTGTGTCCACGCTAGGCAAGTGCTCTACTACTGAGCAACATCCTCAGCCCAGTATCTACATTTTTTTTGGAGACAGGGTCTCACTATGTAGTCTAAGCCAGTCCTAAACTCACAGGGATCCCAGGCTGGCTTCAAATTCAAGTCATTCTTCCTGCCTCAGTCTCCCGAGTGCAAGGACTACAGGTGTGCGCCACCACGCCTGGGTTATGTGGTGCTGGGGAATCAAACCCAGGGCCTTGGGCTCACTAGGTAAGTGCTCTAACCACTGAGCTATTCCTCCAGCCTATGAACCTACATTTCTGAGTAGTTTCTTAGGTGACTGTGATACAGACTTAAAGCCAAGAACTCACCCACCCATCTACCCTAGAATTGACAGGAGGCAGAGCCTGCTGTGGTAACTGTCACGGGCCGGACTGGGAGGACCTGGCACCCTTCCTGCAGCCTGCCGCTTCAGCTAGGTGCAGGGATTCCCTCTGAAGAGATGGCTGGGCTTGACAGAAAGGGTCCTCAGACTCTCGCATCCCTGCGTTGGCTTGCCTGTGGCCGACCAAGCCCACTTACCTCACCAGAGGCGTCCACTTTGGAAAGTGCCATCTGCACTTCTTCTTCGGTCATGTCCAAGTCGAAGTCCTTCTCCCAGTCTTCACTGATGTCCGTGCTTGAGCCTGGAACCAGGAGCCGTGGTGTGAAACGCAGGAGGGATTGGAGAGGGGCAGCTGGACTACAACAGGGAGTGGCAGCTACTTCCTACACCAGAAAGTCCCGCCTGACGCGCACAAGCTAAGCTCCCCCTCACAACTCTGCTCAGTGTCATTTACACAGGGCCTACCCTGACGGCCTATCTAAAACTGCAACCTATTTTAAATTGTAATCCATCACTTTTTTTTTTCTTTGCAGTACTGGGGATTGAACCCACACTAAGATGTATATCTCCAGCCCACTCATTCACTCCTTCATTCATTCATTGAGGTTACAAGTGTCCAGGCTGACCCTGCACTCACTACATAGGTGGTACTGGGGACAGAGTCTAGGGCTTTCACACTCAGCTATATCTACAGCTCATTTCTTTTCTTTCTTTTTTTTTTTTTTGAGACATAGTCTTACTCTGTAGCCCGGGCTGGTCCTAAACTCACCAAGTAGCCCAGGCTGGCCTTGGACTCACAGAGTGCTAGGACTATAGGCGTGTGCCACAATGCCCAAGTTATGTGGTCCTGGGGAATCAAACCCAAGGCCTTGTGCTCACTAGGTAAGGGTAAGTGCTCTAACAACTGAGCCACACCACCAGCCCTCTAGGTGATGGCAGTTACAGTATGATGCTCTAAACATTCCTATTTGAGTAGGCCTTATTTATTTATTATTTGGTACTAGGGCTTGAACACCGAGCCTATACACTGAGCTACATCCCCAGCCAATTTTTTTTATTTCTGATTCTGAGACAAGGTCTCATTGAACTCTAAATTGTCCAGGCATGATTGGAACTTTTAATCCTCATGCCTCAAGCTGCCTAGATTGCTGGGATTACAGGACTATGCTACCAGGCCCAGGTTGGGTGTGACTTCTCATAGGCAATATTAAACACAAGTAAGCCAGGCCTGCTCCCACTCTGGGAGGCTGTGGCCTGAGGATCACCAGTTCCAGCCCAGCCCTGATGACTCAGCAACTTAGTGAGACCCTGTCTGAAAATCAAAAATCAAAACAAACTGGCTAGGAAGCAGGTGTGTGGGAGACATTTGTAACCTCAGCAGTCTGGGAGGCAGAGTAGGAAGACTGCAAATTCAAGCTCACGCTTGGCAATTTAGTGACCTGCAAGATGAAAAGCAAAAAGGGACTAAGGCTGTAGCTCAGTGTGACACTTTCGGCTCAGTTACTCCCCCATACATACATACATATGAAAGTTATCCGTGCCAAAGAATTTCAAGTTTAAACCCCTGGGGCCACTCAGTGACTTCAAAGTATCAAAGTGCCAATTACATGCATACATAATGGATATTTAACAAATGGAGCCAGGGGCTGTGGATATATTCCAGTGGTTGGAGCACTTGTCCAGCATGCTCAAGGGACTGGGTGTGACTTCCTGCCCCTGCAACCCATAAAAATTAGCTGGGTATGGAGGTGCACGCTTGTAATTCCAGCACTCAGGGAGCTGAGGCAGGAGGATAACCATGAGTTTGAAGCCAGAATGGATTAAACACAGTGGACCTCACAGAGACACAAAAGGAAACGAAAGGCCCTGGCTCAGAGCTAAGTAATTTTGCACTTGGTCCTATACCACGTCAGGGTGATCTGCTAGAATGACTAGTCTGATCCTGCACTGAAGTTTCCCTTGGGTGGCACCTGTCTGGCTGTTGGTGTAGCTGGAGAAGCCGGACTCTTGGCTGACTCCTCAGTTTAAAGCTGCAGTTGTAGCCAAAGCAGCTTCCCCTAACCTCTAGGACTTGGAACTCTGTCTTCAAGCTAAAAGGCTGGGGCAGCCCCTTCCCTTGCAGGCGAGAGCAGGAATCTATGCTTCTGGAGCATTTCCCATCTACCCTCTGCGGTGGGTGTCCACACTCCCAGTTTCAAAGGTGAGGAAACTGCTTCCATGGCAGAATGAGAGGGAAATCTGGGCGCTCCCTGGCACTGCCTCCTCGGCCATCTTGCCCTGCCACATGAGAAGCACACTATCATCTCCCCACCCTGTGCATGTGACAGAGATCTTAGGACTTGCTTTGAAGAGTTTGTTTTTTGTCTTCGATGATTACAACCTTCAAAGCAGCATACCAGCACCCACAGCTCATTTTACTATTTTTTTTAAGTTATTTTATTTTATTTTGAGATAGAGTCTCGCTCTGTAGTCCAGGCTAGTCCTGAACTCACATGGAGCCCAGGATGGCCTTGGGCTCACAGCAATCCTCCTGCCTCAGTCTCCCAAGTGCTGGAATTACAGGCGTGCACCACCACAACCAGCTTTTTATGTGGTGCTGGAGAATCGAACTCAGGGCCATCCACTGTGCCAATGGTGCCATTCCTCCAGCCCCTCGTTTTACTATTTAATTGGTTTTCTGCTTCCCTAGACAAGAAAGGGAGACAAAAACTCCCAGGTCCTATGGTCAGTGATGAAGTGGGACAACTTTCCTTTGACCAGGATCACCAGCCAATAGGCCTAAACTGCCCCCCACTGAGAAGCTGAGCAAGAAGGTTCCAGTCTCTAAATTCAGCCAGGTTCTGGGATAACATTCAAGTGAGAGCAACTCTATGACAGGGACCCCTGTAGCCAGCTACTCAGAGACTTTTGCTCGCAGACCGAGCCTTGTGTCATTCCAGGACATGGATGTGTAAAGGAAAAAGTGTCACTGCCACCAAGCTGCTATTCCTACTGTGTTCCTGATGTTCAAGACTAGCTTGAATCCTTGCTTCCCTCTACCTAACTACTACTGTGGCTTTTGGGGACCTCTGCTTGCCAGGCACGGCCCCTCCTTTCACCCGCCATTGTGTGCCGTGCAGCAGCCCAGCAGCACAGCTGGAGCTTTCACCAGGCTGTTCCCCATCTCCTTTCCAGCTCATCTCCAGTCTGCCAGTTTTTGCTCGTCATTCTCCGCAGCCCAGTTCCAAATGGACCACACATATATAGAGGTATTTTTTTTGTTTTGTTGTACTGGAGACAAAGCCCCAGGCCTTCACATGAGCTATATCCCCAGTCCATTTTTACTTTTGATTCTGGGGCAGCACCATGACATTAACACACTATTTTACCCAGCTGGGCTTTAACTTGTGATCCTCCTGCCCCGGCCACCCAGAATGCTGGAACTTCACCTGTACCACTAGGTCCAGCTGAACATATCACTTTCAACATTCTGTTTCATTATTCTTCCTTCCTTTCCTTACCTAGCTAAGACTCCATGAGCCACCATTCTGATCAAGCCTGGCAAATACTTGGGCTTTCTTCTCTTCCATTACCAACTTTTACTTGGCTAACCTTGAACTCTGGTTAAATCCAATTACCCATATTCTGAGCCTGTACTGGACTGAACTCATGTGGCTGGGTCAAAGCACTGCAGGATGGATGGGTCTCACTTAAAATTCATGACCACCACCTCACATGGGCCCTGGGGTGCCCAACTGCAACCCCACTAAATATGTCAGGTCCATTACCTACTCTTCCATGCTCCTACAGGGCCATTTCACACTCTTCTAAATATTTATTGAGTGAGTGATCTCAGTTTCTTACCAGCAGAGAAATGGGGAAAGCTGCACAGATCTCATAGGCTTTTGTGAAGACTGGTAAGCATCTCAAGTGTTTAGTAGAGATCTAGACATAAAATGTACAGAGAGTTCCTCTATTCTAATTTCTCCAAATCAAGGCTCTATTCAAATTCCTTCCCTACATGAAATCTATCATGACCAGCTACCTCCAACTCACAGAGCAGTGAACAGAGGCTTAAAAGAGATTAACAATTTTTCTGAAGTCACATGGCTTATAAGCAGAGCTGGGATTTGAACTCAGAACTGTGACCCCCCCACCCCTTGCCAAGCCAGAGCTCTTAGCCTCTGTGCTCTGCTGCTCTTTAGTCCCAAGTCCAACCTTGTGATTCTAGCTTAAGATGTCAAGTTCTTGGGCTGAAGGAAAAGCATAGCAGTTAGAGTGCTTGCCTGCAAGTGTGCGGTCCTAAGCACCACATAAGCCAGTTGTGGTGGCACATGCCTATAACCTCAGCACTTTGGAAGCTGAGGCAGGATAATTGCTGTGAGTTTAAGGACAGCTTGGGGTATGTAGCAACCTAAGGACCAGCCTGGACAATAGAGCAAGACCCTGTCTCAGAAAAAAACAATGTTAAGTCCTTAAGCTCTTTCTGAGACAATCTACTCAACCTTCTCGGAGACAATACAGAAAAGTGGGCTTTGGTCACCATTCCCAAACCTGTGCCCTCTCAACCTTGATTACCACTCTCTGCACCTACCCCAAACTCTGATTCTCCTATACAACACCTGTGTCAGCACAACAGCTGCTGGCAAGAGGCTCCTCCAGCACCAGTCTATCCCACTCTGCTCCGTGTTTCATCACAAAGACTGGTGCTTCTGTCCTTCCCCCCTCAGTGTCTCATAGAGAGCAGTAGGGGCTCAGTGGGTGACCTCACTGAATGAAGCAGAAGGAAAGCACCGTGTGGAAGGCTGGAGATCCTGAGGCTTCCACCAGGGCGCAGAGAGCACTGCAGCAGACGGTCCCTCACTGTGCAGTGGGCCGGGCCTCACCTGCTGGACAGGCTCTGTGCGGGGAGTGGTACTGTGTGTCAGCAAGGACAGCAGGCATGTGTCATGGGGAGGGGTGGCCTTGCTGACAATCAGTCCTCTGAAGACGGATCTGGGAAGCGGCAAGAAGGCTGACACCTGAGCATCCTTGTCCTTTAACCTCTGGAGCTCAAGAGGCTGCTCTTCAACATAAACTCAGTCTTCAGACTAAAACTCTACTGTACAGGGCTGCAGGAATAGCACAGGGCTTAAGCAACTTGCCTAGCAAGTACAAGGCCCTGGGTTTGATTCCCCAGCACCACATAAGCCAGCCGGGGTGGTGCACGTCTGTAATCCCTGCACTAGGGAGACTGAGGCAAGAGGACTGCCATGAGTTCAGGACCCGTCTAGACTAAGAGCAAGACTCTGTCTCACCAAAAACCAAAACCAAACCAAACCAAACAAGAAACACTCATTAAAACTCTATTGTACAAATAAAACACTCTATTACTGAAGTGGGGTCACCCTAAATTCCTGGGTGTTCATTTCATTCTTCTTTAAACTAAGTTTTGTGTGGCTCGTTCTTTCTTTTATTCTTTTCTTTTCGAGACAAGGTCTCACTCAGTAGCCCAGGCTGGTCCTGAACTCACTATGCAGCCCAGGTTGGGCTTGGACTCAGCAATCCTCCTGCCTCAGCCTACCGAGTGCTGGGATTACAGGAGTGTGCCACCACTCCCGGATTATGTGGTCAAACTCAGGTACTTAACAAGCATGCTTTAACCACGGAGCCATTCCTCCAGCCCCCTTGTTTGGGTATCTCATAATAGTAGCTAGTGAAGGCTCAGAGAAGCCGAGGGATTTTCCTAAGGGTCCACAAGGGGGAAGACCCTTGATGGCAGTACCACAGGGTCCCTTCCTGACAGGCTGCAGTGGGCAAGAGGATGGAAGCTGGCACAGTGTAACAGCTAAGGGCGTGGCATCAGATTTGGACCAACTCGGGTCTCAGTTAGAGTGAGTCACTTCCTGGCCATGTGCATTTGCTCAAGTTACTTGACATTTCTGGGCCTCACTTTCTTCATCTATAAAATGAAGACAATGATGACAGCTTCACTGGGTTGTGAGATATGACAAAGGCCACAGGAGACCCAGGCCCGGTGGTACAAGCTAGTAATCCCAGCACTGTGGGGGGCTGGGGCAAGGGGACTGCAAATCTGAGCTCACCTGGGTATTTAGCAACTTAGTGAGACCCTGTATCAAATTAAAATTAAAAACTTGTGTGGAGATACAGCTCAGTGTAAAGGTCCTGGCCTCAATCCCCAGCACCACAAAACAAGCCAGCAATAACATTTAGAACCAGGTTAGATCTAGCGTGTGACTGAACTCACTGACCCGAAGACCCCAAGATTACATGGTGTAATCTTTTTTCTGTTTGTTTTGTCTCAGGTTTCCCTCTGTAGTCCAGGCCAGAACAAAACTCACTATGGAGCCCCGGCTGGTCTCGGACTCATGGCAATCCTCCTGCCTCAGCCTCCTGAGTACTAGGACTGCAGGCGTGCACTACCACACCTGGCTTAAGATGCAGTCTTCTTTCAGAGAGTATGTGCATGTTAAGACTTGATGAAATACAGTAATAAACAATACATAGCAGCTGCCCTCTTCAGTAGCACAAATCAAGAAAATCTGCTTCTAGGATCATAGCAAAGGGCAAGGAGACATAACCACCTTGTAAAACAGCAATTTTCACGCCCTCCTCCTTCCCTCCCCCAAGCTCGGGCTGTCACACCTACCTTTCTTGCCATTGTTGGAGGGTGTAGACTTCCCACTGTCTGAGTTCAGCTCAAACACCCGTAAGTCAGTGGGCCCTTCCTCTCTCAGGGTCTCTACCCTGGCTGGAGGCCTGGGCTCCAGGCCACTAGGGCGGCCAGCAGAGATGAGAGGTCTAGAGGGAACTGGGGGTGGGGGTCCAGTCTCGCCCTCATCCGCGACCAGGCCCTGCTCCTCCAGAGATGCCTCCAGCAGCTTTTGGGACAGGTCTTTGGATGGTGCTGGTGCCTCTGGGCCGGTGGCAGGGTTGGTGATCTGCGTCACGAAGGAGATGCTCTCACTGCTCTCTGATGGAGTCACTTCTGCTGGGGGCTCAAATGGGGTTGCTGGAGTTCCTTCACAAGGACTCTGAAGACCAGGTCCTCCTTCAGGGGATGTGGAATTTTTGGCCACCGGAAACTTTGCCTCTTTTGGGGATGTGGGTGAAATGCCCACAAGCTCCTCTGTGGAAAGAGAAAGATAAGGGATATAGGGCTACAGCCCCAAGACAGCCCCAATCCCTCTCCTCATCCCCACGACATCGTGTTTCTTCTGTAGACCCTCCCTGCTAATCAGAGTCCTGCTCACCCAGGATGAGATGAGAAAGGAGACAAGAAAGTCAAAGCTTGAAAGTGGGCAGGTTCTGGGTTCAGGTTAGGCTCTACTACATCCTAAGCGTAGCGCTAGGCAAGCCTTTCACTTTAAACTCACCTCCCTCACTTGTAAAGAGGAGTCACAGTGGCGTGGAAAGGACCACCCATATACGCTCTTCGGGCAGGCTGGGTATGCGGTATTAACAATAATGTCCCTGTGGAGGGAGGGCGGAGGAGCTCCTCCAACACGCTGCTCTAAGCTGAGCAACCAGCTCCTTCCCTAACCCAGGGATTACTAAACCTGGCTGGGCATTAGGGCAGGGAAGCTTGTTAAAAATACAGCTTGGCCACACTTCTAGAGTTTTATTTAGACGGTGGAGAGGGAATCTGCATTTTTAATGTGCTCTCCAGTGACTAAAGCAGCTGGTCTGTGGCTAGCAGGACAATTGTTCCAGCTGACAGATGTGATTTTTCTACCTAAACTCAAGGTCCCACCAGAACTGTTCAACATCTCCCCTTTGGCATTGCCAACACTGAGCCCCTACTTGACACTCATTTCCTCTTCTTCCCCGGGGCAACGAAGCTCTCCGGGCCTCCCAGAGCCCCAACAGCCCTGCAGATAGGCCTGTCACTTGTCTATCACATCTCACCCCACTCACCTTCCTCCTCCTCCCAGCCGGGCTCTTCAGAGAGGCTCTGTTCTGCCCGCTGCTTCAGGGCATCCCTCCGGGCCTGCTCCTGAGGGTGAGAGTGATGAGCAGGTGCAGGCAGGGCGCCCTCTTAGCGCACTCCGGCACTGACCCAGAGCTCTTGGCACCCTTCTTTTGTCCAACAAAATCCAGCCTGCTAGCTAGGCACGGAGGACACAGGCCTGGGAGGCTGAAGCTGGAAGACTGAGTGTGAGCCCAGCCTGGGCAACCTAGGGACTGGGCAAGACCCAAAACGAGAGTGACAACAACCCGAGTGTCCTCAGTGCAAATGCTAAATTAGATTAAATTAGATACCAAAAATGCCTTGCAAAGACACAGCCAATTCATAAGATCCTGTCTCAAAAGAGAAAGGGCTAGGTTGGAGGAATGGCACAGTGGTTAGAGGGCTTGTCTAGCAAGAGCAAGGCCCAGAGTTCAATTCCCCAGCACCACATAAACCAGGTAAGATGACACATGCCTATAATACCAGCATTCAGGAGGCTGAGGCAGGAGGACTGGCTTGAGATCAAGGTCAGCCTGAACTATAGTGAGACCCTGTCTCTAAAAAAAGGAAAAAGGGCAGGGTTGGGTGGGGTGTGTGTGGGTGTGAGTGCTGGAGGAATAGCATAATCATTAGTGTGCTTGCCTAGCCATGCACAGAGCCCTGAGTTTGGTTTCCCAGCACCACATAAGCTGGGCACAGTGGCACATGGCTATAATCCCAGCACTCAGAAGGCTGAGGCAGGAGGATTACCACGAGTTTGAGGCCAGCTTGGGCTATATACATAGCGAGTTTAGGACCAGTCTGAACTATGGAAATAGACCCTATCTCAACAAAACAAAACCAAAAGAACAATAAAGCAAAGGTTACAGAATAGTGAAGAACCCGAGTTCAATCCCCAGTACTAAAGAACAAATCCAGCCTGCTTCTGCCAGGCCTGAGGTTTGAACACACGAAAGAGACCTCTCCAGACTAGACCAGCATACCTGCTCTAGCTGATGGACTTTATAGAAATACCGATGCCAGAACTCTGAATGGGAAACAGCTGCGGGAACCTGGAAGGAGCAGAAAGAACAGGTGAGGATTTGGGAGTGCTGTGTGGGGTCAGGAACCATGCCCAACTCTTACCAGTTTCTTCCAGCTACCCTGAATTTCAGACAGAGGAAAAGTGGCTTTAGAGTGACTGTTAAAGCCCTTTCACCCCACCTCAGCTGGCCAAGCCCATCCTGGCCAAGGAGGAAACTACGGCTTTGCTGGCTCCCCACTTCTCTCCACTCCCTGACTGCCAGAAGCCTGGTGAATAAGCCTTTTCCATGCAGATTCTTGCTCAGGACGCGGCTGATCTGGCTCTAAGGCTTCCCCCTGCACACGTCCCCCTTTTCCCCCAACATCTGGAGTCTGGCGCCAGCAGCGGCCCTGTCGCTAGGCCCTTACCATCTTGGTGTAGAGGGCGCGGATGGAAGGACTGCCTACTAGGAGCTCAGAGATGTCTCCCTTCTTCTCCTCCAAACAGAACTGTGAAAGCCAGGCATCAAACAGCTCCGGGGGCCCTGCAGAAGGCCAGAAGCTGGTGGTCAGCTCCCTGGGTCTGGGAAAGAACAATATGCCTAGGAACATACTTGAGCCTGGACTTGGGACAATGAGGAAGGTTTATGGGCCCCCTTTTTTTGGAGACAGGGTCTGAGTCGAAGCTATTCCTGAAACTCACTACATAACCCAGGCTGGCCTCAAACTCAGGCAATCCTCCTGTCTCAACCTCCCAAGTGCTGAGAGATTACAGGCATATACCACCACTCCAGGCTTATGTGGTGCTGTGGAATCAAACTCAGGGCCTTCAGTGTGTTAGGCAAGAAATTTACCAGTGAGTTATTCTTCTAGCCCGTGGGCTTTTATATTGAGATAGTTTTGCTTTGTACTCCAGGCTGGTCCTAAACTCACTATGCGGCCCAGGTTGGCCTCAAATTCATGGCCATCCTCCTGCCTCAGCCTTCCAAGGCTGGGATTACAGGCATGTGCCACCCTGCCCTACTGATGTGGTGCCAAGAAATTGAACTCAAGACCTTCAAGCTCTAACCGCTGTGTGCTTATGGGTTTCTTCAAAGCCATTTGGCCCAGCATGGGTGGTCAGGCACAGAGAAGTAGGTGGCCTTTTTGGGACTAGGGTCTGGCACCTCCCTGATCTCTAGAAAGGGCTACAGTCTACATTTCATCTTATTTCTGCTGGAATTTCAGCCACTGCACCTGAGTGTGAACCCCCTTTCTGTAACTAGTGTTCTCAGGCCCCTATGGGAGCCTCTCTGTCACACCTAGGGGCTGTTCTCAGTCCTCACTCCCATGGCAGCACTACTGGCTCTCACCCAGGAGCTGCTGCCATCCTTTGCCATACTCTTCTTCTCACTTGTTCTTTTTCTCTTCCTTCCATCTGTCTGGTTGTCCTGCATCTCCGTGGGCTCCTAGTCTTCCTGTCCTTTTCTTACCTGTCTCACTTTCCATCTTCGCCAGGATAATCTGTAGTAAGTCATAGGTTTCAACTCCTCTTCCCACTGACAATTCCTAGGTTTCTCTTTGCAACCCAGACTACCTTCCAGGGCACCAGGTCCAGCTGCAAATACAGTGTGTGGCCATTGTTCTTCCTACCTAATTATCCACTGGAAACCAGGAGGCCCTCTTCAACTCCTCCCTGTCGCCTGGGTCCCCACCTGCACACCCTCTTCAATCCCCTGGCCCCTTGATACCAAGGGTTTCCTGACCTGACACTGCTTCCAACCAAGCCCTGGGCCGCCTGCCATCCTGGGTGTGTTCTCAGTCTCTCTCCCTCTCTTTCCCTGTCTCATTCATATTCTCTCTCCCCGTCATCTGACGCTACACTATGAAGAATGCTTTACAGAATGCAAATTCCAATCACCTCAGGACTAAAACCCTTCAACAGTGCCCTAAAGGAGGGTTTATTAAGCTTGACTCTATGATGATCCTCAAATGGTCAAAGAATTCCCATACTGCCCACAGATTTTGTGGACAGAAGACTTGTCATTTTCAACAGATTTTTAAAACCTTTACTCCACAAAAGCTTAGAACCACTACTGTGAGCTTTTCAGGACAAAATTCAAACTGTTAGACTGGCACAGAAAGCCCCTCAACAACTCAGCTCCCACCAGAACTGGCTGCCTCACTCCATCACACATGCTCGTGCTGCTAAAAACCTAGGCGCTCGTGCGCTTCCTGGACCTTCAAATGTGTAGCTGCCTTCCCTTGAATAATCTTCTCTAATTCACCATTAAATGCCTCAATTCAGGGCTGGAGGAACAGCACAGTGGAAAGAGTGCTTGCCTAGCCTAACCTCTGACTTAGATTCCTCAGTACCACATAAGCCAGGTGTGGTGTGCACACCTGTAATCCCATCACTCAGAAGGCTGAGGCAGGAGGGTTACAGTGAATTTGAGGCCAGCCTGGGCTGCCCAGTTAGTTCAGGACCAGCCTGGACTACAGAGCAAGACCCTATCTCAACACAAACAAACCTCAAAATACAAGTGTCATTTCCTGGGTTCCCCCAGCCAAGTGTCATTTCTCTGGGCTTCCACTGTCTGACTTCGTGGCAGCAGTCACTCCACTTCTACTACCTCTGATTTATTTCCTTTTCCTTCTTAACAGCCTGGTCCTGGAGGGCTGAGCCAGGCTCAGGGGTTGACTCATTTCTGGTCTTTAGTTTCAGCATGCGGCTAGACGGGTGACAGGGGCTTAGTGAACAGAAAGTTAGGATGGGAAGATACGCAGGGTGGAGGGCTAAGCAGAGAGGATGCAGGAGCAGAGAGACAAAGTCTCTGGGGAGGACAGATCTCGGGGGTGGCCAGCTGGTTAAGGGAGTAAGCAAGCAGAGTGTGAGGTGTGCACTTGTTGTGCCGTGGTCACCCTACGTAGTGGGTAGGTTCCCTCTGCTGCGTGAAACAAAGGGGCTCACGCCATCCTCTTGGTCTATACTACCCGCCCACCGGCCCCACCGCACTGCCACCCCTTACCATCAGGCTCATTGCAGTAGGTTGCCGGGTCTGACTGCAGGCTGTAGAGGCGAGCCTGGAAGTAAAGAAGGGAGAAGAGAAACTATGAGGTGCTGGGCACCGAGAGCGCCTGTCTCATGGGCACCCACCCAAGCACAGCCGGCTTCCTTCCTGCTGGCTGCCAAACCCACTGGCATGCGCCAATGACCCAGTGGCTGGTATATCATTCCAAAACTGAGAATGAACAGAAAAATGGTCTCCCACTCAGTGTCCCAGGGAGTTCAGGACCAGCGTGGGCTACAAAGGAAGACTGTGTCTCAAAAAAATAAAAAAAAAAAATAAAAAAGATAAAGAAAAAGAAAAGAAAAAAGAAAGGAAGAAAGAAAGAGGAAATAAACCAACAACAACAAAAAAATGGGCTTGGAGTGCAAGTGGAAGGCCCTGGTCTTTATCCCCAGGAATGAAAACAAAGCAACACAAAATACCAAGGTTAAAATCTTATCATTTAATGACTACTGCAATTCCACTCACATATTCACTAAGCGACAGCAGTGATGCCTGTGCAAAAACCAACTTGGAAAAAATCAGTATGTTTGGAGGGCAAATTCAATGAGATAAAAGTCTACAAAGAAGGCCCAAGTTGACACAGCAAGACCCTGCCTCAAAGAAGAAGGGCCAACTCCGGGGCTAGGGATGTAACTCAGTGGTTAAAGCACTTGCCTAATGAGCATAGGCCCCGAACCACGTAAGTCTGGCATGGTGGCGCATGACTGTTATGTCAGCACTCAGGAGGCTGAAACAGGAGAACTGCCAAGAGTCCAAGGCTAGCCTGGCCTACATAGCAAGTTCAGGACCAGCCTGGACTACACAGTGAGAGCCTGCCTCAAAAAAAGAAAAAAAAAAAAAAAAAAGGCCCAACTACCATGAAACCACAGTGTGAATTTAGGAGACAGCAATCCATGAAACAGTCAGGAAGCCATGAGAGATTAAATGTAGCACAAATACACTACCATGGTTGCTGATTTAAGTGCTCCACTTATACGTTTATTCCTAATGAAAATTAGACATTTTGTTTGATTGAGACAGAGTCTCCCTGTGTTGCCTAGTTAGCCTTGAGCTTTGTATTCCTCCTGTTTCAACCTGTTGAGCAGTGGGTGTACAGGCATGCGCCACGCATCTAGTGTGGAAATTAGCACCCAAATATGGAGACCACTGTGCCTCGAAAGGTGCTCTTCACAGTGTGCTGATTCTGGCTGACCATGAAAGGAATCCAAGCTGCAACCCTAGGGAAATGACTGACCAAATGATGGTGTGTTCACCTGTAAGAATTTAAGGAGTCTGGGACTAGAGGAACAGCTCAGCAGTTAAACCACTTGCCTCGCAAGCATGAGACCCTGAGTTTGACTCCCCCAACCCACATAAAGCTGGGCATGGGGGCGCATGCCTGCAATCTCAGCACTTGGGACACTGAGGCAGGAGATTGCTATGTGTTCAAGGCCACTATGGGCTATATAGTAAACTCAGGACTAGCTTGAACTCAGTGAAACCCTGACTCAAAAAAAAAAAAAAAAATTAAAAACAAGAACATGCCTGTAAACCCAGCACTTTGGACAGCAGAGGCAGGAGGACTGCAAGTTTGAGATCAGCCTAGGCAACTTAGCAAAAAACAAACAAAAACAATCAAACAAATAAATAGTGATGGTAATTAGAAAAGCCGGCAGTGGTGGGGGGCCTGGAGGAATGGCATAGCAGTTAAAGCACTTGCCTAGTCAGCACAAGGCCCTGAGTTAGATTCCACAGCACCACATAAACCTGGCATCATGGTGCACTCCCCTAATCCCAGCCCTTGGGGGATTGAAGCAGAAGGATTGCTATATATCTGAAGCCAGCATGGACTAAACAATGAGTTCAGGACCAGTATGGACTACAGAGTAAGACCCTGTCTTAAACAAACACAAAAATAAAAACAACACGAGTTTGGGACATAATTCAGTGATTAGAGCACTTGCCTCAGTGTTTGGTCCCCTAGTACCACTCATTAGCTGAATGTGGCGGCACACGCCTGTAATCCCAGCACTTGGGAGGCAGAGGCAGGAAGACTGCCATGAGTTCAAGGCCAGCCTGGGCTACAGAGCGAGACATTGTCCAAAAAACCCAAACCAAACCAAACTCCCAAAACACACAAAAGAACCCCAAAGGGCAACAGATGAAGCTCAGGGGCAGAGTGATTGCTGAGTATGTGTGAATACTGCAAAAAAAAAAAAAGGAAAGAAAAAAATCAAAAGCCACTAATTACCCTTACTTGTGTTTATAAACAAAAGTAAATGAAATCACAGCACTCAGAATGTTAAAGCAGGACTTCTGTGAGTTCAAGACCAGCCTGGCCTACAGAGACCTTGTCTCAAAAAACAAACAAACCCTCAGTGTTCTCTTTGTATCACAGCATGGTGGGTTCAGACACACACTAATCACCTTCTTTACTGGTGTGTTCCAATCTAGTTACGTGCACATAGGTACAGTTTGGTCTGAACATGTCTTGCTGTTGTGAGTAACGATGGAAAGCTAAGGCCCAGCCTCAGCACGGAGGCTTCCAGTAAATACCTTAGTGCCATCATAAGGCTCAGCTGTGCCAGAGGGCGTGCCCATCAGGGTGATGACATCACAGTCGATAGTTTTGTCTGGCGAGGGGGCAAAGGTGTCTGAGATCACACCTAGGAAGTCTGACAACCCTTTCTTCATTTTTTCTGTTGCCCCCGAGGAGCTTTCAGTCTGCAGAGAGAACCAATAGAAGAAAAAGTGACCCAGAAACAGTGGGGGTGGGGGAGGCGCACATGAGGGCAAAGGTATACCACGTTCTCGGATCCTTCACCCATCTCAGGACCCTTAGGAGAGGGAGGCAGCCAGGTCACTCTATCCTCCAGCTGCGGATACAGAACCGGGCAGTGGGAGGTCTGTATGCGTAGGAAGAGAGATCCTTGGCTGCTTCATCAAAATATCAAGGCCAATTAGTCACTGAAAATTGACAAGAGTGGGCTGGGTGTGCCCAGCGGGCAGATTGCTTGCCTACTGTGTGTGAGGCTCTGGGTCCAATTCCCCAGCACCACATAAAAGTTAGTGGCGGGGTTAGAGACCTAGCTCAGTGATTAAAGTGCTTACCTAGCATGCAAAAGCCCTGGTGTTCAATTCCATAGCACCACATAAATATTACCCAGGGACGGTGCTGTACACTTGTAATCCCAGCACTTGGGAGGCTGAAGCAGGAGAACTGCTGTGAGACTGAGGCCAGCCTGGGCTACACAGCAAGACCCTGTCTCAAACAAACAAACAAACAAACAAACAAACAAACAAACAAAAAACTGGCAAAAGTATGTTGGGCATGGTAATACACATACATCTATGATCTAGCACTCAGGAGGTTGAGGCAGAATTGCCATGGGTTTGAGGCTGGCTTGGGCTACACAGTGACCCAGCCAAGACTCCATAATGAGATCTTGTCACAAAAAATAAAAATACAAAATTGGCAAGAGGATATCCACGTCATAACGACATTTCAGCAGAGAAGAGGGCCTACTTGTAGGACTGAGGAAAAGAGACTAGCTCTGGGGTCAGATATGGAATTGAATCCTAGATCTAACACTTCACTGGTTATGGGACCTACACACTCTGTGCCCCAGTGTCCTTATCTGGACAGATAAATATACATCATAGTTACTATGAAAATTAAAAAATAAGGCATGAATTGTGGTTTGGATCTGCAATATCCTCCAAGAGCCTCATGTATTTGGATGCTGTTAAGAGGCGAGGCCTGGTCGGAGGAGACAGAACACTGGGGCTTAACCTAGAAGCGGGCAGATACCCTGGAAGGGTAACTGCCCTTCCTGGCTCCCTTGACTTCTATCTGCTAACAGCTAAGCCTTTGCCATGTGCTTCCACCATTACCTGCCGCCCAAGAATGGATTGTAACTGTCTGAAACTATGAGCTAACATAAGTTTTTCCTCCCTTATATTGTGGATGTCGGGTATTTTATAGACCTCTTGGGAAGGGCAAGCAGGAGACCAAGCCAGAGCCACATGGCTTACACCACCCTTCAGCAAGGAAGGGACAGGGAACAGAGGTTCTAAAAAAGCCCTTGGAAAACTAGTTACTCTTGATTAAGTTCCGTAGGCAGTTTAATCCTGGAATCTGTAACAGTGCCCAGCATATTTTATCACAGGTAAACAATCGTATTTGTTGAGTGAAAAAAAAAAATGAATGAATGAGTGAAAAATAAGTGGAGTCTCTGCTATAGGCCAGACGCAAAACACTCTGGCCCAGTTACTACAGGTCATTCACGCCTCTCAGTGACTACCAGGGAGACATATTTTATATGACCCAAAAAATAATCTGGTTAAGATTCTTTTCTTTTTTTTATGGTACTGAGGTATACCCCCAGCTCACCACATTTATGTATTTATTTATTTGTATTTCTGAGGCAGGGTCTTGCTAGTGTGGGCTTGAACTTGTGATCCTCCTGCCTCAGCCTCTCAGAATACTGGGATTATAGGCTTGGTTTCTTCTTTTTTTTTTTTTAATGGGGTGTTTGTTATGTTCCTCAGGCAGGTGTTCAACTCCTACGTTCAAAAGATATTACTTAGCCTTGATTCATGTGGTGCTGGGTAACTGAACCCAGGTCCTGTGCTTCCTAGGCAAGCACTTTAATTGCTGAGCTACATTCCCAGTCCTACTTTCTCACTTTCGTTTGGCTTCTTTGTATTCTAAATTTTCCACAATGAATGACTTTGCTAGTGAAAAATATGCTATAGCAATAAAGAAGTGGGGAAAGTAGTTAATACTTAAATATATAGCTCGTTTGCTTGACAATTCTTTCAAAATGGAAAAAAAAAATAAGCTCCACACGTGCCCCTAATCACTTAATGGCAAAACAAGTTGGGATTCCCCCAGGATCCCAGGGCCAGTGAGGCTGTGCGGGCCAGGCATAGGAGGTGTGGGCAGTACTCACGGCCAGCTTCTCCTTGACCACGCTGGCTGTGGCTGCGATGGTACAGGCTGTGTCATGCTGCACCACCTGGGTGAACTCTGTCAGGTCCCGCTTCATGAACTCCAAAGCTTCAGAAGACTATGGGAAGACAGAGAATGGTAACAGAGCCACCTTGTTCCCGTTTTTTTTTTTTTTTTTTTTTTTTGAGACAGGGTCTCACTCTGTGGTCCAGGCTGGTCCTGAACTCACTTCGGAGCCCAGGCTGGCCTTGGACTAACGGCAATCCTCCTGTCTCAGCCTCCTGAGTGCTGGGATTACAGGTGTGCGCCACCATGGCCAGTTTATGTGGTGCTGGGGAATTGAACTAGGGTACTTAGTGCTTGTTAGGCAAGCACTTTTAACCGCTGAGCCATTCCTCCAGCCCCCCCCCCCCCCCCCCCCGCCCCTTTTCTTTCTTTCTTCTTTTTTTTTTTTTGAGACAGGGCCTCATTCTGTACCAGGGTGGTCCTGAACTATGTTGCCCAGGCTGACCTTGGACTCATGGCAATCCTCCTGCCCGCCTACCAGGTGCTGGTATTACAGGTATGCACCATCACACCCAGCTTATGTGATGCTGGGGAATCGAATTTGGATACTTAGAGCTTGACGTAGCACTTGTAAGCGATTTAACCACTGAGCCACTCCTCCTGTCCCCCGTGTTTACGTACCAAACAGATGGATGGAAACCTCAAGGGACACAGGAGCGTGGGCTTGGAAACAATGCTCCCTGTCCGAGCTCTGCCGATGGGACTGACAGCAGTGAGCACAGGGACCGATTCTCAGCCCAGCCACTCTCAAGAGTGGGGACACAGCAACCTCTTCTAGTCCTTGGTTTTCTTTTTAAAAGGTGGGAGAGGCAGGACCTAGTGGTGCATGTTTATAACCCCAGCAGTCAGGAGGCTGAGCCAGGAGGATTGCCATGCCTGGGCTATATATTGAGTTCAGGATCAGCCTGTCTCAAAAAAAAAAAAAAAAAAAAAAAGGTGGGAAGTAGAGTAGGTCAACAGGTCAACAATTTTCAAGGAGACTGGGGAAGAAGGACACATAATAGTCCAAAAATAAAGATTCTGTTAAGTTGCCTTGATATGCTTTAAGTCAAATGTTTCAAATTTCAAATAATGCAATGAAAGATAGGTGATTTCTTTGTTTGTTTTTTAACCAAAGGAAGGGCAGATTTTCTCCAAGGCCTTCCTGCTCCCATTGTTTAGGGTTCTAAGCCATACACCAAGTTCCTCTGGCAGACGTGCTATTTGCTCTCAGTTAAGGCAACCCACTTCTCATCCTGTGCTGAGCCAGCTTGAGATCGCTGGCCTTCCCGCCCCCTCTCTGCATTTGTCTTTCTACGTCACAGCAAACTTCTCACCTCCATGGTCCTTCTAGGAACACCTTTGTGCTCACCCCACTCTGCAAGCCCTTCTATGCTGTACAAGATCAATCACTTGTACTTTTTTGTGTGCTACTGGGATTGAACTCAGGGCCCCTTTTTTTTTTTGATCATTTTTAAAATTTACGTATCACATCCCTTCCTTCTTCCCATCCTCTCACCATCCTCCCATGTCCCATTTCCCGCTCTACAGTCTATCTTCTTACTTTCCTCCATCTTTTTACTTTTATGGTTTGATTTTCTCACGTTAGAGAAAGCATACAATATTTAACTTTTTGGGTCTGGTTTCATTTTGTTAAGCATAACAGTCTCAAGGGGCATCCATTTTCCTACAAGACTCTTTTTTTTTTTGAGACAGGGTCCTGCTCTGTAGCTCAGGCTGGCCTTTGACTCATGGCAATCCTCCTGGCTCAGCCTCCCACACACTGGGATTACAGACGTGCGCCACCATGCCCAGCTTATGTGGTGCTGGGGAATTGAACTCGGAGCTGTGCGCTTGCTAGGCAAGCACTTTAATGGCTATGCCATTTCTCCAGCTCCTCAAACTTGTCTTTATGACAGTACTCCAGTGTCTCTTCTTTACATCTATTCACCTGTGGTTAGATATATTGGCTTCTTCCAAGATTTGGCTATTACAAATTGTGCTGTACTAGTCTATAGTTCCATCAGAAATATAGGAGGGTTCCTTTTCCCCACAGCCTCGACAGCATCTGTTGTTTCTTGAGTTCTTAATACCAGACATATTTTAAAATTTGTATACAGCCCAAATTCTCTAACACAGTGGAGACATGTGGTCTGGGGAATCAATGAGTATCTATGCCTGTCCCTTTTTCAGCGGTTCACCCCTTTCCTAGCTGGCCAACGCCACTCTTTCTAGGTGCTCACTCATGTTGGGACATTTTTATGCCATTATGTTTGTGGATTTCATAAGAGGGACATCTGGCTATGGTCAGTCTTCTGTGTTTGGTCCACTTCATTGAGCATTCTTGATTCAAGGTGGCTCCATTTTCATTCAAGTTCATTTCTGTCTTTATGGCTGTACAGTATTCCATCGTGTATAGGAATATCAGCCATTCTTCCTGGTGTCAGACAGAACCTCAGTGTTGTTTTGATTTGTATTTCTCTGATGACTAAAGATGCTGACCATTTTTTCATGTATTTATTGGCCATTCAGACGTCTTCTGAGAAGTGCTTATTATTTATTTCAGATGGCCCATTTTTCATCTCGGTCCTTTGTTTTGGAGACTGAGGAAGAACTGCCATGTATTCAAGTCCAGCCTACACTAGAGTTGAGAATGTACCTCTAAAAATATTAATAATAAAATAAACCTGCTGGGCGTGGTAGTGTACACCTGTAATCCTAGCACTTGGGAGGCTGAGGCAGGAGAAGTGCTGTGAGTTGGAGGCCAGACAGGGCTATGTAGTAAGTTCAGATCAGCCTGGACTGCAAAGCAAGACCCTGTCTAAAAAAAAAAAAAAAAAAAAAAGAACCTAATGCTTGTTAAACACACATGCCAGAGCAATTTTAATTACACAACCATCTTCACCACTGTCCGATGAACAGCTGTCTTCCTCCTACATTGTGAGCTCCGAGGGCACAACACTAACAGCGCCAGTCCTCGCATGCAGGAAGGCCGCAGTCTACTGGGGAAAGTGCTGATGGGCAAAGGCCGGCGGTGCCCAGGGTGTTAGGAGGAGGCTGGGAGGATTTGCTGAAAGGAAGCTTGTACCAAGGCCTAAAGAATAAACAGGAAGCTGGGCCCTGAAGCACAGGCCTACAATTTCAGCACTCTGGGAGGCTGAGGCAGGAAGATTGCACATCCAAGTACAGCCAGAGCAACATAGCAATTTAATGAGATCCTGTCTCAAAATAAAATGTAGAAAAGGTCTGAGAATTTAGCTCAGAGTGAAGGTGCTGGGTTCAATAATTTCCAGGACTAAAAGAAGAAAATAATAAACAGGAATCAGCTAAGGAGTGTGAACATGGGGTCTGCTGCAGGGTAGAAGCACTTTGGTCTTGACGAACGTGAAATCTGAAGCAGACATGGTGAGAGGTAAAGCTGGAGAGGCTGCCAAGGGCAACAATGAGGGGCCGTCAAGGTTTGAAGCAGGTGGGACAGGATGATATTCCTGCTTTCAGTCAGTCACTCTGGTGGCTGGGATGGAAGAGGATGGGTCCCAGGCGACAAGATGGTAAGAAGGAAGAAGGCCCCTTAGGAGGCTGCCACACTAACTTAGGAAAGAAAACACAATATAAATAAGGACAAGACCCTAAGATGAAGGGGATGGGATCAGTTTGAGAAATTAGGTAAAAACGTAAATTTGCTAGTTAAATAGACATGTTGACTACGGACAAAGAAAAGTCAGTCATAAGATGGGCATGGCATGGTGGTGCATGCCTGTAATCCAAGCACTCAGGAGGCTAAGGCAAGAGGATTACCGTGTGTTCCAGGCCAGCCAGGGACACCTAGTAAGTTGGAGACCAGCACGGTCTAGGGTAAGACCCTTTCTCAATTAAAAAAATAAAGGAAGAGCCAGTGGCTGCTAAAATAGGTGATTATATTGAGCCAGTTAAGTGAGAAAATACTGGAGGAAGAGCAGATCTGGAAATGACTTTGGGCATGTAGCAATGGAGGTGCTGGGACATTCTGAAATAGCTGCTCAGCAGCAGCTATCCTCAAACATGGACGCTCAGGGAAAATAACGAGGAATCATCTTAATATGAAGGGGAGATCGCCCTGGAAGAACGAGCAGAGCAGTGTGCTAGTGGAGGCCTCAGAACACCAGCTTTAAGAGCCAGGCAGAGGATGAGAAACTCACAGTTAGGAAAGTCTGGAAAGGTATTTGGACGACGAGAGTAATGTCACAGAAACCAAAAGAGTAGAGTTTCAAGAAAAAGGGAGTGGCTGCAAGTGTCACATGAAGCAGAGAGGTCCAGGAAGATAAGGGCTGGAAACCACCCGCCGGATTAGGCCAAGTGGTAAGCAAAGCTGAGTGTGACTACAGATAAGGTGACAGGTAGAGGCTTTAAGGATGGAGAGGGAGTTAAGATTACGTTTGCTGACCTCAAAGTTGAAAAAAAAATACGTGAAATTGACTCCTGAAAAAGACATGCAGTGGGACAGGGACTTGAGAGAAGAATTTTTGAAGGGAGTAGTAAATTAAGACACTCAAAAGGCCCAAGTGAGGCTGGGGAATCTATGGTGAAACCAAGGAGCATGTGTCCTTCTAAGTGTGTGTGCACAAGCGCTCGTGTGTATACTGAGGACGCAAAAAGAGGAGGTGTGGAGAGGAAGGCAGGTTACAGCACTATCCCAACGTTGTAAGTTTTAAGTATGTGACTAGGGCAAGAGAGTGAGTGGTCCAGATGGAACCAGGATAGAAGGACCAGGAAAGCATCAAAGATGAAGACAAAAACCAAAAACAAAACAAAAAAACAAAGGACAAATGGATTGGTGGTAGTACCTAAGAGCTTCCTTGTCACTTAATAAAGCCAGGGTTGGTGGCACATGCCTGTTATCTTAGCAATCGGAAGGCTGAGGCAGGAGAACTGCTGAGTTTGGGCCAGCCTGGGCTATACAGTGAGTTCAGAATCAGCCTGAACTAGAGAGAGAGCCCCTATTCCAAACACACACACACACAAATATTTAATGTGCCAGGCATTGTTTATAATGTTGTGCGTATGCCACTACTTAATTCTCCTAACAATCCCATTAGGTATGCATTAGTACTTTTATTTTGTAGTTGAGAAACTGAGGCCTAGAGTTTAAATGACTTGCCTAAATTCATATAAGCACAGGAAGAGAGAGAAATTAAGTCTTCTCTTCCCAAAATGGGCAAAAACACTTGTCAGCCCCTGGCTCAAACTGGGTACTCCCCAACAATGAAGGCGGAAGGCGGACTAGTTTACTGATTATTTATTTCTCCTGAGTCTTCTTAAGTTCCGGCCTTGAGGCAAACACACAGGAGACCTCAATCACAAACTTGCTGAATTAATGTCCCACTTTCTCGCAATAAGGTGCTCTACAAAGCAGGGCCTGGTGGCACATGCCTGTAATCCAAGCATTCAGGAGGCTGACACAGGAGGGTTGCTGTGAGTTCAAGGCCAGTCTGGGCTCCATAATGAGTTCAGGACCAGCCTGGGCTATAGAGCAAGAACCTGTTCAACGCCTCAAAAAAGTGCTCTACAGGAAGCACCCTACTTTAGGATCTCTTACAGTAAACCTTAGGAAGTGTTTCTCCCTCTTAGTCCTCATCAACACAAACAGCTCAGGAAATTCTCAGATCTGCAGGGCTATTCCTGAGAGGCCTATTCAGGAGTACACAGGCCAAGGAAGGGAAGCAAATGCTGCCAGAGTAGGGAGGTGACTTAACTGAGCTTAGAGGCCTTCTGGAGTTGGCCCTGAAGCAGGACTCAACCCAGATGCTTGAGGTAAATAGTAATTAGCTTTTCCACACTTCAGCTGGGCTACTTTTAACTACATGGACTAAAACGAGAACATCTATTGGCAATGCCCAGTGGCAGAACCAAGCACCATTTATCCTGCAGGAATTGCTCAGCTAGCCACTCCAAGACCTCTACTCTTTGGCCATCAATCTGTCCGTTCCCTTGGCCCCTTTGCAAGCCCCACACACATAAACAGAACTCCTCAGCCAACAGTGAGAATGGCTCCTGTCTCTGACCAGGGTTCTTGCTTTCCATCCTGGCTCAGTGGGTTGGCCTACATGGGGTTCCTTCCTCGCAGTACCTTCCCTAGCATGCTCTTGACTACAGGGACTAGACCAGGGGCTCGGTGCCCTCCCTTCACAGCTTTCTTCATAATACGAGTGGTCAACCACTGCCTTCTCACTAAAATGTGAGCTCTGTGAGTCCCAGAACTGCATGTGTTTAGCTAAGACGTGAATCCTCAGGGCATGCTGGAGAGTGCTGGCTGTACTGTATACTCTAATGTTCCAATGATGAACAGAGTTGTTTTTTTCATTGCTAGAGTCCTTTGTCTTCAAGGCCTGTATCAAATGTTCTTTCCTAAGGAGGAAGCTGTCAATTTCTTGAGCTGGAACTAATTGTTCTTCCCTCTATCATTCCTAGAAAAGGGTCACTCCAGCTTTTAAAACAACCCTTACGTCACTATGGCTACTATCACAGTGGTCTGCATAGGGGCCTGTTCTCCCATAGGCATGTAATAGCTAAAAGCAGTGCCCAGCTTGGCCTCAGGAAGGCGCAGGGCCCACAAAAGTTAGGCAAGCAGGTTGGACCAGGTTTCACCGAGGCGGTGCAGGGCGCAGCCGGGGAAAGAGGGCGCTGGTATGGCTTACCTTCTCTTTGACTGCTTGGTAACTCTGCTGCAACCAGCTCCGCCACCATCCAACGTCCTCCCTGTGGAACACAGACACATCTGGTGGCTTTGTGGTGCGACTCCTGCCCGCCCAATGATCAGCTCTCAGTTTCCCCCTCCGATGTGTCCCGCAGACAGATGGTTCGCACGCCCCTTCCCCACCCCCTCACACTGCTATTCCATTTTGCCCTTTCAGTTCCGTCCATGCCCACGCACACTTCCTATCCCCCCTTGGGGACCCTGGCCCGGCACCCCAACCCCTGGGAGAACTCAGGCCCCAGCGCCTTGGTGGGGAATGACGGGCTCACCCTTCCGCCATCTTGGCCGCATGACATCACCACTATTTACCGACCTTTGACTTCCGACACGGCACCGCCCCCTCAAGCTCCGCCCCAAGCGCAGGGCCCAATCCTCGCGCCGCACTGCCCTCCGTCCAATCCCCGCCCGTGTATCATTACGCCCCGCCTTCCTGAGCTCCGTCCGGTCTCATTCTGGAGTTTTAAAGAACTCCGCCTCTAAGCTTTTTGTCCAATCTTTATTCAGTTCTGTTTTCAGGCCCGCCCCCGCCAGCCTCAACTCTTTATCCATAGCCGCGGACATCCGATACGGTGGCCTGTCTAGGTCTTGTTTGGGTTGGTGACTGAACAGCGCATATTGAGCAGAGGGGAGGAGGGGAGATCGGGCTGGAGCTCTAACGTTTGGATCCTAGCGCGCAGGGCTTAGACCGCCGTCCTTTGTGTAGCTGGTTACTTGGCTGCGTATCGTCTCTTCACGCGCAAACTGCGGGGTTCTGGGCCGGAATATGGAGAATTCAGAGGCAACTTCTAGACAGCCTCCTGAGAGCCCCAGGATATTGGAGGGGCAATTACACATTCAGTCGTCACAACCCTCGGTGGGCCAGCTCAAAACAATGCGAGCTGAGCCTGGCCAGGCGAAATCCGGACACTGGCCGAAAGGAAATGTTAGTTGCATTGAGTTGGGTGGAGGAGATTCCTTAGCGCCCGCTGCTTGGCCTATCTGCATCTTCGCCCACGTCCTTTTCCTTATCTCTCTTTCTTTCTTTTGTTTGTTTGTTTGGTTTTGTTTTGTTTGAGACAGGATCACGCTCTGTAGTCCAGGCTAGTCCTGAACTCACTGTGTAGCCCAAGATGGCGTCTTAACTCAAGGCAGTCCGTGCCACTAAAAGCCCGGCTTTCCTTTCGTCTCCCACTGTCCTAACCCCCCCCGCCCCCCCATCTCTGAGCCTTTTCTCCCTCTTGAGGAAAGCATTCGTGTCATCGCATGTTTTTTCTCCCATCTTAAAAGCAAGCAAACAAAATCCGGCCCTGCCTTCACATTATTTCCCTAGTCCTTTTCTTTTTCTTTTCTTTTCTTTTCTTTTTTTTTTGTCAGAGTTACACTGCGTATGTAGTTCAGGCTGGTTTGAACTCACTGCATAGCCCAGGCTGGCCTCGGACTCAAGGCAGGACTCCTGCCTCAGTGCTGAGATTACAGGCGTGTGCCCCAAGCCCACATTGTGTGGTGCCGAGGAAATGAACACAGGGCCTTGCACTTGCTATGCAAGCTGTCTAACTACTGGGCTATGCCCCCAACCGGGTAAAACATTAAAAGAAAAAGGAGCTGGAGTTATAGTACAGTGGTTAGAACGCTATACCTAGCAAGTATAAATTCCGGAGTTCGATCCCCTGGCACCATATAAACCAGATATGGTTGTGCAGACCTGTAATCTCAGAACTTCCAGCACCTGGGAGGCTGAGGTGAGAGGATTCTTGTGAGTTCAAGGCCAGCCTGGGCTACATAATGAATTCAGGATCAGCCTAAACTACAGAACAAGACTTGTCTTAAATAAAAGGTATTGATTGGGTAGTACTATATTGACTAGGGTTTCTGCCTTTCTTCAATAAAATGGCTTGTCTTTTTACCTGTAAAATGAGCCATTGGCTTTCTACTTATGGATGGATGAAACCTGAATTTTTTTTTGAGACAGGGTCTCACTCTGTGCCCAGGCTGGCCTAGAACTCAAGGCAGGGAGTGAGACCTTGCCTCAAAAAAAAAAAAAAAAAAAAAAAGGATTATGGGCTGGAGGAATGGCTCAGCAGTTTACAAGCGCTAAGTACCCAAGTTTGATTCCTTATCACTACATAAACTGGGCGTGGTGGTACATGCCTGTAATCCCAGGGGAGGCTGAGATAGGAGGATTGCCATGAGTCCAAGGCCAGCCAGAGTTCCAGTGAGTTCAGGACCAGCCTGGGGTACAGGGCAAGGACCTTGTCTCCAAAAAAAAAAAAAAAAAGGATTGTATATTTCCACCCCCAAAACATAAAAAATATGTCTTGCTCTGGCTAGATCTCAGGAGGACCCACACTGTGTCCTTTTGAATTTTCACTGTTTGTCTCCATTATCATAATGGAGGGCCTGCACTCTGAGCGTGCACTTTTAAATTTCTTGAGCCTATTTCCATGAGGGACCATAGTCTTTTTGAGTTTTTTTTTCTTTTGAGACAAGGTCTCACTTTGTAGTCCAGGCTGGTCCCAAACCCATTATGGAGCACAGACTAAGCCTCAAACACAGAACAATCTTCCTGCCTCAGCCTCCTGAGTACTGTGATTACAGGTGTGCGCCACCATGCCTATTTTATGTGTTGCTGGGGAATCAATTCAGGGCTGTGCAGTTGCTAGGTGAATGCTTTAATTGCTGTGCCATTCCTCCATCCCTTTGAGTCTATATTTTTGAATTTTTGTCTAATCTTTCCCAAGCCTCTTACTGACTAGTTCTGAAAGTGCTTTGACTGCACTGACAGAACCTCATAAATTGGGCATGATGGCACACACTTGTTATCCCAGCTCTCAGGAGGTTGAGGCAGGAGGACTGCAATGACTTCAAGGCCAGCCTGGGCTACACAGTGAGTTCAAGACCAGTCTAGACTACAGGGTGACACCCTGTCTCAAAAAAGAAATCTGAAACATGCTGCAACAGAGATGAACCTTGTGAGCTTTAACAGAGATGAACATTACGCTAAGAAAAATAAGCTAGTCACAAAAGCACAAATAAGGTATGACTTCATGAGGTACCTACAGTCGTCGAATTCATAGAGACGGGATGAAGAGATAGATCAGTGGTTAAAGCACTTGCCTAACAAGCACAAGGCCCTGAGTTCAATTCCCCAGCACCACATACACCAGGCGTGGTGACACACACATGTAATCCCCCACTTTGGAAGCTGAGGCAGGAGACTGACGTGAATTTGAGGCCAGCCTGGGCTCCATAGTGATTTCAGGACCAGCCTGGACTACAGAACAAAATCCTACCTCAAAAAAAAAAAAAAAAAAAAAAAAAGAATTCATAGAGACAGGAAGTAAAATGGTGGTCCCAGGGCTGGGGCATGGGAGGCCATAGAGACTTTCATTTCACGGGTTAGGTATTTCAGTTTGGGGGCGAACAAGTTCTAGGCCATGGTGACAGCTACACAGCAGTGGGGACACATGTGAGTTTGTGGAAGGTGCTGAGCGATTTCCTGGGTCGATTTGTGAGCTGTTTCACCAGAAATTGTCCAAATGGTATATTTTGTTACACACACTTTATAATAAAACATATGTGTTTAGGCATACATATAAACATGTATCATAGCCTTCCTTGGTTCTAAGTTCTCCAATGTTTTCTTTTAAAATTTTTATCTTTATTTTTTATTTTTTGAGACAGGTTCTTACTCTGTAGCCCTGTCTCAGCCTGTCTACTGCTGGGATTACAAGCATGTGCCACTACGCCCAGCTTTATGTGGTACTGGGGAATCGAATTTAGGGCCTTGCCCTTGCAAGGCAAGTGCTCCAACCACTGTGGCATTCCTCTAGCCTCCTCCAATGATTTCTTATCTCACTCAGAAGAAAAGCGAGTAGATCCTCAGGATCTCCTTTATGGCCCTACAGGGTCCATTTGACCTTGTGCTACTGGCCCTTCATTGTTCTGTTCTAGAAGCAGCGGCTACTTTGTTTTCCCTGTAAATTTCTGGTACCTTCTTGACTCAGGGTCCTTGAACTTGCTGTTCCTTCTGCTTACAGTACTCTTGTCCCATGTTGTTACATGCCTCTTTTTTCTTTTTTCTTTTCTTTTTTCTTTCTTTCTTTCTTTCTTTCTTTTTTTTTTTTTTTGAGACAGGGTTTCACTCTGCAGCCCAGGCTGCTGAAGTCACTATGGAGCCTGGGTTGGCCTTGGGAATCACAGAAATCCTCTTGTCTCAGCCTCCCAAGAGCTGGGATTATAGCCATGTGCCACCACGCCCGGTTTATGTGGTGCTGAGGAATTGAACTCTAGTACTTACTGCTTGCCTTAGTGCTAAGTACTTTAAACACTGAGCCATTCCACCACCACTGTCTAACTTTCATCTCCTTCAGACCATTACTCAGATCTACTCAGATCTAGTCCTCTCTCTCTCTCTCTCTCTCTCTCTCTCTGAGACAGGGTCTCACTCTGTAGTCCAGGCTGCTCCTGAATTCACTATGGAGCCTAGGTCGGCCTTGAACTCACGGCAATCCTCCTGCTTCAGCCCCCCGAGTGCTGGGATTACAGGCATGCACCACCGGACCCGGCTTAAATGGTGCTGGGGAATCGAACTCAGGTCCTTGCCCTTGCTAGACAAGTAGTCTAACCACTGTGCTATTCCTCCAGCCCCCACTTCCCCATTTTGACCCTTAGCTCCCATTCCCTTCACTGGTGTAGCCCTGACACCAAGTGGATCTGGATTCAAATTCCAGCCCAACCACTACATGAAGTGGCCTTGGGAAAACTAACCTCCCCGGATTTTATGGTTGTTATCTTAAAATGGGGATACTGATCTTGGTTGTTGAGGCTTATAGAAAATATGTAAGCGTGGTCTACAGAGCAAGCCCTGTATAGCAAGAAATAGATATGTAAAACATATCACATGGCATAAAGCCCTATATGTGGTAATTACCTGTGTCCTCAAGGCTAGCACAATGCTGGCACTGGTAATAAACATGCACTGGTTGAACCATATGTTGAAAGAATGTTGGACCAGCAGTCAGCTGTGCAGGATTTTATACTGATTTATAGTTACTGGTCACTATTTCTCTCTAAAGCTCAGGTTTTTTACCTCCAGGGCCCCCCTGAGGTAATACATAGCGCTTGGGTAAGGTATGAATGCATGTAAATCCACCCCTTCGCTGGCCCCAGCCCCTCATTTGAGTCACATTTTTTGAGGATGATTGACCCGTGATTCTTGCCCCATGAACCCGGCTCTGGTTCCTAAGGTACTGTGACACCCACAGGCCAGCAGGTGGTGCTGTAGACTCACTCCTACATGAGGCCAGCGCCCAGCTTCCTGGCAGGGCCGACTGGGTGATCCTGGGAGCCTTTCCAGCTGCTCTGGAGAGGGTGGGGCCATCACAGCACAGCCTGGGTGGTCCTAGAGGATGACTCAAGCTTTGTAGATCTAGGATTGTCAATGTCCCAAGTTGTCTCCTCCACTCCCCTGTACCCCTCCTCATCCTGTGGAGATTCCAGCAGAGAATTGGCGAGAGAATTTGTGGGTCCCCTACAGAATGGGCCGCCTAGGCTGGGGTTAGAGGCAGCTGCAGCAAAACCTAGAGGTAAGCACAGTGCTGCTCATTCTGCCCTCTGGAGCCAATGGTTAAAGTTTCAGGAATTTTATGAGCTGGCACTCATTATAAAAAAATTAAATTACATAAACTTATAAGTAAGTAAATTGTATATAAACAAAAGTTCTGAATACTCCAGATACATCAGATTTACCAAGCCCAGGGCTTCATCTATGTGAGGCAAGCATCCTGACATTGAGCTACATTCTTAGTCCTCTTTATATTATTTCTAATTTTGAGACAAAGTCTTTCTAAGCTTCCCAGGGTGGGCCTTGAACTAATTCTCAAAGTCTTAGCCTCTCAAGTAACTGATATTACAGACTATAATTATTTTTATACATTTCACTATCATCTATGCTCCTAAAATGATATATTTATTTTAACTGTAAGGTGAATTTTTTTTTTTTTTTGAGGCAGGGTCTCACTCTGTAGTCCAGGCTGGCCTTGGATTCAGGATAATCCTCCTGCCTCAGCCTTTGGAGTACTGGGATTACAGGCATATGCCACCACACCCAATTTATGTGATACTGGGGAATCAAACTTGGGTACTTAGCACTTGCATAGTGCTTGCTAAATAAGCACTTTAACTGCTGAGCTATTCTTCCAGTCCCAAGGTGGAATTTTTTTTTTTTTTACATTTAAGTTTTTTGACAAAGGGTCTTGCTGTAAAAAATTCCAGGTTGGTGGTATAACACACACAATGGTAAAGCACTTGCCTAGCAAGTGCAAGGCCCTGAATTTGATTCCCCAGCACCATATAGACCAGGTATAGTGGCACACTCCTGTAATCCCAGCACTCAGGAGGCTGAGGCAAGAATATTGCTGTGAATTTCAGGCCAGCCTAGGCTGCATTGTGAGTTCAGGACCAGACTGAGCTATAGAGCAAGACCCTGTCTCAGAAAACAAAACAAACAAACAAACAAAAACCTGAATCAAAATAAAGAGAGCTGGAATTGTATCTCAATGCAAAGGCCATGGATGCATCCCCTCACACACACACACACACACACACACATGCACACACAGAGAAAGAGCTTAAGGGGTGACTTTGACTGGGAGGGGGTGGCTCTGTCAACAAGGCTTCCAGAAGTTGGTGCTGTGCACTGGCTCAGGGTATAAGCCACAATCTTTTACTTTCTTTTTTGTTTTCTTTTTTCTTTCATAACCTTCCTTCCTTTTTTTTTTTTTTTTTTTTGAGACTGTGTCTCACTCTGCAGACAAGGGTGGTCCTGAACTCACTATGGAGCCCATACAGGCCTTGAACTCACAGCAGTCCTTCCTGTCTCAGCCTCATGGGTGCTAGGATTATAAGCATGTACTACTATACCTGGTTTATGTAATGCTTGGGAATTGAACTCATGGCCTTGCACTTGGTAGGAAAGTGCTTTAACGCCAGGTGTGGTGGCACATGCCTCTGTTTCCAGCACTCAGGAGGCTGAGGCAGGAGGGTTGCTGTGCGTTCAAGGCCAGCTTGGGATGCACAGTGAGTTTCGGAACAGCCTGGACTACAGAGTGAGACTCTCTCTCAAAAAAAAGTGATGAAGAAGGTCAAATTATTCCTGTTAGGAGAAGGATGTGTATCTCAGAGGTTAGAGACGTGCCTGCTAGGTGTAGGGCCCAGCTCAATCCCCCAGCTCTTCATAAAAATTAGACGGATAGCAGGGTATGGTGGCACATGCCTGTAATCTCAGCATTCGGGAGGCTAAGGCAGGAGGATTGCTGTGAGTTTGAGGCTAAGCTGGAGTACATAGCAAGTTGAGGACCAGCCTGGACTAGAGAGTAAAAACACCTTTAAAAAAACCCCTGTTAGTAGTTAGCATAAATAAATTGAAAAATCCACCATGTATTGGAAGAATTAATATTGTTACAATGTCCCAGAAAAAGCTGAATCTTTCTTCTTCCTTCCTTCTTAAGCTCAAGTCTCCAGCCTGTTGGTTAGGTCCCCACAACAGGATGAGTCTTCTTTCCTCCTTGTGGGTCCACAAGCCCATCACTCACACCCAAGCTCCGCCCTGTGGATCAGCTGGGCATTCCCTAATTCCTTCAAGTTGACATAATGCTATAAATGGCCTCAGATATTTACTTTACCAGCACCATTTATGAATGTACATATGCACGTATTTTTATTGTGGTCCTGGAGATTGAACTCAAGGCCTCACCCTGGCTAGGCAAGTGCTCTAGCTCTGGGCTACGGTCTCATCCTTTTTTATTTATATTTTAATTCTGAAATAGAGCCACTGTCTCTAGATTCCCAGGGGACTTGCTCCTCTCCTTGTGTTGTCTGTCTGCAGTGTTTAGGTCTTCATATCACCTTTGGATATCCCATGGCACAGCCCAGGACCAGCTGTCCTACAGTGACCACAGAGATCTTCCCTCTCAGGCTGGTGCTCTGTCTTCGCGCCTGAACAGCTACTGGACCCGCAAGCTCTCGTACGCACAGGCAGCCACTTTGGACTCTCAAGCTGTCCTAACAAATCTGAAGTCTTCTTTTCCAAGAACCTTAACTAAATCAATATTGAATACACAGAAGAAAGACACTAGGCCCCTATCTCTCACCACATATAAACCCCCCAAAACCAAAAAGTCAAAATAGATCAAAGATTTAAGTATAAGATACCAGGGGCTGGAAGAATAGCACAGTGGTTAGAGCGCTTGCTTTGCAAGTACTAGGCCTTGGGTTTGATTCCCCAGCACTATATAAGCAGGGCATAGTGGCATATGCCTGTAATCCCAGCACTTTGGAGGCTGAGGCAGGAGAATTGCCATGAGTCTGAGGCCAGCCTGGGCTACATAATGAGTTCAGGACTAGCCTGGACTGAAAAGAGAGACCTATCTCTGAAAAGAAAAAAAAAAATCCAAACCATGAAACTGTATAAGGACCACCAAAGGAACACAGTCCAGAACTCGAGGGTGCCAGTTCGGATCTGGTCAGTCTGAAGAGGAGGTGAGGCGCTGGAAAGTACAGTCATATATTATTCAGGTACAGCAGAGAATGCGGCAGGCATAAGCTGTCTCAAGTCGTGTCCATAAGTCACCTGCGTGGGTCACTGCCATAAGTAGCCCCATAAGCCTCTGCAACTTGCCCCCATGAGTTGCCACTTCTCCCAAGAGATAAGCCCAGAGTTAGTAATACAGACAAAAGTGGCATTCAGCCAAGTAGTTACATCAGAAGGGGTCTCAAGGCTAATGTGGTGACGGCCCAGCCAAGCCGAATCAGCATAACTGCGTTTACCACAGGAAGGCTCAAGGCCATGATGGTGGGAGGACTCAAGGCCATGATGGTGGGAGGACTCAAGGCCACACCGTGGGAAGGCCCAGGGAAATTCAGGGCCTGGGTTATCCCACCTTCCGACAAACTACTGAGGAAAACACAACAAGAACCACTTTAAGACATTTCAAATGGCAAAGATTATTTTGGATGTGGCCCTCAAAAATGCAGGCAACAAAAGCAAAAAGTGACACCTGGGGTTATATCAAATTAGCATACAACCCAGCAAAGGAAAGAATCAGCACAGCGAATTGATAATCAGAAGCTTCTAGGTCAGGAAAAAATATCTGTAAACTATTCATCTGACAAGGATTAATGTCCCAAATAATATATAAAGAATTTTTAAAAAATCAACAGCAAAAGGCAAATAATCCAATTTTTTTAAGCCCTGCACAGTTTCAATAATCCAATTTAAAAATGGCAAATTGGGCTTGGGGAGTAGTGCAATGACAGAACACTTGTCTAGCAGGGGTGAGGCTTTTATCCCCAGCACCACAGAAAGATAAAAATGGAGAAATATTTCTGAATAGACATCCTCAAAAAGGTTTAAAAAGTGCATAAAATACTCTAAATCACTAGTTATCAGTGAAAAAAAAATTCTTTTTTGAGGCAAGGTTTCACTATGCAGTCCAGGCTGGTCCTGAGCTCACTATGTGAGGAATCGAACCCAGGACTTTGTGCTTGTCAAGCAAGGGCTTTAACTGCTCTGCTATTCCTCCAGCCAATTAGGAAAACAAAGTCAAAATCACATTGAGATATCATCTTGCCCCAGGCAGAATGGCTATTTTTTTAAAAAATAAAAGATATAAAAACACTGGTACGCATATGGAAAAAGGAAAAATGTCACATAGAGTTGATGGGGATATAAATTAGTACAACTCTTAGGAAGCAAAGCTGGATGCAATCTCTTTGAAAAACTAGAAATACAACTGCTGTGCAACGCAACCTCTCACTGCTGAGAATGTATCCAAAGGAAATGAGAGGAAGTAGGATGCTCCCAACACAAGACATGGTTACGGTTGGGTGACAGATGTGCTCATTACCCTGATCTGACTCTTATGAGAGAGCAAGGAGAGCCCCCAGTCCTGTGGGGTAGCGAACATGCTAGGGAGTGGAGGGTTAAAAATGGATCCATTGTCAAGGATGTGTAACTAATACACCAGGAGGCAGGACGATGGTGTGTTGGCTCAAGTTTTGCTAAGCCTTATAAGACTATATGGTTAGCAGATACCAAGGAACCAGAGCAAAAGAACAACATCAAAAGAAATCCGGGCTAGAATAGCACAGTAGTTAATCTCGTTAATCTTACCGAGCAAGTGCAAGATTCTGAGTTCAATTTCCCAGCATCGCATAAGTCAGGCGTAGTGGCGCATGCTTGGATTTCCAGCACTCAGGAGGCTGAAACAGGAGGATTGCTGTGAGTTTGAGGCCAGCCTGGGCTACATAGTGACTTTAGGATCAGCCTGGATTATAGAGTGAAACCCTGTTTTTTTTTTTTTAAATCAGATCATTAAAGCAAATTTCCTGAGGAAGAGGAGTGATCTGCCCCATCTCATTAGGAATTTCCCAGATGATAAGGGACAATTCCAGGTGACAAGGGACAAACATATTTGTAGACTAGTCGTTAAAGTAGACCATGGCTACCTGGAACTTAAGATGGTAATGAGATATGGGTTGTATGTAGAAGCAGGAACAAGAGCAGACCCAGTTGGAGCTGCGCCTCTGCACACAATACCCCAAGTGCTAGGCCCTCCCGGCCTTAGAGATGCCGTGAAAGTTGAGCACATTGATCCTTTGAATCTGCCCCAGATTTTGATCTCCTACATGTTTCCTCCCTGCACTCAAGCATAAGCATCAAAAGCCTCCTTCTTGCCCAAGGGTTTCTGGCCTCCCCCCCTACCCCCCAGGCTGGTCCTGAACTCACTATGTGGCCCAGACTGGTCTCAAACTCAGAGCAATTCTCCTGTCTCAGCTTCTGCAAGGTTGGGATTACAGGTGTGCATCACCATGCCTGGTTTATGTGGTGCCGGGGAATCGAATTCAGGGCCTTACACTTGCTCGGCAAGTGCTCTAACCACTGACCTAACCTCCAGCACCAGTTTGATTCTCTTAATAGCACAAGAAGCCAAGGTATAGGTCAATTATGTATTATACACATATTATTATGGTTTACTGTGCCCATAAATATCTATAATTACTATGCATCAATTAGAAATAAAAATATATTTTAAAAATATAAAAAAAGAAAATAAAGAATTTGGTTACAAATAGTAACCAAATAAATCCTAGTTTATTGACCTTAAGTTTTATCTACCATAAAATCCTAACATAACTCAGCCAAGGTCTTTTCTTTAGACAGCATTTTGCTCTGTAGGCCAGGTTAAGTCCTGAACTCACTGAGTAGTCATGTTTCACTGCATTCTTGGCTTTTCCAGCATTTACTTCAAAATTGTTCCAGGTGCCACCTATTACCCAGCTCCAAAGCCACGTTAACATCTTTGGGTCTTTTCTCTAGCAATATTCCACTTCTCTTGATACCACTTTCTGTCTTAGTCCACTTATGCTATTATTTTTTTTTTAAGCCTGAAAGTCAGAGGCTGTAACAATAAACAAACAAACTTGGGCTTGTGTTATTTCATTTTAATGTTATAATAAAAACATCACTCCATTTCATTTTAATGTTAAATAAAAATATCTCTATACTCAGAGAAGGATCAACAAATTATGTGGTAACTAGTTCATGATTATTCCAAGGAGTGAAGATATGGTGGTCCAGAGAACCTTAAATGGAGAGGGTCTGAGCTTGCCCTTGGCATCAATTACAGGCAAGGATATTATAGCTCCCTGTTAGGAAGAGGGCAGGTGGAGCATGTCTCTGTTACAGAACGAGCTATCCATACTCTAGCCAATTGTTCTTGACAAATCAGACACCTTCTGACTAGATGCATAACATCTATTCTCCTATTCTTGCAGATTGTGGGAAACTACCCAGTTGCTCCTGATTCCACTACTCAAGTATCCCATACAGCTATTCTCAGTGGAAAACCTAAGGAATCCTGAGAAGTGGTAAATTATCTGCAGCTCCCCAAGAGGTACTTATTTTTTTTTCAGCTCTGGGATTAAACCCAGGGCCTTGCACATGCAAAGTACGTTCGTTAATACTGAGCTACATCTTCAGCTCAAGGGGCATTATTCTCATTTCTGGTGCTTTTTACTAGGACTGTTGTTGAAAGTAGCTGGCCACAGTAATGCCGAAATAATGCTAGGATCCAAACCATAATATTCCAACCCTGCACTCCAAAAGACTCATGCCCACCTACTTATGCAAAGTGAATTCAGGCCTTCTCTAAGATTTGTCAAAGTTTTAAAAGTCTCGGCACTGTTAAAAAGTGCAAATCTAAAGTCTTCTCTGAGACATAAAGCAAACTCTCAGCTCAAACTCCTGTGAAAATCAAAGTGAGCACTACCAACATACAATGGCACAGGGTAAATATTTCCACCCCAAAGGAGAGGAATAGGATAGAAAACAACTGAACCAAAACTGGAGTGAAACCCAGCAGGACAATAACCAAATCTTGCGCAGTTTCTCTCTCTCTCTCTCTCTCTCTCTCTCTCTCTCTCTCTCTCTCTCTCTCTCACACATCTCCTAAACTGGGTGTCTCCACAATTTAAGGGAGGAAAGATTATTTCAGTTCACAGTTTCAGAAAGTCACAGTCCATTCATGGGTGGGTGGGTGGAAATGGTGAACCGCATCGTGAGGCCAGCGCCAGAGAAAGAGCTCTTCACAGCATAGCAGCACACAGCCTCCAAAACCTCATTACTCTTGCACTCTGCACACCTGGGAAATAAGCACTACGTGGATGTCGCCAGAGTCTGCCACTGGCTTGAGCAGCAGCGGGGCCCCCTTGGACAATCACTGCCAAGGCCTCTGAGTTCTTAGATTTTTGAATTCCAGGAAACACTTGTCTTTTTGGCCCTACAGGATGTCCTGGGGTACTATTCTCAGATCAAGGTCTTTTGCCTTTCCACTCTTAAATTGGTAAAGACCAGAGCCTCGTACTGTGCACATTTGTCCCAGGACACTGCCATATACTGTAACTTACCACCTTCCCCTGCTCTTTAACCATCTCGCTAGTACGTATGAACTTGAAAACCTAAAAGAGGGCGAGGTTTGTATTTTTTTAAATAACCACTACTCAGCGAAAGAGGATTGCAGGTGTACAATAAAAACCTGTTGAGTAGATGAAACCATTTCACTCATTTCCAAATTTCTGCAGCGAGTGTTGGTAGACTCAGCGTGTACGGACTGATCGACCGTATCTCTTATTTCCGAGGCTGCATTACTATTCACGATGTGCCTTCAGCTTTCTGGACAAAGGGACTAATAGTTGCCAGGTCTCTCTAGCGGGACTCAAAGGGCCGGTCCGAGATACAGCTTTCTTTTTATTTTTTATTTTTTTGCTCTCTCTGGTCCTTGCTCCTTTTGGCATCTTGGTACTTGTAGTTCTGTCCACTGTGTTTTTAGTCGGAAAGCCAGCGGTGAGACCACAACTCCCATCACCCCAAGAGCACTGGAGCCTTCAGAGCGCATCCTCGGGAGGGGCCGCCGGTGCCATTGACGAACCTACTGGCCGAAGGGCCCGCCTTCCCGAGCCCAAGAGCCTCCGCGATTGGCCAGCTGCCCCGTCTCTCACCGGAGGGAGCTCCAGGTGAATGAAAGGGGGGCGTGCCGGTGCGCTGGGCTCGGTGGCGGCGCGACTGCAACCTGGTGGAAGGTGAGCGCCCCGAAGCGGTTCGCGCTGCCGCACTCCCTGGTCTGGGCAAGATCGAGGGTGACTAGGACGGCCGACTTGGGGGGTGGGTGGCAGGCAGGTTGCCCCCTCTCCGTCCGCCTCCTTCGGACCATCGGCCCTGGCAACTCCCGGGACCCCAGTCGCGCGAGCCCGCGCTCAGTGGCCGACCCATTCCCTTCTGCGTGGGGAGAGGCGGGCGCGGTGACACCTGCCCTTCTACCCTGGCGCTGGGCCGGCCCTAACGTCGTCCTGCCGGGTCGCGGCGCCTGCTCACTCGGATGGTGAATGTTGCCCCAGACTGCCAGGCTGGGGCAGTGTCCCTGCAGCGACGGTCATTTCGTCCTCGGGAGGCCGAGAGAGGGGCAAGGCCTGGGGGCTTCACCCGTGGGGGACCGAGGACTGTGCCGAGGAGCTGGTTCCGGTGGTCCCTGCAGACCGATCGGCCGGCTCTGGACCCGGGAGGGCCTCCCGTCTTGCGAGCAATTTAGCGGGTAAACCAAAGATGCAGTTGGCTCTGAAATTCTTCCTGTGTAAATGGAAACTCTTCTTCAGTGTCGGTCCTGCCTCTTGTCCATGCGTCGGAGAAAGGAGTGACTTCCCCAGTCCTTAGCGCGGGGCATCTTGGAGGATTTGGAGAGATCGGTTCATATAGTGGTTAAAGATGTCAACGCAAATCAAATCCTTACCCGTATCATGGAGCGTCAGTCAACTTTCTCTTCTGAAAAAGATGTAGTGATAATATCTACTGCACCGGGTTATTGTGAGATTAAAATAAATAGGTTTGTTAAGATCTCACAGTGCTTCGTAGGGAGCAGTGTTCAGTAAATGTTAACAAATTGAGCTTTATTGTTATTATTATTTTAATGTGTAGGTTGGTGAGACAGGAGAAACGTCACAGTGGGCTGAGATTCAAGGTTACTTTTGGCTTTTGATCAAAGACGGTTGCATGGCCTGGCTATGATTGCCTCAAGGACTTATGGGAGTTAGTATTGCCTGCGGTCTCCTGGAGGACAGGCGTTAGTTATCTTTGATTCATTTTCCTGTTCTTTACCCCTTCCTGAATCAGGCAGTGCGCTTGTACATAAGAATTGTTAAACTGGAATCATGGGAACGTTGGGAGGGTCCCAACCAGAGAGTGGGGAAATGTGATTTTGAGAGCATTCTACTCTTCGATGCTTTTTGGAGAGACGTGGTGACGCTCAGTATGTCCCAGACATGCTGAGGACCTACGGTAAGGGGTTTGATAATGAACAAATATTTCTATAATATATTCCAGTGAATGAGTGGGGAATGGTTTGAAGAAAGTAAATGGCCAGATTTTGCAGAGACAGGTAATGTTTGCATGATCCAAAAGAATCAAGAATATTTCTAGTCACCTGGGTTTGGTGGCACACACTAATAATCCCAGCTATTCAGAAGGCTGAGGCAGTAGGATCTCAGGTTTGAGGCCAGCCTGAGCAATTCTGTGAGACTCTATCTCAATATAAAACATAAATAAAGGCTCAGAGCCAGATATGGTAGCCTATACCTGCAATCCCAGAATTCTGAGAGCATAAGGCAGGAGAGATGCAAGCTCAGGCCCAGCCCGGACAATTTAGAGACTTAGCAAGACTCTTCTCAAAAAGAAAAAATAAAAAAAAGGCTTGAGGGTATAGCTCAGGATGAGTTCAATCCCCAGTATGGCAAAATTAAGCTGAGAAAGAGGGAGCAGTATCTTGACATGTAACTCTGTGGTAGAGCCCTTACCCAGCATGCTCAAGGATCTAGGTTTGATCTGTCCCCCCCAAAAAAAGTGTTATATATTTATCAACCTGGTCTGTCCACTCCTTACTTGATTTTTTTCTCAATTGAAAAAAGAACAAAAAATATGTACAATTAGTAAAACATTCCAACTGTGTAGGGGAAAGTGTGTGTATGTGCATGTGTGTGTTTTTAAGATGAGGGTCTTACTGTGTTGCCTAATTTAGTCTTAAATTCCGAGGGTCATGTGACCCTCCTTCCTCAGCCTCCTGTGTGGCTGGGACTATAAGCATGTACCTCTATGCCTAGCCAAAGAGATTTAAAACAAAAAGAGAAAATTCCTCAAGGCATTTCTGATCTCTAGTCCCTCTCCCAAAGACATCTGTTATAAACTCATTATTGCATAATTTTCCTAGAAAAAACTCCTATGTACCAGCATGCATATACACAAGAAATCCCTCTGGACATTTCATTTTGATTATTGCTTTTTTTTCTCTTCATATAGCGTGGTGACATTTTCATACAAATATAAACAATTCTATACATCTATGTCAACTTAAATAACTTTCTAAATATTAATTAGGGAGTAGAGTAGCATAACAATGGAATTACCTGTGCTGTAGTAAACTGAGTGTGTATTCAAGGAGATTAAATCACAACAAAGGTTCTACTTCTGACTGGAAGTTTCTGCTGTTCCCTTTAAATCCTCTTATATTTTTCCCAGTAAAATGTCTTCTCTCCATCTTGCCTTATTCACCTGCAAAAATATAATAATAATCAAGGAAAGAAGTTTTTGGGGGGGGCAGTACTAGGGATTGAACACAGTGCTGAGCTACAACCCCAGCACTTACTTATTTACCTTCATTTTGAGACAAGTCCCACTAAGCTGTTACATGAATCAGGCTGTACTCAAACTTGTGATCCTCCTGCCTCCACCTCCTAGGGTGCTGGGATTAGAGGCCTGCACCTCCAGGCCTAGCAGGGGAAGTTTTAAAATATAAAATGAGGAGGATTATGTAAGTTATTTGGAAATGCTAGTCCTTGGCTACAAGGATCAATAATTAGGTGGTATCCATCCAAGATTAAACAAATAGCTGCTGTTGAACAGATCTCCTTGCAGAAGCAGCCTGTATGTAAAGCTGTGGTTCTGGCAGACTTTTGTGACAGTTTTTGTTTGTTTTTGCAATACTGGAGATTAAGCTCAAGGCCTCTGCAATGAGCGGCATCACCATATTTTTTCATTTTGAGAGTTTAGCGAAGTTGCTAAGTTTCCCAGGTAAGCTCACATTTGCAGTCCTCTGGCCTCAGCCTCCTAGAATGCTGGGATTACGGGTGGACAGCAGCATGTTCAACTATGGTAGTTCTTGTTATCAGGCATAATCATGAGACATCCCTCTACATACCCTCCTGGATTTTTTTTTTTTTTTTTTTTTTTTTTTGAGACAGAGTCTCACTCTGCAGCCCAGGCTTGTCCTGAACTTACTATGGAGCCCAGGCTGGCCTTGGACTCATTGCAATCCTAATGTCTCAGCCTCCCGAGTGCTGGGATTACAGGCATGCACCTGGTTTATGTGGTGCTGGAGAATCAACTTTGGGAATCAACTCGGATACTGAGTGTAGCACTTGCTAGGCAAGAGCTTTAACTGCTGAGCCATTCCACCAGCCCCCTTCCCCCACCTCCTGGTTTTATTTTTCCTGGGGCTTGACATGAGTGACTCCATTTTGACCCTGACAGCTGTCACAGGTGTTTACTATTCCACAGTGCAACTGTAACATCACTGATCTAACCTGTCCCTTATTTATGGATGCTTATATTGTTTCTACTTTTGTTTGATTTTTTTGTTGTTGTTGTTGTTGATTTGAAACAAGATCTGGCTATGTAGCCCAGACTAGCTTTGAATTCACTATGTAGCTCAGGCTGTCCCCAAACTCACTATCTTCCTGCCTCATCCTTGTGAGTGCTGGGATTATAGGTGTAAGCTACCATGCCTGGCCATGTTTCTGCTTTTGTGATGGTGCAAAAACCTGGTAAAATGTATGTCTCTGATCTTATGATTTGATTTTTGTGATACAGGAGATTGAACCCAGGGGTCCTATACCCTATAGCTACATCCCTCGCCCTTTTTATTTTCTATTTTAGGGTCTCGCTAAGTTATCCTGGCTCCCACTTGCTATCTTCTTGTTATATATTCCTTTCAGTGCTGGGCTTACAGGGCTGCTATACGTTGAGCTTGATTTAATGTGTTTTGAGGAATAAATCCAAAATAATAAATTTATAGCAGTAAAATTCAGGGAAAATGTGTGCATTTAAAATTTTTTCCCCTTTGCTTAGGGGCATTATAGGTTCCCCATGCTGGCCTTGCACTTCTGGCCTTGAGTGGTCCACCTACCTCAGCCTCCCAAATGGCTTGGACTATAGGCACACGCTACTATACCCAGCTTTTTTTTTTTTTTTTTTTTTTGAGACAGGGTCTCTCTTTATAGTCCAGGTTGGTCCTAAACTCACCATATAATCCAGGCTAGCTTCAAACTCCCACTAGTACTCCTGCCTCAGCCTCCCAAGTGCTGAGATTACAGATACCACCATGCCCAGGACAGCTTACATTTTAAGTTTAGATAAATATTGCCAGACTCCTCTCTAAAATGTATTTCAAAAATATCTTTGACCTGTGAAAACCTTTAGGGTTGATTTGTTTGTAAACAGTAGAATTTCTCATATATATTACAGTTGTCTTCCTTTTTGAGCCAAAGTATTAACTTCTTTGAATGAAAACAAACTGTAAAAATGATCATAATTTCCTCTAGTTTAAGATGTACAAATGTCACTTGTGATAAACATGTATAAAGTAGATATAATAACCATTTAGGACTTTATTTTTTTGTTTGTTTTTTGTTTTTTTGAGGCAGGGTCTCACTCTGCAGTCCAGGTTAGTCCTGAACTCACTCACTTGCAGCGTTGTCATAAAAACTCTTAGAGGGGATGGGGAGTACCTCAGAGATTAAAGCGTTTGCCTAGCAAATACAAGATCCTGAGTTTGATTCCCCAGCACCACATAAATTGTGGTGGCACACACCTGTAATCCCAGCACTGGGGAGACTGAGGCAGGAGGACTGCCATGAGGTCGAGATCAGCTGGGGCTACCAGTGAGTACAGGGCCAGCCTGGACTATGGAGTGTAAGCCTATCTCCAAAATTATTTTTAATTAAAAAATTCTTAGACTGTATGTAAAACGCTAAGTACTAACTTCCCATATGCAGTTAGCTATCATTCTAAATTAGCTATCTTGTGATTTTCAGTAGGTCCAAAAAAGGTTGAAAATTTTTTAAAAGAACATTTTTAAAAAGAAAATCTATTGTTTGTAAGGTTGGAATTTGTGAATTAACCGAAAACAAAAATCTTGGAAGCGATCCAGGCTCCTCCAGAGCAGCGGCTGCCGGCGGAGAAATGGAGATGCCATCCTACCATGCCAAGCTCTTGGGCGAGCTGAATGAGCAGCGGAAAAGGGACTTTTTCTGCGACTGTAGCATCATCGTGGAGGGGCGCATCTTCAAGGCCCACAGGAACATTTTGTTCGCTAACAGCGGCTACTTCCGGGCCCTGCTCATTCACTACATCCAGGACAGCGGGCGGCACAGCACCGCCTCCTTGGACATCGTCACCTCTGAGGCCTTCTCCACCATCTTGGATTTCCTGTATTCCGGGAAGCTGGATTTGTGCGGCGAGAATGTGATCGAAGTCATGTCGGCCGCCAGCTACCTGCAGATGAATGATGTGGTGAACTTCTGCAAGACGTATATCAGGTCTTCCCTTGATATTTGCCGGAAGATGGAGAAGGAGGCCGCAGTGGCTGCGGCGGTGGCAGCGGCGGCAGCAGCGGCAGCAGCAGCAGCAGCCCATCAGGTTGACTGTGGAAACCCCAGTCCTGGCAGGGAGGGGACCTCCTGTGGTACCAAGAGCTGGCTGTTGTCCCCTGCCGAGGGAAAAAGCAGTGTGGACAGCACCAGAGAGTCCCCTTGTGATGGCTGTGGGGACTGCCACCCGCTGGAACTGGTGGTCAAAGACAGTCAGAGCCGTGGCCCAGCTGACAGTGACCTCTCCGCTGTGTCCAGGCGGGTAGAGCCCAAGGTGGAGGCAGAAGCTCAGGAGGAGGCAGGGGTGAGTGAGCAGCTGCGGCCGTACAGCACCCCCCTGGGCCTGTCTCATGGGGACGGGGACAGGGACGGGGGCCTGCCCAGTGGTGAGCCTGTGGGCTTGGCTTCTAGTCACTACCACGTGAAGCACTTCCTGGAGGCTCTCCTGCGCAGTGGTGCTGTCCAGAGCAAAGACGAGGTACACCATCACTTGTCTCGGAGTTTGGAGGGAAGACCAGAAGGGGCTGGAGTCACCCTGGGGCCCATGATGGATGTCCAGACAGACTGGTATGGAGAGGACTCAGGTGAGCTCCGTTAGCACTCTTCGTCTCTGTGGTCCTTAGCACGCGCCCTGTGCACGGTGTTCCCTCTTCATCATTGTCACTACCATCACTGCCACCAACGCCATCATCACTGTCTCCACCACCAGTAGATATTTATTGAGCACCTGCTGTATGTGCGGCATTGTTACTTCATGTATCTTCGTGTTTTACCTCTACAGCTAGAGCTGACCTCTGGTTGGTACCCATAAAGAATTGATTCCAGGACTCCCCTTAAATATTACAAGTGCTTAAGTCACATGTAATCCCTTATAATGATCTAATATTTGCATGTAACCCACTCAAATTGTTCTGTATACTTTAAATCATCTCTAGATTCCTTACAATACCAACTAAAATGAAAGTGCTATGTAAATATTTGTTACACTATTTTATGGATTAATTAAAAGAAAAAAATCTGTATGTGCTCAGTGTGGACACAGTTTTCCAACTACTCCTGATCTGTGATTGGTCGGATCACTGGATTGTGGTGGCTGTGAGCATTTCTGGGAGTCACAGAAAAAAAGCCCTTGGTTAAATGCCTGAATCTCTCTGAGCCTGTTTTGTAATCATCCTTGCCCTGCCTTCCTCACAGAGGTGTAGTGAGGACCAGAAGGAAAAGTCAGAATGTTTTCTCATAGATGGTAATGTGATCTATCATGAAAGAGTTACACTTTTCTGTGCCAGCTGTGGTGTCTGGCAGGTAGCAGGGACTCAGTGACCATGATGTGGCTGATGATGCTGTATCCTTTAGAATATTTTAGAGTTGGTGTTTAACCTCATGGGAGTCAATCTTCTATATTTTTTGGTAGACTTGTGTGTACATGTTTGTGTGTGTGTCTGTCTTGGTGCTGTACTGAACCCAGGACCCCATGCAGGCTAAGCACATGGTGTGCCACTGAGCTACATCCCCAATCCTTAGATATTGGTGGGTTCTGTTTATTTTTGGTATTTGTGTTTTAAGAGAACTTGGCTTCAAGAAAACTTGAGGAATTTTGAAAGATGAATTAACATGGTTAGCTGGGCCCAGTGGCACTAGGCTGTAAGCCCAGTGCTTTGGAAAGCTGAGGCAGGACAATCACAAGTTTGAATCCAGCTTAGGCAGTTTAATAATTTAGCAAAACATTGTCTCAAGTAAACAATAAAAAGGGGTTGGAGAAGTAGGGCAAAGAGATGGCCCTTTGTTCAATTCTTAGTTAGGTTGGGAAGGGAAGCGTGGTTGACTCTCCTTAATTGATGACATTGCGGAGACAGAAATCAAATTAGCTGCTGTGTTACTAATAAAAGTTGGCTCTAGAACCTTGAGCCAAGAAATTGGTAAGTCCCATTTCTAGGTTGCCCATTGAGTTGTGAGAGCCTTTCAAATAAAGAGAGATCAGCTACTTTTTTGGTACTGAATGGCTGTCTTGAGATTTTTTTTTTTAAGCAAAGATACTCTATGTTTGATTAAGACTAGACTTTTGAAATATTTATTTTTGAGACAGGGTCTTGCTCTGTAGTACAGGCTGGTCTTGAACTCAACATGTAGTTCAAGCTGGCCTCGAACTCACTGCAATCCTCCTGCGTCAGCCTCCCGGTGCTGGGATTACAGGCATGTGCCACTACAGTTTATGTGGGACTAGTGAATTGATTCAGGGCCTTGACCTCGCCAGGCAAGCCCTTTAACCGCTTAGCCCTTAAAAAACAAAAACAAAAACAAACAAACAAAAAAAACTACACTTGAAAAACTTGAAAAATACTACCTCTGTCCTCTGACTTAACTAGCACTTGGTTGAGGTGGTATCTGCTTCCGGGACGTACTGTGGGAACTTGTTGAAACTCTCATTTCTGTGCATAAAAGCACTGCACAGGCTGTGACTCCCATTTCCCACCCATTAGACCCCCCTAATGCTCCCTGATAATGGAGTGGACATGAGGGGAAACTGAGACCAGAAAGGCTTAGTCAATTTCCTGTGAGTACAGACCTGGTAAGTAAGTGGTACAACTTAAACTAGAAACCTGGGCTGGCTTCATTTCACACAGAAGAAGCTGTGAAGGCAGCATGAAGGGGTAGATGATCTTACTGCAGTGATCTTGTCTCTGAGCCCCTCTGCCTGTAGGCACATGTCAAGAAATGATCATTTGTCTCTGTGCCACCATCATTCAAGCTCAAGTCTGGCCTTGATGGCCTACAGAGTTAGGTCTCTATTGGCAGGGTGCTGTGGTGGGGAACTGGCCTGGGCCCCTGGCCATGTCTATCACCAGCCAGCTTTTGGTTTTATTCGTATGGCTCCAGGATAAATTTATGCCAAGCGCCAGGCCACACAGTGAGATTGAGTTGTTTGATGATTCCCTTATATCCTCCAATGTGTGAGCATTTTTCCTATGAAGATATAAAGATAAGGCTGACGTGGAGGTCGCCTTCAAAGAGCTGGGGTGTCTTGGAAGAGATAAGACATAATTGGAAATTATACTATCACTTTTGGGCACTAAGAGATACTCAGATGTGTGTGTTCAGAAAGAGAACTGGTTCGTACTGAGCAATCAGGGATGGAAGAAGCAATGGGTTGGAGTAAGATCATGAAGATCCTAAATGCTGACAGGAGGCTTCACTGGTAGTTTTTGGTAGCTTCTGAGCTTAGGAATGGTGAGGATCTATGCTTTGGAGAGATTAACCAAACCTCAGCATAAGATGGTGTGGAGATGGGCAGCCTGTGCAGTGACACCAGGCAGGAAGCTGCCACAGTAATTAGGCATTCATGGCACTTGTCCCTTACTTTGGCAGATGCCAAGGTGGGGGATGATCTGAAAACAGATTTATTTATTGATGGGAATGATCTGGGAGAGAGGGGGATAATTATGATGGAAGCTAAAGGGATGACTGCTGGAAGGGAGCTGGGGTCCCATACACAAATAAAGGGGTGATCTTGGATGAGAGGGAAAACAATTCACAGTAAGAGCAGGAATAAAAACAGGTCATATGGGTTCTTGTAGGTGACTGGAGGGGTGACTGGGAGTGTGGAATTTCTTTCAAATAGCCCTTTTAATTTTATTTTATAATTAATTACTTGAGACAAGATCTTACTCTGTAGCCCAGGCTGGTCCTGAACTCACTAGGGAGCCCAGGCTGGCCTTGAACTCATGGCAATCCTCCTGCCTCAGCCTCACAAGAGCTTGGATTATAGGTGTGCACCACCACACCCAGCTTTCTCTTACATTTTGGAAGCTTCAAATTCAACATGAAGGTGCCAACATGTTGGGTTCTGGGAAAGCGGGAAGCCTTTCTTCTTGATTTGCATATGGCCACCTTCCTACCAGGTCCTCATTTGGCCCTTTCTCTGTGGGTGTTCAATGTTGGGGGTTAGGGATAGGAAAAGCAGGGAGCAAGCAGACAGAACAGCTGATCTGTGGTGTCTTTTCCTCTTTGTGTCAGACCCCCAGTTCTAGCATTAGAGACCCACATTTATGAACTCTTTAATTACCTCCTTAAAGGCCTTATTTTCATATATAGTAACATTAAGAATTAAGGCTTTAGGGGCTAGAGGAATGGCTTAGTGGTTAAAGTGCTTGCCTAACAAGTGCTAAGTCAAGTGCTATAGTACCGGAGTTGGATTCCCCAGCACCACATAAGCTGGACACGGTGGTGCACACCTGTAGTCCCAGCACTTGTAAGGCTGAGACAGGAAGATTGCCTTGAGTCCAAGGCCAGCCTGGGCTCCATAGTGAGTTCTGGACCAGCCTGAGCCACACAGCAAGACCTTGTCTCAAAAAAAAAAAAAAAAAATTAAGGCTTTAAGGTATGAATTTTGCAAGGATACAATTCAGTTGCTAAGAGGGTCTTACATCTTATTCTAAAATCAGACACTTTCAGAGTATTGTTCTGGGCAAATTTCCCAGCTATCCTCTCGAAAGCACATGTGCTCTGAGGTTGTAATATAAGCTGGATTTCAGACTGTGAGAGAGAAGCATGAGAGCTGATGCCTGCAGGTGACATCTCCACAGCCTGGTGTCAGAACTGCTCTACCCTCCAGCTAACTGGGAGCCCGAGATGCAGCAGAGGACATCTCACTGTTGACTGGTGGTGGGTAGCATGTCCCTCTCATTGGCTGGTGGATTCCCGGGCCAGATCTCATCCATCAGGGGTGGACAGGATGTCACTACATACAGTGTGGCTAAATCAATCCATTGGGTTCTTCAGGTGATGTGCTGGTGGTTCCCATCAAGCTCCACAAGTGTCCTTTCTGTCCTTACACTGCCAAACAGAAAGGCATCCTCAAGCGCCACATCCGCTCTCACACGGGTGAGAGGCCCTACCCCTGCGAGACCTGCGGCAAGAGGTTCACAAGACAGGAGCACCTGCGAAGCCACGCCCTGAGTGTAAGTGTCCCACCGATGGTGCTCATGCTGGTGGCCCTCCCATGGTCAGGGCTGTCCTTGACCTTACCTAAGATCAGGGGACAGGCAGCTTCTTTGACTTCTCAGCTAGCGGGAGATTTTCAGAGAATTCTGAACAAAACGTTTCTGCTACGAAATGACAACGTCTCTGGTGGCACTTGGAGGAGGGTCAAACTTAATAGTCAAAGATTGTTGGAGCCCTCAGGGCCCGAGAGCCACAGCATTGCTGACCTTGGCCCAAGTTCCTTTCCACGAGGAAATGTTTACTGCTTGAAATTTAAGTCAGGTGTTTTGCTTGTTTACTGTTTGAAATTTGGATCAGGTGTTGAAACATGGGACTGTTCTGTTAACAAGTGGGAAGGCAAAGAGGGTATGAGAGGAAAGCTGTAGATAATAAAGCATCTTTTGCAGAGTCCCTTGCAAGAGTCCATGTATTCTTCAATCCACACTCCCCCTCTCGAGTTCCCGTTGACTGACTGAGTGGGCTTGGTCATCTGGTGCCCAACGTGGGGCTACCGACTTATAATCCCATTCTTAACCCTAACAACTTTTGGCCATTGTGCACGGACCAGGGACTGAAGGCATCAGTAGCATAAGAGTTCTTTATACCATCCCCAACCTTTTCCTGAGTATCTAAATGCATAGTTCCTTTCTCTGAGAACCATAGGCACAAACCTTTTATAAATTCTAAAAATTATTCCAACCCTTTTTTTTACTACTTCAGGTCTCTGGGCTCCAAACATTTTTATCATCATGCATACAAACCACATTTCTTGTCCCATTTTATCACCACCCTTTTTACCTATTTGTCCTCTTTATTCCTATTCCTGAGCGCTCCTCCCCAGCAGTCTCTGTCACTGATTTGATGACCGAGCCCTCTCAGTCAGTCAAGGAGAACTCAGGAGGGGGAGTGCGGATTGAAGAATACATGGACTCTTGCAAGGGACGCTGCAAAAGATGCTTTATTATCTACAGCCTTCCTCTCATACCCTCTTTGCCTTCCCACTTGTTAACAGAACAGTCCCGTGTTTCAAGACCTGAACCAAATTTCAAAACCGTAAACAAGCAAAACAACAGCTGACTTAAATTGAGTAAACAAGCAAAACAACAGCTGACTTAAATTGAGTAAACAAGCAAAACAACACGTGACTTAAATTTAGTAAATAAGCAACACCTGACTTAAATTTCAAGCAGTAAACACTTCCTCATGGAAAGGAACTTGGCCAAGGTCAGCAATGCTGAGGCTGTCCAGCCCTGAGGGCCCCAACAAAAGACTAACTTTCTAAGGGGAAGAAGAGTCAAGAAAGTTTCCATCCTTCTCATGGGTGGCTTCACAAGGCAGAGAACAGGGTTTGAATAAGGAACCAGGAGTCTCTCCATCTACATGATGCCAGAGGAAATGAATCCTCTGTTTCACTCCAAATGCAACACCTGGGGCTGGAGGAGGAGTTTACTGCCACTTATAAATAGGGCTTCAGCCTGTGGGGACCTCCTCTCTAGCTAGCTATCCCTTATGAGTCTACGTGAGCTAGTAATTCCCACCAGCTCTTGAGTATCTGGGCCTTTTAGAAAGATTTTACGTTTATGATCATCTTTGAACAAGGTAATCTGTGGAAAATCCAACATAAATATAGATTGGGACTGGAGGAATAGCTCAGCAGTTAAAAGTGCTTTCCTAGCAGGCTCAAGACCCTAAGTTCAGTTCCCTAGCACCACATAAGATGGGCGTGGTGGCACACACCTGTAATCCCTGCACAAGGGGGCTGCAGCAAGAGGATTGCTGTGAGTCCAAGGCTAGCCTGGGCTCCATAGTGAGTACAGGACCAGCCTGGGCTACAGAGTGAGACCATCTCAAAAATGAAAAAAGGTTGGATTTTAAAATATGCTGGCAATATTGTGAGGCTGGCAGTTATGTATGGTGGCACAGGCCTACAATCCTAGCACTCATGAGGCTGAGGCAGGAGAGTCACAAGTTCAAGCTCAGTCTGAGCAACTGTGCAACTTAGCAAGACCTTATTTCAAACTAAAAAATTTAAAAAAGAGCTAGGGACAAGAGTGAAGTGCAAAAGCCTTAAATTCAATGTCTAGTATCACAAAGAAAGAAAGGAAGAAAAGAAGAAAGAAAAAAAGAAAAGGTAAAAGCCCCCAAAATGAGTTAAAATATTTGTAGGATTTATGTTTGATAAGAATCTAGAATATACACTAACCTTAACCCTAAGCCTGGGGCCACATGACCAGTGAACATGACCACTGCATCACATGACCTAAGACCCTGGGGTCAGGTGGCCCTCAATGGTAACATGACCCTGGGCCCCATTCTGACCTCTGGACTTTGACCTCTGGCCACACCTCCTTTTTGGTCACGCACCCCTACTCCAAGAATCTAGAATATAAGGGTGGAATTTTCTGCTACCTAATGAAAAATGGGGAGTTGGTAGAATAGTACAGTGATTAGAGTGCCTGCCTAACAAGGACAAAGCCCTGAATTTGAAAGCACCATATAAGCTAGGCTTGGCGGCACACACACCTGTAATCCTAGCATTCAGGAGGCTGAGGCAGAAGGATTGCTGTGAGTTCCAGGCCAGCCTGGTATACACAGTTCAGGACCAGAATGGACTACAGAGCGAGACCCTGCCTTAAAAAAAAAAAAAAAAACCAAAAACCTAGAATATATATAGAACTTTCACAATAACACAATCAAAAGACAATCAAATTAAACATAGACAATGGACTTCGATATTTATCTAAAAATACACAATAGGGCTGAAGGAATGGCTCAGCAGTTAAAGCGATTAAGTGCTAAGTCAAGTGCTAAGTACCCGAGTTCGATTCCCCAGCACCACATAAGCTGGGCGTGATGGCGCACACCTGTAATCCCAGCACTCTGGAGGCTGGAGCAGGAGGATTGCCCTGAGTCCAAGGTCAGCCTGGGCTCCATAGTGAGTTCAGGACCAGCCTGGACTACAGAGTGAGACCCCGTTTCAAAAAAAAGATACATAATAAACAACCGAGAAGCTCACCATTATTACTCATAAGAGTAAATACAAATGAAAGCCACCATAGATGCTACTTCACTTATGAGCCTCACTAGAATGATTATAAATTTTGTTTTTGAGACAGGGTCTCCGTCTGTGGTCTAAGCTGGTCCTGAACTCACTATGGAGCCCAGGCTGGCTTTGAATACACAACAATTCTCCTGCCTCAGCCTCCCAAGTGCTAGGATCAGATGTGTCTACCACCACACCCAGCTGCTTGCTGGGCAACCACTGAGCCAGAATGATTATAATTGTTGATTAGCTTTCCTTAGCCTCTTCCTGTCCCTCTTTTTTGAGACAGGGCCTTGTGCAGTTGTCCAAGTTGCCCTTGAAATTGCAACCTTCCTGCCTAAGCCTCCCAAGTGGTGGGATTACAGGATTTGCCATCTCTTATATATTTTGTATCTAGAACTCTCTGAAAGAGAAGCTGTGATTGGTTCATAGAGCCCCTGTTGGCAGGAGATCTTGCAGAGTGTACCTGTTAAGAGTTCTGCCTACAGAGGGAGTGGCTGCTGTGGGAGGAGCTGTGTGGGCGGAGCTCATATTCTTTTTAGTATGCAGTGCACTACTCATAAGCAAGCAGTGCATTTATGAATGCGAAAGTCAATGCGAGACATCTGCTGGCACATGTCCCCAACAAATCTACCTTCCTAATAATGGAACAATCCAAGGTTCCTTTTTAAAAAGCTTACCGTCCTGATCAATTCACTGACTGCCCTTTATATGCCAAGCAGTTGCGATCCAGGAATGAATGAAATAGTGTCTGTCCTGTCCTCTTGGAATTCTTCCAATGGTCTATAAGAACCACAGTGAAGGAAGACCCTGTGTTAGATTGTACAGATGGGGAGCTAAGCTGGCCCAGAGCACCCTGGAACACTGCCTTGAAGATGTCTGAGAGGATTAGGGGGTGGCAAGGGGAGGAAGGAATGTCCCATGCAAGACCAAAGACTCTGGGGTGGAAGGAACCACAGTAAGACTCAGACTGTCACAGAAGCAGGGGAGGAGGGTAGGAAATAGGACTGGGGGCCACACAGGGGACAGATCACCCAGGGTGTGTGGACTGGGACTCAGTCCCTTTCCTGTCACATGTACCTCATATGCTTGTGCTCACAGGTCCACAGATCCAACCGTCCAATCATCTGCAAGGGCTGCAGGAGAACCTTCACCAGCCACCTGTCTCAGGGGCTGCGGCGCTTCGGGCTGTGTGACAGCTGCACCTGCATCACAGACAGACACGATGACGACGATGACCTGGTACCTATGAACCTCAGCCTGGTGGAGGCTTCCTCCGAGAGCCAAGAGAAGAGCGACACTGACAACGACTGGCCAATCTACGTGGAGTCTGGGGAGGAGAACGACCTGGCCCGAGACGATTCTGATGACAAAGTAAAGATCCAGCCCAACTTATCAGACCACGAGACACTCACATAGCAATAAATTGGTGGGGAAGACGTTTCAGAATGTGTTCTGGCTCATTCTGTGGTGAAAGCCACCATATGTCTGATTTTGTGAAACCCCAGAAGGAACCTTTTTTTTTTTTTTTTACGATGGTATTATAATTGCATTTTTCGTTAGAGTAGATGGTATAGATGGGGTTTGGTGACTCAAGAGACTGATGAGTTTGTAGTGTGACACACTCGGTTTCTCAGGCTTCACTGGCCACTCCTTAGTTCCCCGTGAGTCAGGGCGGGTCCTGAGGCTTCCTGCTTTTCCTGCCGTGTTCCAGCTCTGGTAAAGAAGGAGGTAAGCCGCTCTCCATGCTTGTTTCCACGTTGTCTTGATCCTGTGCCCCCCTTTGTTACCATCCTCCTGCTCTGAGAAGGAAGCATGAATGCACTGACCAGCCTTCCCTCAGCCAGGCCTCTCCTGATGGATTCCAGTTTAAATTTCTGGCAAAGTATTAAAGAGGAAGCTTCATTGATACAAAGGAGACAGGGCCGTCTGGCTCCAGGATAATAAAAGGTACCTTTGAAAGCTGAGACTGTAATTTTAAAAGTTGGAAGTATTTATGTGCAGGCAAGCAAAGAGGGAGCTGAAAGGCTCGTCCGGGGACCCTCACTTGCCTAGTGGAGATATTTTTATATCAGCCCCAAGAAGAAAACCTGTGAGGTAGGGCTGGGTGGTTTCCTTTTTTTTTTTTTTTTTTTTTTTTTTTTTTTTTTTTTTTTTTTTGTTTTTTGATTTAACACACATACAAAAATAACCTATTCTGTAAGATGGGCATGGTGGCACATGCCTGTAATCCTAGCACTTGGGTGGCTGAGGCAGGAGGATTGCTGTGAGTTTGAGGCCAGTCTGGACTACACAGTGAGCTCAGAACCAGCCTGGTTTATAGAGTCAGGCCTTGTCTCAAAACAAAACAAAACAAAACAAAACAAAACAAAACAAAACACCTGGGGCTGGAGGAATGGCTCAGCGGTTAAAGCTCTTGCCTAGCAAATGCTATGTCAAGCACTAAGTACCCAAGTTCCATGCATCAGCACCACATAAACTAGGTGTGGTGGTGCATGCCTATAATCCCAGCACTTGGGAGGCTGAGGCAGGAGGATTGCCGTGAGTCCAAGGCCAGTTTAGGCTCCACAAGGAGTTTGGGACCAGCCTGGGCTACAGAGCAAGACCCTGTTTCAAAAAAAAAAATAAACAAAACAAACAAACAAACAAACAAAAACCCTATTATTATGAAACAAGGCATTTGGGCAAACTCCCAACTGCCCCCTACTTTTTCCAGCCATTTCTCAGAGACACTGCTGCGTGACCTGGATAGACAGTTACCTCTGATGTTCTACTTAGTTTATGCCTAGAACTTTCATTGGAAGGAAAGCATAAGCCCATCCGAACAAGCTGTATTTATTTTTTTACTTTTTTTTTTTTTTTGAGACCTGATCTAGCTCTGTAGTCCAGGCTGGCCTTGAACTCACTGCAGTCCTCCTGCCTCAGCCTCCTGAGTGCTGGGATTACAGGTGTGTACCACTATGCCCAGTTTTATGCAGTGCTGGGGAATTGAACCCAGGGCCTTGAGCTTGCTAGACAAGTGCTTTAACCACTGAACTATTCCTCCAGCCCCCACGACTGTATTCTAAATCATTTAGCTTTTAAAATACCTTGAAGGAAAAAGAACGTTAGTGGGACAGGTTTTAAAACTTGTCTGCTTCTCACCAACTCTGCAGCTGTGCAATCTCTCCAACAAAAAAGGCTGAGCTGCTTTTGGGGGCACAAGATGCCAGGGAAAAAGAAGTATTTGAAGGTACTTTCATAATCTTATGTTTAAGTACCTAAAATAGATTTTTAAAAGAAATCTCCTACCATCTTTAATTTTAGTACTGTGTGTTTCAAAAAGTGGTAAAAACTTTGTTTTTCTTGAAAAAAAAAACAAACATCATACAGTTGCTTGTCGGTGTTAGTCTAGTTGTTGAAGAGTCTGATAAAGGTTTTTTGTTTTTTTTTTTTTTTTTTTTTGTCTTTTTGCAGTGCTGGGGATTGAACCCAGTGCCTTGTGCATGGGAGGTTGAGTACACTACCATTGAACTATACCTCCAATTCCCAGAAAGTTTTTAAGTCTTGCTTGTTAGTAGTAGTTGAAGTTGTAGAATATAGGATAGCACTTCTCAAATGATGGCCACAGGAAGGCACTGCTCTGTGAGCTGTTTTCTACAACTCTGTGAAAAAGGAGAATCAGAAATTAAGTACACAGAGATTTTGTGGCACTGGGGATTGTACCCTGGGAGCACTGAGATGTCCTCCAGGACTTTTTATTTTTTCATTTTGAGATAGACTCACTAAGTTGCCCAGGCTAGTCTTGAATTTGTGATCTTCGTGCCTCAGTGTCCCGAGTCATTGGGATTATAGATTTGTACCACGACACCCAGATTTTAAGACACTGACATTGCTGATGTACCCACTCACATGATCAGTGACCTCATCTTCTTGAACAGGATTTGACCAGCTCACGTGTGGCCCCTTGTGAGCCATATCCTATAAAGGGTGCATACCAAGCCTTACAGAGAGATCACATATGGGTCTGAAGAAGACAAGAAATTTGTTTGCTTGTTTGTTTTGAGACAGGGTCTCACCGTGTGGTCCAGGCTGGCCTTGGACTCACGACAATCCTCCTGTCTCAGCCTTCCGAGTGCTGGGATTATAGGCGTGCGCCACCATGCCCAGCTTATGTGGTGCTGGGGAATCGAACTAGGGTACTTAGTGCTTGCTAGGCAAGCACTTTTAACCACTCAGTCATTCCTCCAGCTCCGTAGAAGACAAGAAATTTAAAAATTGGTCTTGTTCCACAGGTCATTTGAAAAATAATAGTCTACATCAAGAATTATATGTTGAAAATGATCAAGAGCCAGGAAATCTTTTCTTATCTGAAATGAATGTATTAGCCATTATTTTAAAAGGGAGATATTAGCTAAAGGAAACTTAAATGAATGTGTAGATTTATTTTGCAAGGGGTTATTTTTGATTTCTTGATTATTTCTGATGTTTTAATATGACTTTTCTACCTCAGAGTCCAACCTCTCTGCCTACTTTCTCTGGGAGAGCCATGAACCTTTGAGTAAAACTGGGTAAGAAATTTCACAGTAGAGATTTCACTGTGAGACAGCAGTTCTCAATAGGGAATGATTTTTGTCCCAAAGGAGACATGTGACAGTGTCTGGAGATATTTTCAATTGTCACCGTGTGGGACAGGTGCTGCCTGCATCCTATACTGCCTGCTGAACATCCCATAATGCCTGGACAACCTCACACAATGAGGAATGATCTATCAATAATCCCAAATGTCAAAACCCCACTGTAAGATAAAGTTGGATTTTAGAATGACCTTTAATGAGTGGACTTAATTTTGTGTTCTGTCGCTGAGGCCACATGGTCTACAACTTGCCCAAAATTTCAATTTATATAACATGGAAACTTAGAAATTCTGCCTCTGATTAATGTACCCAGAACCACTATACGGCTCTGACCCTTTGTAAAATTGTAAAGTAGCAGATGAAAACTGAACATGAATATTTAATATTAATATTTAAATGGTTCTCTTTCTTCCATGATGTCTGATTGGGTGACTATTTGGAACATATGTAATACACAGTATGACTGATCATTGGTTAAAAAAAAACCTACTGAATTCTATCACTTTTAAAAAGGACAGGGCTTTTATTTAGGCCATCGGATCATAAACTTCTGTTTTAAGTTTATGTTGCCATTGGGTAGTCAGTATTGGTGATCACATCTTTTGGGGGTTTAATTTGTGGAGTTGGTGGTTGTTTTGTTTTTGTTCTTTGATGCTGAAGATGGAATCCAGGTCCTCACGCGCAATAGGCAAGTGCCCTATACTGACCTTCATTGCCAGCCCATAGTGGTATTTTTATAACATGTAAATTCACGATTGGGCTCAACAAAGGCTGTTAGTGACTGAGTTTATAGTCTGGCATCTTTCTGGCACATTCAGTCCGAGTTCAAAGTGGAATACTTTTGCCTCATACTAAACATATTGCATGAGTGAGAATGGATTCCTATTTGTAATGGAATTTAAAAATGTCATTCTTGGGATGCTGTCTGAGAGGGGATGGGGACCCCCTTCTCAAGGGTTTGGAGGGAATATAAATTGGCTTGAAGTGTAATAATCAAGAAATGACACCAAGTGTCGTGATTTCTAGTGATTTGGCAGAAAACTGTCACTCTGACATAAATATTTTGGTGCCCACTATACTTGGCATATTCCTTAAGAAAGCTACCGACCTAGCGGTTGGCAAAATGCCATGGAATTGTGTGTTGTGGTGGCTCAGGATACTGGGAAGGGTTTTTTGTTGTTGCTCATTGATGTTAAGACAAACCTGAAGAGAGGGCAGCACTAGCCAGGGCTGCAGTGCTAATTCGGAGAGCAGGGGAAGCCTGGTGACCTTGGGGTTCCGCGAGGACCTCCACACACATTTGCTTTTGTCCTGCCTGTGTGTGCTGGAAATAGTTAATCTCTATGAAGTCCAGTGTAAGGGGTAGAGAGGGCCACGTGATAGTGGTGGGTGGGTGAGAAGTCCTTGTCACACTCTGTTTTGAGCATTGCCACTGCACCTCCTGTTGCTCTCTGTAGCTTGCCTTGTGCTTTCCTGTGGCCATGCAATTCTCTGACCTAGAAAGGCACACTTTATTCAGATGCATAAGATGAACAACATGGGGCTGGAGAAATAGCTTAGCAGTTAAAAGTACCTGCCTATCAAGTTCACAACCCTGGTTCCCCAGCACCACCTAAGCCAGGTGTGCCACACACATATAATCCCAGCATTCTGGAGGCTGAGGCAGGAAGATTGTCATTCATTGAGGTCAGCCTGAGGTCCATGGTGAATTAAGGACCAACCTGGACTACAGAGCAAGACCCTGTCTCAAAAAAAAAAAAAAAAGATGAATGTTTCATTGATTCTTGCTCCTTTTATAGTTTTCCTTCTGCCCAGTATCACTACATTTCCTCACACCTTTCATCACAGAGCTGAAAATCTGAATTCTTTTCAAATGATGCTTCTGTGGAGATAAATGATCAGTCTGGGGGAAACGGGAATAGACTGGCTGGCTTCTTCATGTCCTAGCTTTAAAAGATGACAGTAACTCCAGTCATGTGACCAACTGAAACAGGGCCTCCATAACTGAAGGTGTACATTTGGCATCCATTTTGACCTGCAGGTAGATGATTTTGCTGTTGCATGTTCTTCATGACAACTATGGCTTTGGTGGGGGGCCAATTTTATATCCAGCATTTGGTTTTTTGGACCTTTATCAATGGAGGTCAGGGTGGAGTTATATACTTTGATGAAGACCGTTTAGTAATATAACAAGCTTGGAGATTTATTTTTTTGTAGTCCCAGCTGTCCTTGAACTCTCCACAATCCTGCCTCAGCTTCCCAAATGCTAGGATTACTGGTGTGCACCACTATGCCCAGCTGACGTGATGCTGAGGAATCAACTCAGGGCCTTGCACTTTAACCACTGAGCTATGCCCTCAGCTCTTAGACCGGGGATTTTGAAGAAAGGCATCAACTTGAGATACCTATGTTGGTGATGTGTGATGGATCTGGATTCTTGGTCAGGTGCACTGTGGATATTATACTCAAGATTTTCTTAGCAGATAGTGCTGCAGGACCTTCCGGGGGGCTACTTAGGCTCAACTGAATACCAACCAACATTCAGACTCAAAAGCTGCCACAGCTGGCATCAGACTCACTTAGAAGGAGACAAAGCAGGAAGCAAGCAGAGCGTGGCCGCAGGGAAGAAACAGGTGCTTCTGCTCCATGGGGCTCTCTGCCACTGTCCTTGTGGCATGTCACAGGTGCCAGGAGAGACATCGGGCAAGCGTGGAAGGTACGTGGGTTTCAGGGCCTCTTGTCCAAGGAGAGCGAATACCTCTTATAACACGTTGTAGGCACAGCCTCCATCTGGGTGCAGCTCACAGGTAGGGATCATTTCCTCCATATGTAATGTTACCTAGCAATATAATTGACATATGACTCTTTGGTTGCCAGGGAAACAGAGCTGGAAAAGTTAACAAAAGGTCAAAATCTCACTGAGAAAGAATAGGTTTTGATAATTCTTTTAAAAACAGTATGCAAAGCAGTTACACTGTTGATATTTCACCTAATTCTTATAAAATATAGCCAGAGGAATTTCCTATTAGTATATAGCCAATACTAACTCATTTGCCCTCTCTCAAACAGTATTCATCCTTCATACTTAGCTGTTCATGTTTTTATTTTTATTCTTTTGAGACAGAGTTTCACTCTCTAGGTCAGACAGTCCTGAAATCACTATGGAGCCCAAGTTGATCCTGAACTCATGGCAATCCTCCTGCCTCAGTCTCTCAAATGCTGAAATTACAGGAGTGTGCTACTGTGCCCAATTTATTTAGTGCTGTGGAATCAAACTCAGGTCCTTGTACTTGCTAGGTAAGCGCTATAAGTACCGAACTACACCCTCAGCCCTTTTTTTTTAAATTTGAGAGAGGGTCTCACTTTGTAGTCCACGCTGGTCCTGAACTCACTGTGTAGCCCAGGCTGGCCTCAAGTCACAGCAATCCTGCGTCAGCTTCTCAAATTCTGGGATTACAGGCATGTGCCACCATACCCAGTTTATGTGTTGCTGGGGAATCAAACTCAGGGCCTCGCATTTGCTTGCCTAGCATTTTAATTACTATTCTTCCAGCTCCAGCTATTCATTGTTCCTAAATTTTGTGGAGGTATGTGTTAAGAGTTGTATAAATAGTCAAAACGGCCCCTTCAAATGTCATGTATCCTTTGGTATTGGTCATATTTGGCAGGTGTAGTACACCATCTTGCAGGGACACTACTTAATGAGCTTTGTGCAGATTTCATCTGCCATACTTTGAGGGGAACCTGTGCTTACTCAGCCAGCAGCGGATGCTGGGCTCCTGGTAGTGGGCCTTTTGTGGCTGTGTCTGTCCCTCAGTGCTACTCTTTCCAGCTGTGCTTATTCCTGCAACAGCAGTGAGCAAGGCCAGCTGGCATTCAGGAGTTACCAACAACAATCTCTGGAGTCCTCACTGTGAGCCACTCACTCTCATTTCTTCACTAAACCAGACAGTCTCTGCCTTTACAGAGCTGCAGTGTGTAATCAAGAAGATGAGCCAGTGAGCTGTTTTAGCCCAGTGTGTTGGGTGTGATGACAGGGAAGTGCAGGGGGCACCGGGACACGTGGGTGGGACCCTGAGCCCAGGCATAGGGCCTCCAAGAAGGGTTTTTTTTCCCCTTTTATTTTTGTATAAGTTGCTGTTCTTGTGATCCTTCTCAGTAAACTTCTGTTTATTAGCAATTTAAACAATTTTGAAAACTTCTTGCCTTTTCCAGACATTATTGCTTTGGACTCTAACAGTATTTTAATGACCAGATTTTCTCAGGTATGTAAAAGTAGTATATACACTTCAGATTATTCTAGTCTTTAGAAAGTACGTGTCTGATGCTATGGCTTTATTTTAAAAAATATAATATATGCAATTAAAAATAAAGCAACAAATAACTTCCCATGATGTTGGCCTGCCATATTAAGTTAGAAGAGAAGTATTATTATTACTGTGACAATTGGGGAGAGCCCCTTGGCATGGGGATTGGGTCTTGGCTGGCCGTGTGAACTAGTTCATGCCTCAGAACCCAAGTCCGATCTAGGACAGGATCATTAAATCAAAGGATTTAAAAGCCAAAAGGGATTTTAGAAGTAGTCTAGTCCAATTCCATTTCGTGGAGAGATGAAATGACTACTTCTAAATTCCTCTACAGCTGGTTAGGCTCAGAAACCAAGTCCTGACAGGCCAATGCTGATAACAAACAAACATGTTTGGGCAGGCGGCAAAGACCATCCATAGATAGCACTTGTTTCCTTGGTTACCTATCAGACCAAAATACTGTTTTGGCCTCATATGATAAAGTATGCTTTGTGTGATAATGGCCCGCATTCTTGTAATGCTTAGACAGGGAGGGAAGAAGTCGCAAGTTCAGCAGTTAATTTTATTTCTCTGTTCTACAATACCCTCATGTCATCCACAGCAACAAACCACCCTCAAGCACACACACGTGCACACACACACACGACGCATCACAATTTCCACTATTATTTAATATAGCTCATATAATGTAATATGTTCATTTTCCTTTTAAAAAACTTTCAAACATCAAAGTATCCTATATTTTCTCAAAAACATTTTTAGAACTTTGGTAACTAACTTTGAAAATGTCAATCAGGCACAATTCAGGGAATTTGACAAGAATAATCTTATTCAAAACAGAAAGCTACATATATTTGGATCAGCAGCTCATAGAATATGATACTGGATGGCAATGTATTTTAGGTATTTCTTGACTCTGAATTTTAATAAATCTATCGTAAAAGCCAGTTTTAGTTAAAGGTCTGTGACAATATACCATAGTTATTGTTAAAACAGATTAGCCATTTAACAGTCTAAAAATACCTACAAGTAGTGTTGCTGGCTGTTAGTGAAATATTTAAGTTGGAAATAAAAATTAATTAGGGCCCACAAAGATGCAGATCATCTTCACTTCAGTTAATTAGCTTGGTGGTAAACAGGAAATGTCAAGCAGAATTTTCCCGATCTGTATAAAGCCAGATTGAGACACCCTACTGACAAGTTCTGAATAGGAACAGCCTCAGTCAGGTTCAAGAGAAAGTCTTGCTCATTTTGCCCTCAGAAACAAGTGTGTTTTCTAGCTTTCCAGAACTTAAAACTGATCTGAATTACAACAGATAACCTGCAAATGCGAGAGTGGCTAAGGCCAAAATGGATAAAACTATTTTTATAGAATGAATAAAATAAGAAATTGAGGCTGTCATCACATGATTGAATTAATACTTATAACTTTAATTATTTTTACAGCAATTTTTTTGGGAGACTATTAGGGAGTGAGTTTAGGGTGCTGTACCACTGAGATATTTTGCTGGCCATTTGTACTTTCTATTTTCAGACATCATCTTGTTAAATTGCTCAGGCTGATCTGTGCCTTGAGACTCTCCTGCCTCAGTCTTCCAAACTGCTGGGATGGCAGGTGTGTACCACTGTGTCTTACTTCAGGGCGACTATTTTGTATGAAATTCTAATAATGGATTTTATTTTATTTTTTTTGAGATAGGATCTCACAATGTAGTCCAGGCTGATTCTGAGCTCACGATATAGCCTAGACTAGCCTTGAACTTGGTAATACTCCTGCCTCAGTCTCCTCAGTGCTAGGATTATAGGCATGTGCCACCATGACCATCTATGGTGCTAGGGAATTGAACTCGGTTACTTACCACTTGCTAAGCAAGCATTTTAACTGCTGAGTCATTCCTCCAGCCCCCATGATGGATTTTAATAGACAAGAATTTTTTTTTTTTTTTTTTTTTTTTTGAGGCAGGATCTTGTTCTGTAGCCCAGGAAGGCTGGTCCTGAACTCATGAAATAGCCCAGGCTGGCCTTGGACTCACAGCAATCCTCCTTCCTCAGCCTCCCAAGTGCTGGGATTATTGACGTGTGCCACCACATCCAGCTTTATGTGGTGCTGGAGAAATCGAACCCAGGGCCTTGCACTTGCTAGGCAAGCGCTTTTTAACTGCTGTGCAATTTCTCTAGTCCCTGAACAAGATTTTAGGTAAGGAAAAAAAGCCCACAAAATAAAAAGAACTATTACATCAGACCTCTAGACAGAAGACGCGTCCATCAAACCTCATGTCCAGCCCCTTTTCCCATGGAGTTAGAACCAACATTTCTTGTTTTTTGTGTATGACCTATTTTCTGGGCAGACTATCGCATACCAGGACACTTTAGATTCTGTGCAAGACTGACCACTGCTTGATTAATGGGAAAAAGTAAGGACAATTACACAAAAATCACAGGTGCAACCATTCTAACCTCTTGAGTTTTACAGCCACATACTTTCTAAAAGCTCTTGTAACAACAGGCTGGGGTTGAGCATAACTCAGTGGTTAAAATATTTGCCTAGAAAGCACAAGGCTCTGGGTTCTAATTCCCCACTACCACATAAACTGGATATGGTGGCACAAGCCTGTAATCCCAGCACTCAGGAGGTCTGAATCAGGACTGTTGGAGATTGAGGCTAGCCTGGGCTCTATAGTGAGTTCAGGGACAGCCTGGGACTACACAGCAAGACCTTGTCTTAAAAAAAAAAAAGACTGACTTCATATTTTTCTGCCAAATTTCTAAGTGAATGAATTTGCCTTACAAAAGACTTGTCAAAACTACTGTTAAGGAAAATTAAAAGAAAGAGAAACTAAAGCAATAGCTTTGACTATTAAGACAATGACAACTGTTACCTCTTCTTTTAAGAAGTGGGAAACTTTCTGCTTTTTGGAACTGAACTGGTCCTTCATGTTCAAGTACTTACATACCAGATCTTTTTATATGGTCCAGTGTTGTCCAGCTTGTGTGTTGTTTTGTTTTTACTTTTTAATATATATATATATATATAAACTAAAGCTGAGAGAATGAAGTAATAAATTGATGGATATAACCTGTAAAATCTAAATTTGACTTATCCTTTCGGTTGTCATGGCATTAATGTAAATCTTTATTAATGTAAGACTTTAAAACATATGTGTGGTTTTTTGTTTTAAAAATGGTTTCTGCTTAAACAAGTTTCAAATATTTCTCTTTTGAAGACAGGAAATTGGTTCAGTTTCAGCAATGTATCATTTTACATTTGTTTAAATGTCGAGGCTAAGCTGAAGATTAGCTGGGCTTTCTGCCTACTCTTGAGAAAAACATTTATAGCCTGTAGTTTTTGAGAGTCCCTCGACAATACAAAACTGCTAACACTGCATTTTCCATCTGTTTGGAAGACTCAATCTCATTCCATAACAGGAAAAAAATATTGCCAGCCGGAACAAGGGTTAGTCTAAATCACGCTTGCTGCCTGGTTTTTGTAAATAAAGTTTTATTGGAACACAGGCACATCCATTCCTTTATCCATGCCAGCTTTTACACTGCAATGGCAAAATTCAGGAGTTGCAACAGACAACTTTCATCCACAAAATCTAAAACATTTACTAAAATGTTACTTGACTGTTTGCCAGCTGTGGTCTACAATGTGACCCTGACTTGGGACTAGTCTGGGAGCTCACTAGGAGCTAAAGATGTTTGGTGTGTCTAAGGGTCAGTCCAGGGTTGCGGCTTATCAATAAGAAGTTTTTGGAGGGCTCAAGTAATGGCATAGCAGTTAAAGTGCTTGCCTTGCAAGCTCAAGGCCCTGAGTTTAATTCTCCAGCACTACAGAAAGCTGGGTGTGGTGGCACATGCCTGTTATCCCAGCACTCGGGAGGCTGAGGCAGGCAGATTGCTTGTGAGACCCTGTCTCAAAAAAAAAAAAAAATTAGTTTTTGGAGGACCTTGCCAGGTGGAAGATGATCACTTGGCTCAGCTGAGGAAACATGCATAGGCCATCAGTGTGAGGTACGAACAGAAGTTGATGGAACATAACCATAACCTTGGTAAGAAGTCTAGAGCTAAAATTGCGCTGTTGTGAATGGCTGATGGCAGGTGGGAGGGTAGAGGCACCCACTTCTACAACACTGTGTGTCCTCATGCATTCTCAGTTCCCCTGTGGCTCTCAGCCAGGGGCTGGGAGGTTAAGTCTGGAGATGGGAGTGGTGGACGCTGGAGGCAGCTGAAATCTCAGCTTTTCCAGGCATCCCCAACGCAGCAGCAGGTGTCCCAGAGGAAATGCACAGTCCCTGGCATCTCTTTGGGCAGGCAGCTGGGGGCTCCCACTGAGGATAAGTGCTTATTTAGAAAGTGGGGCTGGGTGTAGGTACTTAGGACAAGTCTCCTCAAAACAGGTCCTGGAGAGGGCTGGAAAGGTTGACTTTCCCATCTCCTTAATCAAGAAAATTGAGGGGCTGGAGGAATGGCACAGCAGTTAAAACGCTTCCTTAGCAAGCATAAGGCCCGAGTTCTATTCTCAAGCACCACATAAAGCTGAGCATGGTGGTGCCTATAATTCCAGCACTTAGGAGACTGAGGCAGGAAAATTGTCCTGAGTCCAAGCCCAGCCAGGGATACAGAGCAAGATCCTGTCTCAAAAAAAAAAAAAAAAAAAAAAAGAAGAAGAAGAAAATCATGGCTCACAAGGTGTTTTGCAGAGTGCAGATGATATACCTCCAGGAATGTGGGACTTAATGGAGGAGAGCTGCAGGTGGCTGGAGTGTTTTCTATTAGAAAGGGAGCAAGCCAGGCCTGGAGATGCACGCCTGTGGTCCAAGGGCTCTGAGAAGCTGAAGTAGGAGGACCACAAATTTGAACTCAGCCTGGGCAATTTACTATTAGGGTTTGGATTTGGAATGTTCCCCCAAAGCCTCATGTATTTGGACGTAGTGGTATAACTGTGCAGTTGTGTGCTGTTGGGAAGGGCTTGGCTCAAAGGGGAAAATGCCTGGGGCTTGACCTGGAGGGATTATGTCAATCTGTTGAGATTAGGAAATACCTGGGGCAGAGCTTTCAGGTGTGTTTGACTTGTGGGCCAGGAAGAAAGAGAAGAGGACCCACCCTAGGTGTGGGTGGGTGGCCCAACTGGCAGATAGAGCTAAATAAAGGAAGAAGAAACCTTGTTACAGCTTTTCCTGGGAGGGCTGCCTTAGTCTCCACACAGACTTGCTTCTCTCACTTGGTTTTCTGTCTGCCATGCTGCACAGAGCATTTCTCCAATTAGACCATGTGCTTCCATGGTTTCTAGCCCCCATGAGTGGACTGTGTGAGACCTCCTGAAACCGTGAGCTAAAATAAATCTTTGCTCTCTTAAGTTGTGGGTGTCAGGTATTCTTTCCAGCAATGAATAAGTAACTAGGGTACCAACTTACTGAGACCCAGTCTCAAAATAAAAACAAAAAATAGCCTAGGATGTAACTCAGCACAAAGGCTCCGGGTTCAATCTCTAGTAACACACATACACAGAGAAAGAGTGAGAGAGCAAAAGTCTAGTTACTTACCCAAAAGAACTGAATTTGAAAACAGGTATTCAAACAGGAACTTAATGTAAACATCTGTAACAGCTCTATTCAAAATGACCAAAAAGTACAACCACCCACTGGGTCCATCAGCTGATGCATGGGTAAGCACAGCATAGTATATGTGTACCATGGAATATTATTTAGCCCCTAAAAGACCAGCTAGCTTGGGCTCACGTTCTTGGGCTAAGGGCATAGCTCAGTGGTTACAGTGCTTGCACAGTGTGCACCAGACCTTGGGTTCGATTCCCTACCACATTAAAATAAAGAAATAAATTAAATAAATAAATAAAAATTAGCCAGGCACGGAGGTTTGCCATGAGTTCGAGTTTGAAGCCAGCCTAGGCTACACACAACTCCAGGACCAAAGACTTAATACTTGTACAACATACGTCATAGGCGAACTCTTCCAGTTGAAAGAATCCAGCGACTGAGGTCTATCCATTTATATGAAATAAATATCTGGAATGGGTAAGTCCATACAGACTGAAGGTGGAGCGAGGAGGGAATGTCGAATGGCTGCTACGGGGCGCAGTTCTCCTCGGGGTGGCGCCACAGTCGTGCGGGGGTGCTGATGAAGTCTGGGTTCCATCCACAGGCGGTGGCGAGGGCTTCACGACTCCACGCGCGTGCTTAACACCCATGCCTGAATTGTGCTTTATGATGGTAACGTTCACGCTGTGTTTTCCCATAATCATAACTTTTTAAAGTCTACTTAGCTCTTGCTCTTGGGACTCCCCGAGGCCCCCGCAGGGAGGGAGGGCGCGGAGTCGCCTGTAGCCGGGCGACAGGGACGCAGGCGGCAGGGATGCTGGCGGCGGGTGGCGCCGAGCCGAGCGGGCGCCATTTGCAGGCGGGGGCGCAACGTGGCGTGGACTCTGAGGGCTGGGACGGTCACCCGGGAGCCGCGGACGTCGCGGCGCCGCCTCGGGCACCGCTTCCGGGCCGCCGCCGCTTGCGCCCGTGCCTCCCGAGGACTCTCCTGCGCGCCCCGGGGACGCTAGGACAATGGCCGCGCCGTCGCCGCCCAGCTCGGCCCGGAAAGGGCGGGAAGCGCGCGCAGCGTCCAGGCGGGGCGGGGCCTGGCGGGGCGGGGCCGGCGCGCGCACGCGCTGCGTGGGGGACGCGCGGGCTACGTGGGACTTGGCTAGATTCGAGGCTCTTGGCAGGGTGTTCTCGGCGCAGCCCATCGAGCGGCGCCCAACTTAAATTTGTCTCATGACTTGTTGATGTTCACTTTTATCCTTGATTAAGATGCTGCCTGCGAAGCTTCTCTGCTAAAAAAAAATTAGGCCTTTTCCCAAGTACGTATTTCCCATCAAGCCTTTCTAAATTTTATTCTGTTCGTTTGTATCCCAGGCTGGCCTTGGTCTCTGGGCAATCCTCCCGACTTAATTCCCAAGTGCTGGGATTACAGGCTGCGCCACCACGCTCAGTTCATGTGGTGCTAGGGAACTGAACTCTGGTCTGCGCGCTTGCTAGGCAAATGCTTTAACTGCTGTGTCGTTCCTCCAGCATGTTTGTTTTATTTATTTATTTATTTTGAGGCTGGGTCTGAATCTATATAGCTCAGTTAGTCCTGAACTCATTATGTAGCCCAGCCTGGCCTCAGACTCATAGCAATCTTTCTCAGCCTCTCAAGTGCTGGGATTACAGGTGTGTATCACCACAGCCAGCTTATGTGGTGTTGAGGAATTGAACTCAGGGTCTTGTGCTTGCTAGCTGAGCACTCAAACCTCTGCTATCCCTCCATCCCTTGGTGAGTCTATCTTCCCGCTGACTGTGTCACAGGGTGGGAAGTCAAAGTGGCTCCTCCTACCCTTGTCGCTTTCCTACCCCCAGCCATATGGTCTGAGGACGAATAAGTGCTGAGACATCTCTGTTCAGATCTTTGGCCATAGGTTTGTGATTTCATTACTTATATTTGTAGTTTTGAAAGTGGCAGAACATTATTTTAGTACTTTTCCAATGAGAAGTTGGGGTCATGGAATCCTCCTCTTGAATCTGGGTGGATGGTTGACTGCTACATGCTGCTGAGGATAGCAAAGTGGCTAGGAAAGTCCGTGCACCTCCTGCCGGCCCTCTTGGAATGCTGCCTCTGAAGACATTGCCTCTGGGTTCCCACCTCTGGATTCTCGCCTCCGTGAAACCCAGCTGCCGTTCACCAAAAAGCCAAGCCACATGGAAAAAGCCAAGTACAGGTGCCAGGAAGATGGTTCCAGCAGAGCTTTGCCCAGGCTTCGCTGTGCCAGTGAAGAAGCCACTCCAAAAATCTCCTCTGGCCTGAGTACTTCTAGATCCCAGGTGTCAGTCATGGGAAGAAGGCCCAGACGTAGCAGAGCATGGAAAGGCAGTCCCAGCTGCTCACTGTGCTCTTTTAAGAATTTCTGACCAGGGCTGGAGGAATAGCTCAGTGGTTAAAGTGCTTGCCTAGCAAGCCGAAGGCCCTGAGTTCAATTTCCCAGCATCACATAAGCTGAGCATGGTGGCGCATGCCTGTAATCCTAGCATTCGGGAAGCTGAGTCAGGAGGACTGCCTGGAGTTCAAGGCCAGCCTGGGCTATGTAGTGAATCTGCATGCATCCTCTCAGTAATCCAGTTCCCATTCCTTGTAGTGTTAATGAAGGTGACAGGCTGAGTGGTGGCCATGGTTTCATACAACTCACATAGTGTCTTGTGCTTCCATTCCTCTCAGCTCACTTGGATGTAGAACTGGCAGACTCCCTCCAGGGTCAGCTTGCCACTCTTTTTTTGAGACAAGGTCTACTTCTGTAGCCCAGGCTGACCCTGAACTCACTGTGTAATGCAGGCTGGCTTTGAACTCACAGCAATCTTCCTGCCTCAGCCTCCTAAGTGCTGGGATTACAGGCATGCACTACCACGCCCAGCTTTACGTTGTACCGGGGAATCAACTCAGGGTGCTGCACTTGCCAGGCAAGCACTCTAACAGCTATGCCATTCCTTCAGCTCTGCTGAGCCAGTTCTCTAGTGAGAGTGGCAGATCAAAGCCTGAGTGGCCTTTAAATGAAAAAAAAAGGAAGAAAGAAAAGGGGCTAGCTGGAGGAATAGCTCAGCAGTTAAAGCACTACTTGCCTAACAAGCTCAAGACCCTGACTTCGATTCCCAAGCACCACCTCAATCAAGTGTGATGGTGCACACCTGTAATCCTAGCATCCAGGAGGCTAAGGAAGGAGGATTACCATGAATTCGAGGGCAGTATGCACCCCAGGGGGAATTCAGGACCAGCCTGCTGGACTACAGAGCGAGACCCTGTCTCAAAAAAGAATATATATATATATATATATAATAGATGTAATTCAATCTGCTGTAGAATCCAAACAGTGAATGTGGCCTTCTCCCCAGTCCCAGACTGGGCTTGAGCGATCACATTTTTAGCCCGAAATATGAGGAAGAAAGGCTCACTGCTGGATGGCAGAGGACTCCTTACAACCATAGGCATAGGGACTCCAAGAGTTTTATGTCACCAAGGCCTTCACAGTCTCATTCCAGTTACAGACGATGCCTTCGAGTGCATTCCATCTGGGCCATTGTCTGGATCAGGAATCCTGACTCTCAGACGTGATTCTAAAAAACCACCTCCTGGTTCCCTTGATGAAAGACTGAACTCAAGACACATAAGCAGTGGCTGGAGGTGTAGCCCAGTGGCTAGAGTGTCTGCCTACCACGTGCAAGCCCCTGAATCTGATCCTTCACCACCACAAAAAAATTAGCCCGGCATGCAGCTGTCAGGAGGCAGAGGCAGGAGGACTGCCATATGTTTGAGGCCAGCCTGGGCTCCATCATTAATCCAGGATTAGCATGGATTACAGAGTGAGACCTAATGTCAAAAACAAAAAAATCCAAAGACACAATGCAGTTGTGATGCAGAGATATAGCTAGAATTTCTTGTAAAGTAGAGACAGATTTACACCTTTACACCCCCAAGCTCAGTTCCACAAAAGCATCTGTCCCAAGCGCAAATCTGGCTACCTTTTTAGGCACATGACAGTTACTCCTTGGGGCGCAAGAGGAGTAGCACAACGGTTAAAGCACTTGCCTAACAAGTGCAAGGCCCTGAGTTCAGATTCCCCAGCACCACATAAGCTGGACATGGTATTACAGAATCCTAGCACTCAGGAGGCTGAGGCAGAAGGACTGCTGTCAGTTTGAAGCCAGCTTGGGCTACATAGTGAGTTCAGGACCAGCCTAAACTGAAGAGTGAGACCCTAACTCAGACAAATAAACAAAGAACCAAAGAGGGCCTTGGCTTTCCCCAGAGTCTTCTAGAACATTCCCTGAGAGGCCATCCTGTTTCATGCTGCCTTTGCTCCTGCTTTCTGCCCTCTTATCTCCCTGCTGCCCCACACGCCGATACACACTCTCTTCCCCTGATCAGAGCTCACTTCTGCTCAGGCTAGTCTCCCTAGGCTTTCTACAGTGACTTCCTCTTCCCAGGTCCCCATTCCATGAGTCCAATTCAGTAGGCTCCACCACAGATCTCTCCTTAGTGCTCAGCAGTGCCCTCAGGTGCCGGGGTGCCTGGGTAAGTGGACACAGTCCGCTGCTGACCATCCTGTGCATTGGTGGGGGTGACAAGCTAAAGAGGCCCTGTCATACAGGTGGCTAAGTGCCAGAGCATGCTGCTGTGGGGACACCAGGAAGGGAAGTAAATCTAAGGCTTAGAAGGTACCTTTCTCTGGCCAACTTCAGAGGTAGGTCCTGCCTGCTTTCCTTTCAAATTCACTCTGAGCTGGGCATGATGGAGCAGACCTATACTATCCCAGCACTCTGCTAGAATGAGGCAAGAGGCCCACAAATTTGAGCCCTGAAGATTTAGTAACTTAGACTCTGTCTCAACAATAAAAAAGAAAAGAAAGAAAGAAAAGGAAAAAAGGGCTCGCATTGGGCCTGGTAGTCCAGTACTCTGGGAGGCTGAGGCAGGGTGATTGCTATTTCAAGTTCAAGCCTTGGCTGGGCAATTTAGCATTTTAGTGAGAGTATGTCCCAAAATAAGAAACAAAAACCTGGGGCTGGAGAAATGGCACAGTGGTTAAAGTGCTTCCTTTGCAAGTGGCAAGGCCCTGAGCTCAATTCTCTAGCAGCACATAAACCTGGGTGTGAAGGTGCGTGCCTGTAATCCCAGCACTCAGGAGGCTGAGGCAGGCAGATCATTCTGAGTCCAAGGTCCAAGGCCAGGCTGGTCAGGACCAGGGAGGCTATAGGGCTACCCTGTCTCAAACAAACAAACAAACAAACAAACAAACAAAGCCTGAACTGCACAGAAAGACCTGGTCTCTAAATGCATAAATAAAATAAGTACATAAATAATAAATAAATGCAAAAAATGGCTGGGGATGTAGACCAAAGAGAGAGTCCTGGATTCAATCTCCAGTACAGCAAATATAAGTAAACAAATAATAAAAACAACCACTGTGGGAGTTTGCAAGGACAAGCTTTCTTATGAGACCCCATGCTTACCTGGCCTCAGCCAGCCACTGGCTGACAGTTGTATTTAGGGAGCACTTAAGCGGAAGCCACCAGGAGAGCGGTCACAGTTGTTAGACACGTCCATCTCTCTTCTCCATTTTGATATTACAGCTTGGGTTGCTTCTCCAGCAGTCATTTTTTTCTTCTTTCCAGTTTTATTTTGTATCTTTCTCGATGATGCCTGTTTGTGACACATATTCATTTACTTATTGATTTTCTCCCCTTTTCTCCGAGAAGTCTACCTCTCTGTTTCCTACTGTGAAAGGAGGCAGTAGAATTTTTGGCAGTTAGGGATACAGGGTCACCCAGACACAGAGAATTTACTGGCAGGCAGCAGGCTATAACTCCTGACAACCTATAGCTGACCATTCCCTAGAACTTAGTTAAAAGACAACAGAAAGAGCTCTAAGGGGGACGTAGTTGAGGGTGGGCTGCAGCAGAGGTTTAAGGGTGGAGAACCTAGCAACCAGCCCTAGTAACCAGTTCTGTAGCATAGGACAGCCCCTTACCCAGCTATACAATAAAATGCCCTAGACAGCGAGCCACATGGGCATCCTACGTTTCCGGGTCCTCCTTCTGACTAGCAGAAGCATTACCTTATCTTTCTTTCCCCTTTTGTAAGTTTACCAATAAAGCCTTTTCTTCACAACCTGCCTCCTGTCTTTGCAACTTATTCTTCAAGCCTGTGGAGACATGAACTCAGTCCAGAGGCTTGTCAGAATCAGGACCTGACACTGTAACAACTAACATGTTTGGGGGCTTGTCCGGGATTTTGGAGGCAGGAAAAGGTATGCAGAAACCTACTCTCTCCTCTCCCCATTTTCTGTTTCAAATTTGTCTTCCTAGTGCAAGAAACCCCAGAAGTTATGGGAAGCGCTTAAGGGAGACAAATGAGTTTCCTGTCCATTTAGAAAGTTTAAATTGGTTGTTTTAATTCTAAAAGCTAAAGTTTTAAATATTTTACTGAGTGGAAAATTGCTTTAATTTTAAGGGAATGACTATATGTATGAGGAGAAGTGAATTGTTAGAAAATGTTGCATTCAATTAGAAATAATTATTGCTTGATAAATATCACAGTATGTTGCTTTTATTTGAAATAGTTTTATTTCCTTTATTTTCAGATGACATTTAGTGCTTTTGTTTTATGTCTGGTAACTTTTCAGACGCTTTTCCAAATGTTTTTCTATTGATAGATCTAACAAGTTTTCTAATTTTTTTTTCTGGTATACCTAATAAAATTAGTGAAAGACAGGAAAATTTCTGGCAACCTTTTTGTGTTCCTCTCTGCCAGCCGTGTGTGCCTAGAACAGTGTTTTCTTGATTTTTTTTCTTTTTCCAAAGAGACTGGTCCAGGAACATATCTAGTCTCCATTTTTGCTGACAACCACATGTTTGGCGCGATCTTTGTTGGAACCATGTGTCTGGTCTCCATTTTGCCCAAACATCACATGCCTGACCCCCATCTTGAAATGGCATCATAGATGCTGCCATATTTAAACAAAATGGCTACCACAATCTTGGCTGGAATCATCATGGGTGCCAACATCTTTAAACAAAATGGCAACCACCATAATGGGTGCCGCCATCTTTAGTAAGAGCACATGCCTTTGAAATGTTCATTTACTCATTTTATTTCTCTCTTCTCAATTAGCTCAGATAAATAAAAGATTTTATTATTCTTCAGAGAAAAAGGATGGGAGAGGCGGAGAATAGGGAAAGATCTCATGTGTCCTCTACAGGTTCTAAAGTGCACAGAGGCAAAAGTTAAGGATTTTTTTTTTAGAGTTTTTAGTATTTGTTGCTTAATTAAAAGGTATTTTCTTTTTTTTATTTTATTATTTGTTGTTTTTAATTAGAAGGTACTTCCTTGCTTTTTGAATTTTATTGTATTTTTTGAGGTTCAGGCTGTGGAATAAAATGAACCTTCCTGCACTGCTGGTGGGAATATAAATTGGTTCAACTACTATGGAAAGCAGTATGGAAGTCTCTCAAAAGACTGGAAATAAATATCCCCTTCAATCCAGCGATACCTCTTCTGGGAATATTCCCAAAAGAGTTAAATACAACATATAACAGAGATACATGTATACCCATTTTCACAGCAGCACAACTAACAATAGCTAAAATGTGGAAGACACCAAAATACCCATCAACAGACCAATGGATACACAAATTGTGGTATTTATACACAATGGAATACTATGCATCTATAAAGACAAATAGATTGGAGGCTTTTGTAGGCAAAGAGAGGCAACTTTAGACCCTCATGCTTAGTGAAGTGAGTCAGAAGCAGAAGGTGAAATATTGAATGGTTGCTCTGATATGAGAAACCCAGATCACAATTATCTCATGGAATTTAAAGTGGAAAGCAATAGGAACTGGGGGCGGGGGTGGGGTACAGGGAGGGCCAAAAGGGGAGAGGGGAAGGTCTTGTAACTTTGCCATGATATGTATGTGCACAAAATACTCAAGATCAATGTAAACTTCGTATTTTGCAAAAAAAAAAAAAAAAAAAAAAAAAAAAAAAAAAAAAAAAAAAAAAAAAAAAAAAAAAAAAAAAGGCAATAGAAAGATCTCTAAGGGGGAAGTAGTTTGAGGGTGGGCTGCAGCAGTTTGTTTTAAGGGTGGAAAACCTAGCAACCATCCTAGTAACCAACTGCTTAGCATAGGACAGCCCCTTACCCAGCTACACAATAAAAACGCCTAGACAGCGAGCCAGGATTTGTAGTCCAAGCTGGCCTCTACTCAGAGTCATCCTCCCGCCTTAGCCTTCCGAGTGTTGGGATTACAGGAATGCAGCACCATGCCCATTGTATGTGGTACTTGGGAACTGAATCCAGAGCCTTACAGCTTGCTTAATAAGGGCTTTAGCCACTGAGCTACTCCCCCAGCCCCAGCCCTTTCATTTTAACTCAATGTTGCATAGATAGAAAGCTGTAGTAATTAGAGTAGTGTGATTCCAGTAGTATGATATTAAGGGATAGGGAAATGGAACAGGGTAGTACATTCAGAAAAAAACTTTTGAATTCAAGCCGGGTGTGGTTTTTGAGGCCACCTTGCACTGCATAGTGAGCTCAGGACCAGTCTGGACCACAAAAAGACTCTGTTAAAATAAATAAATAAATAAAGGTAAAAGTCAAAGAAAAAACAAACAACTCTTGAATTCATGAAAATTTAAATATCTAATTTTAAAGTGGCTCTTGGGGCGGGGCTTGGCTGAGTAGTCTGAGGGACTTGCATTAACATGAGCAAGGTCCTTCACTCCATTTCTCAGAACCACATGGAAATGAGCCAGGCGTGGTGACACACACCTGTAATCCTGTAGCACTCTGGGTGGCTGAGGCAGGAGGACTGCTGTGAGTTTGAGGCCAGCCTGGGCTACACTGTGAGTTAAGACCAGCCTGCTTGCTTTGCAAGTGTGAGACCTTGAGTTTGATTCCCCAGCCCCACATAAACTGGGCATGATGGCGTACACCTGCAATCCTAGCACTTGGAGGCTGAGGCAGGAGGATTACTATGAGTCCAAGGCCAGCCTGGGCTCCACAGGGAGTTCAGGACCAGCCTGGGCTACAGGACAAGACCCTGTTAAAAAAAAAAAAAGAAAGAAAGAAAGAAAAAGAGAGAAAGAAAACAAGAAAAAGAAAAAAGGCCAGCCTGGACTCTGGACTACAGAGTGCAGGCCACCCTGTCTTAAAAAAAAAAAGAAAAGGATGCCCAGCCTCAATGGCAAGTGGGAATGTACATCAAAACAAGAACAGATAATTAATACTTTTAACCAAATTAACAACAATTAAAATGATTCATACTATCCAGTTTGGTGAGGTTTCCGGGAAAATAAGCACCTTGATATACCATTTGTCAGAGTGCAAATTTAGAGTCTTTTTGAAGGCAATCTGTCAGTCTGTAAAAGTTTTAAACGTGTGTATCTGTGTTGGATACTTATTCGTTGCTGTGACAAAATACCCATCATCCACAATTTTAGGGAGGAAAGACTGAGCTGGCTCACAGTTTCAGAAGGTCTCCCACCCCACTGCAGGCAGAAGTGAAGCAGGAGCAAAGTGAAGCCTGCAGACTGGCTAGGCTGGAGCTTTCCCAGGAAAAAGCTGCAACAAGGCTTCTTCTTCCTTCCTTTACATAGTGCAGAGCTGCCAGCTGCCACCCCCTCTCCCCCAACACAGTGGGTGCCCTTCATTTCCTGGTCCAGGAGTCAGTAACAAAGTATCTGAAAGCTCTGCCCTGACGCCCCTCGTCCAACAGACTGATAGAATCTCTCCAGGCTAAACCCCACACATCTGGCCTTTCCCAGCCAAGCTATGCCAACACGCTATTCCAAATACATCAGGCTTTTGGGGGACACTCAATATCCAGACCATAGCAATCCCCTTTGACCTAGCATATCTATCTCCTACAGAAATGCAGGTGGGAGATGGGCACAGGATGGTGCAAGTAAGTGGTCAGGCCAGGAGCAGGCTGGGAGCCCCAGCAAGAGCTGCATCTCCACGGGATGGACTGAACCCCGGCAGTTTTCACTGGTCTTAACCTTGCTGACACATGGTGTCATGGAAGCCAGGGCCCTTCACCACAAAAAAGCAAAACATATTTACCTGTCCAGGAGTCAAGAGAAGGTAAAGTTGCAGGTCTAGCAAATTACCAACAATGGACGCTACAAACACACATGCGCGCGCGTGCACACACACTCACACACACACACACACACACACACAGGTATCTTATGCAACCTCTAAAATGAGCAAGATTAAATTTAAGGAGACCTGCCCGCTGTAGGGACACACGATGCGTGGGCACACTTGTAATCCTACCCTTCAGGAGGCTGAAGCAGTAGGATCACAAGTTTGAGACTATCCTAGGAAATTTAGCAATATCCGGTCCTGGGCTGGGAGTGTAGCTCAGTAGTTCAAGTGCTTGTTTAAAAAGTGCAATGCCCTAGGCTTGATTTCCCAGCACCACATACACAGGAAATGGGGGATCATGCTTGTAATTCCAGCACTTAGTAGGTTCAAAGCCAGCATGGGGCTACATTGTGAATTCAGGACTTCACAGCAAGATCCTGTCTCATAAAAAAAAAAAAGAGCGAAACCCAGCTTTCAAAAAAAAAAAAAAAAAAAAAGGGCTAGAGCTATTAATGCAGAAAACAACAAATGCTGGCGAGGCTGTAGGCAAAAAGGAACCCTTCTACATGGCTGGTGAGACTGTAAGCTAGTACAACCACTAAGGAAAGCAGTACAGACACTCCTCAGAAAACTGAAAATTGATATTTCATTTAACCCAGCTATACCTCTTCTGAGGATCTTCCCAGAAGAGTTAAGGTCATCATATGATAGTGATACATGCATACCCATGTTTATAGCAGCACAACTTATAATACCAAACCTGGGAAGAAGCCAGCATGCCCAAGTACAGCTGACTGAAAGAAGATGTGGCACATATACACAATGGAGCATTACTCTGCCAGTAAGAATGACACATTTGAGTCATTTGTAGGAATATGGATGCACCTTGAGACCGTTAAGTTCAGCAAAATGATTCAGACCCAGGAAGTTAAATATCATATGGTTTCTCTAACATGAGAAAAACCAGACCACAAAAACAGTAAGACATACAGAAGAAAACAAGAAAACGTACTTTGCAGAGGGAAAGGGGGGATGGGAGAAGGCGGGAAGAAGAAAGAAAGGAGGTATGTAAATAAAAAATAAAAAAGGACAAATTTTAAATAAAATAAAAAATGGTGTGGGGACGTAGCTTGGTATTCCCTGGCTTTAATCTTCATTGCCACAAGAAACAAAATGAAATCATTAGCAAAACTGTATCTCAATAAAATAAAAAAGAGCTAGGGTGTAGCTCAGTGGCATAGCATTTGCCCAGCATGCATCAGAGCCCTGGTTGAATCCCCACTGTCGGTCAATCCAGCAATCAATTAAGCTACCTGCTATACCCTACATGCTCTCAGCACTCAGAGAGGCTGAGGCAGGAAGATGCCAAGTTTCAGCTCACAGGCAAGTTTCAGGCGTGCATCACCACACCTGGTTTATGTGGTGCTAGGCAACTGGACTCAGGTCCTTTTGCTTGCTAGGCAAGCACTCTAACTGTTGGGCTATTCCTCCAGCCCCTTGCAGGTACTGCTTAGAAACTGTGGGTGGGTTCGACAGTTGGGCAGCATATGTGTTGGAAGGACTCAATGCTGGGCTTTCCTACTAGGCTCTGGATGGACCGCAGATGGCCCTTGCATCATACAGGACAGACCACCTGCCCTTGAGGATGTCCAGGCAGACCTTATCCCCGGTGTCCACGATGAGGTGGTAGCAGGGACTGAGGAACCTCACCGTGAGTGTGCTGTAAGCATAGCCCCTGGGAACCTCTAGGAAGAGCCTGCCAGCTGCTCTGTAGAGAGTCTCTGTCCATTTGAAAAGTTGTCTAATTCAGGGAAAGGAGAAACGCCTTTGTCACCAGACATCGCGAGGGCCATCATCTCCTGTTGTAACCTCTTGCCCAAAGGGCACGGGTGATGGCCCCAGTCGATTCAGCTCCTTTACAGGGGCAGCACTGCTGGCGGTGGTCAGGTCTTGGCTTTGGGAAGCCACCTGGGTGGCAGGGGCAAGGGAAGAGGAACTCAGAAAAAATAACTGTAACTCAGATGGGGTGTTTTGAACTGTGGCACAGAAACAAGGGTCAGTGGGATAAAAAAGACATCACAAAGTATAAGTTTAAAGGACAGAAGCAAGGCTGGAATAGCTCAGCACTCAAAGCATTTGCCTAGCAAGCTCAAGGCCCTAGGTCTGACTCCACAGCATCACATAAGCTGGGCGAAGTGGCACATGCCTGTAATCCCAGCACTTGGGAGCCTGAGGTAGGAGGACTGCTGTTGAGTTTGAGGGCAGGTTGGGCTACAATAATAAGTTCAGAACCAGTCTGGGGAAAAAAAGAAAGAAAGAAAGAAAAGAAAGTTCCCAGCCAGTCCAAGCAACTTAGCAAAACCCTGTCTCAAAAATAAAAGGGCTGGAGAAATATCACACAGGTTAGAGCACTTGTCTAACAATTGCAAAGCCCTGGGTTCGATTCCCCAGCACTACATAAACTAGGCATGGTGGCACATGCCTGTAATCCTGGCACTTGGTAGGCTTAGCAGGAAAACTGCTAGGAGTTGGAAGATAGCCTGGGCTAGTGAGTTCAAGACCAGCCTGGAGCAAGAGCGAGACTCTGTCTTCAAAAAATAAATATAAATGTAAGTAACTGCACATGTAGCGCAGTGGTCCATGAGTACCAGTGCCATCAAAAGAAAAAAAGAAAGCACAATGTGGTTTTGTCCCCTAAATGGATGCAGACTGACATTAGCAGCATACCTGGCGCAGGGCACATGTATGAAGGGGATAATAGTAAAACAAGGCAAAACTCGTGTAGTTGGAGAAAGAACACCAAGTAAGCTGTCACCACTTCTCCAGAACAGTGACTGAGAGGCTCCGTTAGGTCCCCAGGGAAGCAGAGGGTAGGGAATGTTTCCCTCTGAGGCCTCACAGGGAAGATGAAGTCAGCGGAGTCCTGGAGGGAAAAATCAGAATTTTTGATGCAAACGAAGGAGACGAGCTGTGTAACACAGACAGGGGCAAGAGGAAGCATGTTGTACCAGGGAGTGTCGGGGAGGGAGCCCTGTGGGGCTGGGGAAGTGGGTGCTGGGCAGAACCATAGAGCCGAAGATCTTGGGAAACACACACACACACACACACACACACACACACACACACACACACACGCAGTCTGAATCTAGAACTGCAGGTAAGAGAGATTTTCAAGTTACTTTGCATCAAGACACACACATAACAGATAAAGCTCATATTCTTTTAAAAAAATTATTTAGAGGCTAGAGGAATGGCACAGCATTAAAGCCCTTGCCTAGCAAGCACAAGGCCTTGAGTTTGATTTTCTGGCACAATATAAAGCTGAATGTTGTGGTGCATGCCTGTAATCCCAGCACTCAGGAGGCTGAGGCAGGAGGATTGCTGTGAGTCCATGGTCAGCCTGGGCTATATAGTAGGTTAGTGGGTTCAGGCCCAGCCCAGGCCACAGAGACACTGTCTCTAAATAAATAATTAAAAAATTTAAATAAATAAACAAAAATTTATTTATTTATTTAAAGACAGGGACTCACTCTATAATCCAGGCTAGTCCTGAACTCACTATGTAGCCCAGGCTGGCTTTGAACTCACAGCAATCCCTTTGCATGTACCACCACAAACAGTTTATACAGTACCGGGGGAATAAACTCGGAACCCTGTGCTTGCTAGGCAAGCGCTCTAAGCATTGGCTACTTCTCCAGTCCAAAGTTTATCTTCCTAACAGTTCCATACATCTGCTGGCTTTTTGCTGAAACATCCCCCTCATTTGGGGTGAACACAAAGCACCTGCAATTAATAGTTGCTGCAAGTATAAAGAAAAAATTAGTCATGGCTGTTGAGGACCATCTAGGACATAGGTAAGACAGGCCATAGGTTACATAAAATTTCTGTGTCTTTCTCTTCCACTCAAAAACACATATCGGAGCTGGATGAAGCCATGTCCACCTGTAGTACTTGCTACTTTAGAGGCTGAGGTGGGAGGATGGCTTGAGCTCCAAAGTTCAGGGAGGGCCTGGGCAACATAAAACCCTTATCGCTCCCTCTTTTTTAGGGGGGAGCAAGTATTGGTGGTCAAGCCCGGGACCTTCACAGTGGATTCCATCCCTATCCTATTTTTTGTTCTGTTTTTGTTTTTTGAGACAGTGTCTCTCTCTGTAGTCCAGGCTAGTCTTAAACTCAGTATGTAGCCCAGTCTGGCCTTGAACTCTGTGGGGAGCCATCTGTATTAGAGGCTCCAGACCTAGGACATAAGCAACTCCATCTTGGCTCAAGTCTACTGTACTCGGTGCTGCTGACAAGAGAGCAGCCAACACCCTGTCACTCTGAAATGCCCAGTTTTCCGAGAACTCTTTTCTTAAACTAATGTGACCTTTGTCTTTTGTTTTCCTGGGGCATTCTATTAAATATTTTAGCACATATTAGCAGATAAGAAATCAGAATGTCTTGCGGTTTGGTGACCATAGCAATCGTGCTTATGCGAATTAACCTCCCCCATACTATTCTCCTTATATACGTTGTCCTAACCTGCAATAAACAAGACTTGATCAGAAAGCCTGTCTTGTCTCCATTCTTTGCGCCTCTTGTCCTCCTCTTCCTTATTTCCTAGAGCCCTCGTCGATGGTCCCGCGGGCCGGGACAGAACTCAAGACAATTCTCCTGTCTCAACCTTCAGAGTGCTAGGAAATCAAACTCCGGGCCTTGCATGTGCTAGGCAAGTGATCTAACCGCTGTGTTCCTCCTCCAGGTCCCTCTTTCCTACCAAGCCTATTATTTTTGATTTTGAGACAAGGTCTCATTAAATGGCTAATTTGCCCAGTCTGGTTTTGAACTTGCAATCCTTCTGAGACGCCATCACCTAGGGAAAAAGTGTAAGGAGCTGATCCAAGGCAACAGGCCTATAATCCCAGCATTCCTGGGGGACGGAGGCCTGAGGATCACAAGTTCTGGCATTGCATGGACAACTTTGTAAGATCCTATCTCAAAATGTAAAATAAAATATAGTCTGGGGGAACTGGCTCAACAGTTAAAGCACTTGCCTAGCAAGCACTAACACAAATGCTAAGTACCTGAACTTGATTCCCCAGCACCACATAAGCCGGGCGTGGTGGTGCATGCTTGTAATCCCAGCACTTGGAAGGGTGAGACAGGAGGACTGCCTTGAGTCCAAGACCAGCTTGGGCTCCATAGTGAGTTCAGGACCAACCAAGACTACAGAGTAAGACCCTGTCTCAAAAAAAAAAAAAAAAAAGGCTAGGAATGTAGCTCACTGTGAAAGCCTTGTTCTCAGTCTCTAGTATCAAAAAAAGTTCTTGCAATAGTAACGATAGTACAATATTGTGAATACACTTAAAAATGGTTTCGATGGTAAATTTTATGTTGAATAAGTGTTACTGCAATGAAGAAGGAAAAAAAAGTCCCTGGCTGTCAGAAGGAAGAGAAATCAATATTGGGCCATGTCCTGTTGGGAGACGGAGAATGGGTACATGGCCACTCACCCTGTCAACCTCTCCACCAGGTACCCATGGCCAGAGGGTCACCATTGCCTCCCAGGCCCTCCTTCTAAGAGACAAGGGCATCAGCTCAGGAGGGTGCCCGAGGGTGCCGAGTGACAGCCCACACGGGATCCAGAGGCTGCGGTGCCTGGCACGCCTTTCTCTGGGGCGACTCCCTCTTTCCTTACCGCGTCCTGGCTATGTTAGTCATCTTTGCTGAGGTAACAACCAACCTCAAAACCTCTGTAGCTTTTGACGGAGGTCAGCAAACTTTTTCCATAAAAGGCCAGCGAGTCAACATCTCAGGCTCTGTGAGATGGTCCTGGAGTCTCCATGGGAGCCATGTGGCTCTGCTGTGCTTGTATGAAAGCAGCCAGACACAATATGTAAATGAATACACATGTTGTAATATGTAATACATATTGTTCCAATAAAACTTTATCAACACAAAAATCTGACTTTTTTTTCCAGATTTGGGGGTGGAGCCCCAAGCCTTCACACCAGACTACGTCTCAAGACCGTTTTTCATTTTGATTTGTAGACAGAGTTTCACAAAGTCATTCAGTTGCCCAGGCTGAGTTCTAGCTCCTGATCCTCCTGCCTTAGCCTCCCAGAGTGCTGGGACGACAAGCCTGCAACAGGAGGCTGAGCTTGAATTTCAAAGTTTTCAATGCTACAAGATAATCTTTTCCTTCTGCCTCAGCCTTCCAGGTCCTGGGACAATAGGGCCATCCCCTGCCCAGCTCCTCTCCTTCTCCCCCTTTCCTCCTGTCCTCCTGTTCTTCCTGCTCTTTTTAATTTCTTTGTTGTCGTCTTCTTCTTCTTCTTCTTTTCTGGTACTAGAGATTGAACACAGGGTGCTGTATCAGTGAGGTGAATCTCATATGCTTTTTTCTTTTTGAGACAGAGCCTTGTTCGATAGCCCAGGCTGGTCCTGATCTCACTATGGATCCCAGGCTGGCCTTTCACTCATGGCAATCCTCCTGTATCAGCCTCCAGAGTGTTGGGATTACAGGCGTGTGCCACCATACCCAGCTTATGTGGTACTGGGAAATTCAACTCGGGTACTTAAGTACTTGCTAGGCAAGTGCTTTAACTGCTGAGCCATTCTTCCAGCCCCCTTTTTCATGGTTTTTTTTTTTTTTTTGAGAGAGAGGGTCTTGCTCTGTTGCCCAGGCTGGTCCTGAACTCACTGTTGTAGCCCAGGCTGGCTTTGGACTCAGGACAACCCACCTGCCTCAGCCTCCTGAGTGCGGGGATTACAGGCGTGCGCCACCACACTCAGCTTTATGTTGTGCTGGGGAATTGAACTCAGGGCCATGTGCTTGCAAAGCAAATGCTTTAACTGCTATGCCATTCCTTCAGCCCTTTTTAAATTTTTTTTTTTGAGGCAGGGTCTCACTCTGTAGTCCAGGCTAGTCCTGAACTCACTACATTGCAAAGGCTCACCTCGAATTCATAGCAATCCTCCTGCCTCTGCCTCTTGAGCACTGGGATTACAGGTGCACACCACTAAGCCTGGTTCATGTGGTGCTGGGGAATCGAATCCAGGGCCTTGCACTTACCACTTTATTATTCCTCCAACCCCCAACAACATATGGTTCTTACTCTTGTTAGATGGTGGTGACTGCAGGTCAGCGTCTGTGGCACTTACAACCTGGACTGTGCGGTATGAGCAATCCCAACCCCACGCTTCATGCAGAAAGTACAAGAAAGCTTGGGAGGTGCCCGAGGCCTCTTCAAGCTCCAGCTCAGAGCTGGAATGCTGCCACTGCTTACATTCCATTGGTCCAAGCAAGTCACAAGACTAAGCCAGACAGCCGCACAGGTGAAAGCCCTGGCTATAGGCAGTGCTGAATGTCAGAGCAGTGGGTTGAGGGTTTATAATCCTCCTGGAGTGAAGGAATGAAACAGCGGGAAAGACTGACTCAGTGTACCATCCTGGCCAACGCCCTTTCCTAACACATGCTGGGATGACACTGGTTCAAGGACTTACGTTGCAAGGTCTGTGATTAGTCCAGAAGGTAAAAACAAACACTGGAAAAGTTTTGTAATAATATGACATCATTACAATTGCTAGGACTACAACATGAGTTGGGGACACAGCTCAGCGGCAGAGCACTTGTGTAAGTCCCTCAAACCCCAGGTTTAACCCTCAGCACCACAAAAACAATCATGAAGCAAACAAGCAAGCCGGAGGCATAGCTCACTGGCTAAAGCACTTGCCTAGCATTTCTAAGGCCCTGGATTCAATTCCCCAGCACTACCTAAAGATTAGCTGGGCGAGGTGATGTATGCGTGTGGCAGGAGGCTGAGGCAGGAAGATTGCTATTAGTTCAAAGCTATGAGTTCAAGGCAACCCTTTGCTACAAAGTGAGATTCTTGTCAAAAAAAAAAAAAAAAAAAAAAAGCCTAGCAAGCACAAGGTCCTAGGTTCAACTCTCCAGAACCATATTAAAAATTAGCCAGGCATGGAGGTACATGCCTATAACATAAACACTTGGGAGGCTGAGGCAAAAGGACTGGTATGAATTTGAGGCTAGCCTGTGCTACAATAGGGAGTTCAGGACCAGCCTAGACTACAGAGCAAAAGTCTGTCTCTGTTAATAAATAGGGCAGCAAGAAATTAGGAGTGAAAATATGGTTCTTCACCTGAGTTTAAGAAATGCTGCATCTGAGCAGGGCCTGGTGACACAGGCCTATCATCCCAGGACTCTGGGAGGCTTTAAAGCAGGGAAGATTGCAAGTTCTAGCACAGCATGGACAACTAAGTGACTTAGAAGGACCCTGTCTCAAATAAAAATAACAATTAAGCTGGACGGCTAGGGCACTTGCCTCACAAGCACAGGCTCTGAGCTCATTTCCCAACACCACATAAACCAGACGTGGTGGTGTAGGGCCTGTAATCCCAGCACTTGGGAGCCTGAGGACTGCCATGAATTAGAGGCCAGCCTGGGCTAACATACACTTCAGGATCAGCCTGAACTACAGAGCCAGATGCCTAAAAAAAAAAAAAAAAAAAAAAAAGTAACAATAATAATAATACAATGAGGCAATAATGAGAAATTATAAAATAAATAAAAAGGAATATTAGAATTAAAAATATAATAGTTGAAAGAAAACACAGGAACTAGTAGAATGGCAGTATGAATACAGCTTAAGAAAAAACTACTATGTTTCAAGATCATATTGAACTTTCCAAAAGGCAGTAGGAAGAGACAAAGAAATGAAGAACACAAGGAGAAAAGCCAGGGCTGGGACATGGAAGGATACATACCTTGACTGGATTGGACTTGAGTTGGCTTCCTGTTTACAATGTTGTGAGGACCTGGCTCCACCACGGCCATGTGTTTCCACTGTTGCTGGCCGCCCACAGTGGACTATGACCTGAATCTATGAGCTGAAATAAACCTTTCCTTCCTCTAATTTGTGAATGTCAGGTATTCTGTCACAGCAATAAAAATGTAACTGAGATAGTTTATTCTGAAACCAAATATGAGTGACCTAGGCCCAGGAACGTGGATTTAGGTTTCCCCAAACAGCACATTCCAACAAATACCATACAGTTACATACAATTACATAGCTACATAACAGAATAAAGCCATAAATCAAAAGCACTTTTTAGTTACAGGCATGCCCAGCTTATGTGGTGGGGAACTGAACCCAGGGCCTTGTGCTTGCTAGACAAGCACTTTAACTGCAGTGCCATTCCTCCAGCTCAAAGCACCTTTTGAAAATATTGGTGGAAGCATCAGGTAGGTGGGCCATCTTGAAGCAAGGAAATCTCTGCTATAGGTCTCAGATGTTTTCTTTCTTTTTTGAGCCAGTGTCTTGCTTAGTAGCCCAGGCTGGTCCTGAACTCACTATGGAGCCCACGCTGGCTTTGGACTCATGGCAATCCTCCTGCCTTAGCCTCCTGAGTGCTAGGATTACAGGCATGTGCCACCATGCCCGGCTTATGTGGCGCTGGGGAATCGAACTCAGGTACTTAGTGTTTACTAGGCAAGTGCTTTAACCGCTGAGCCATTCCTCCAGCCCCTCAGATGTTGTCTGAGAACATTCTTAGCTCTCAGGTTGGAAAGCTAGAGGGTCTGCTTTTGTATTTTAGAGAGAGTTACTTAGTGAATGCAACATATCGGAAGATTTTTATCACAGGATGTTAAATTAGATATAGAGGAGGACTGCAGATGCAGCCATGAAAAAGGGCCAAGGTAGCCCATAACAATCTGCCTGTGCAAAACATCTCAGTCTCTCCACAGGTTCTCTGGAATCCAGTTAGCTAAGAACCAGAGTAGTCTCTTCTTGAGTGAAGCTATTCTCAGGGAACTTCAGTTGCCAAAAGAAAAAAGAGAAGAAAGGCAAGCCAGCCAAGGAACATAGAGGACAGAAGTAGAAATGCTAATATCTTAAAAATCAGGGGTCCCTTACCAGGCCCAGGGGAACAGCCTGTTATCCCAGGACTTTGACAGGCTGAGGCAGGAGAATTGCAAGAGTGAGCTCAGCCTGACTAACTAATGACTTAGTGGGACCCTGTCTCAAATAAAAAATAAAAATTGAGCTGTAGCTGTAGCTCAGTGTGAAGGTCGCGGACTCAACCTGCAGTACCAAAATTTTTTTTTAAAAAGCAGGTACATGCTCTCAACCCCTTTCCCCATTCTATTCTTTTGCCTGCAATAGGGGATTGGAAGTCCATTTTATTTTATTTTATTTTATTTATTTTTGAGACAGGGTCTCACTCTGTAGTCAGTCTAGTCCTGAACTCATTATGGAGCCCAGGCTGGCCTCCAGCTCACAGCAATCCTCCTGCCTCAGCCTCCCAGTGCTGGGATTAGAGGCATGCATGCCCACTTTATATGGTGCTGGGGAACTGAACTCAGGGACTTTTGCTTGTTTAGGCCAGCACTTTAGCTGCTGTGCTAGTCCTCCAGCCCCAGAAGTCCATTTTAGGAGAGAAATGTGAGGACCACATCTTACCATCAGGGATAAGAGCTGGTGACAAGCTCCATAAGGGCTCTATTTGTAGATCAGAACTACAACATCAGCACTGGAGCATTTTTACATGAGAAAGAAAACACTTTACATCATGTTTAAGCCATTATTACACTGTGTTTTATACTACTCTCAGCCAAATCTAATTTAAATTAATCAAGGAGTAATACATCACTCCCTCAATTCAAGAAATATATGCCCTTCCTCTCTGTCCATTCATCTTTTGAACGTTTTTCAGGGATTGCCATGAAATTCCTCATCATCCAGTCTCTCAGGATTCAACTGCACATCACGGAAGCACTCCCAAGTCAGAGTAAATCTGTTCCTTAAGTACAGCCTCAAGTCCAGTTTCTCTTTGATCTGAACACCGGTGAACAGACAAGTTATCTGCCTCCTATTATCCAAAATGCAATGGTTCTGGAGGTAGAATAACTCCTGTTATTCTGTTCAAAACTGGAGGAAGTCAGACCAGTGGCAAAGGCCCGTAATCCCACCACTTGGGAAGCTGAGACAGGAAAATTGCAAGTTTAAGCCTGGCCCAAGAAGCTTAAAAAGAGATCCTGTTTTAAAGTAAAAAATAACAGGGCTGGAGGAATGGCTCAGTGGTTAAAGTGCTTGCCTAGCAAGCACTAAATACCCTAGTTCGATTCCCCAGCACCATATAAACTGGGCGTGGTGGTGCACGCCTGCAATCCCAGCATGCGGGAGGCTGAGACAGGAGGATTGCCATGAGTCCAAGGCCAGCCTAAACTCCGAAGTGACTTCAGGACTAGCCTGGACTACAAAAAAAAGTAAAAAATAACATAATACCCAGTACCCTGCCGCAGGACCCCACCCCACACACAAAAGGGAGGGTGCAAGGGGAGGGAGTGCCCAATATAAGTACAAATGCATCACGGGTGCCTAGCAACTCTGAAATCCAGCTGGCAAAAGGAAATGCCTTGGTTAGCATGCAGAGCCTGCAGAAGTTCACCCATGTTTGGTTCTGCCCTCTTAGGCAATGTCCTTCGGCAAAAAGGCAGCTCTTATTTATAGCTCTGTAGCTTTCCTAGATCATGTCTAACCTGCAGATTCTGGGGTCAGAAGACTTCCTTCCTTTTGTACTGACCCTTTCTATCCACGCTGGCAGTATTCCTCTAAACACTTTCAAACTTTGTAAGGGATGGGGACATAGCTCTGCAGGGTTTTTCTTTTCATTTTTTCCCCATTTTATTGATTTGTGTAAGTGTAATACATAAAGTTTACATTGATCTTGAGTCTTTTGTGCACATACCTGTCGTGGCAAAGTTACAAATCATTCCCTTCTTTTTGTCCCTCCCCACACTCCAGTTCTCATTATTCCCCACATTAAGTTCTATGAACCAGTTGTGATAGCCCAGTAGTTAAAGCTCTTGCCTTCCAAGACCAGGACCCTGAGTTCGATTTCTCAGCACCACATAAACTGGATGTGGTGGCATACTTCCGTAATCCCAGCACTCAAGAGGCTGAAGCAGGATTACTGTGAGTCTCAGGCCAGCCTGGGCTACATAAAGAGTTCAGAATCAGCCTGAACTATAGAGTAAGTGTTATACCTGATGAATTATCACACAAGAGAAGCACCATTTATTGAGAAATTAAGAGTCCTTTATTAGCCAGCGGCTGAGAATGGGCTCATGCCCTGAAGAATTCTCAGTGCTAATGGGGGACTTGGATGGAGTTTATAAAGGCAAAAACCCCAAGAATGGGAAGGATCACAAGGACAAAAGGGAAGGGGTATAGAGTGGGGGAGTTCCAAAACAGAATAAGTAGCAGCAGATTACAGAACCAAACAGCAATATGCTAACAATGACAACAATCTAGCAGTGATTTGAAATTTAATTTATGCCTTGCACCTGATTCCTGGGAGATATCCTATAGCAGTCTAGGGGCAGGGTGTCAGCAGACAGGGAGTTACCTGGTCAAGAGGCAACTACACAGGAAAGGTGACAGGGCAAAGAGGACATCAGGGAAAATCTAAAATGGTGGAGTTCTTGCCACTTCACAAGACTGTCTCAAAGCAAAACAAAACTCATCGTAGATCTCTTGTGAATCATTTTGGAGTTCAATGTATTACAGAAAGCCACTGCCTACTAGAGGCCGAGGCAGGAGGATCACAAGTGTGAGACCAATCTGGGCAACTTAATGACTTAGCAAGACTCTGTCTAAGAAAGAAAGAAAGAAAAAGAGCGGGAAAGAAAGAGGGCTGGAGGAATAGCTCAGCGGTTAAAGAGCTTGCCTAGGAATCACTAAGTACCCAACTTCAATTCCCTAGCACCACATAAACTGGGTATGGTGGTGCATGCCTGTAATCCCAGCAATTGGGAGGCTGAGGCAGGTGGATTGTCCTGAGTCCAAGGCCAGCCTGGGCTCCATAATGAGTTCAGGAAAAAAAAAAAAAAAGAAGCAGCTGAGATGAGAGGTAGTTCAGTGTGAAGGCTCTGGGTTCATTCCCCAGTAAGCAAAAGTCTTCAAGGTAAGCCCTTCTCTATCTTCTACCCTGGGCTTCTTGCTGAAGGACAGTGCCTAAAGAAAGCTTCCTAGAAGGGAACTTGGTGGCACTAGGCCTGTAATCCCAGCACTTCAGGAGGCTGTCTCAAAATTCAAAATATAAAAACAGACCGAGGATGTAGTTCAGTGTGAAGGCCCCGGCTTGATCTCCAGCACTCGGTACTGGAAAAAACAAAACAAAAAATTTTAAAAAGCTGTATGCCTGTAATCACAGGACGTGGGAGGCTGAGGCAGGTGGATTGTCCTTGGTCCAAGGCCAGCCTGGGACTTCTGTACCAGCCTGGGCTATAGAGCGAGACCGTGTCTCAAAAAAAAAAAAAAAAGCCTTATTGTTTCACTGAGAGGATCCTTGGCACACTTTTAAAATAGAGCTTCTGAGGCTAAGAGAATAGCACAGAAGTTAAGTACTTGCCTAACAAGCCCACAGCCTTGAGTAAAACTGGGTGTGGTGGGCATGGTGGTGGAAGCCTTGTGATCCCAGCTCTGAGACTGAAGCAGGAGGATTGCTGTGAGTCCAAGGCCAGCCTGGGCTACAATAAGTTTAGAGTTCAGTGACTTCAGGACCACTCTAAGCTAAGCTAAAGAGTGAGACCCTGTCTCAAAAAAAAAAAAAAAAAAAAAAAAAGAGAGAGAGAGAGAGATCCCGGCCAGGTATGGTGGTACACACCTGTAATCCCAGCATTCAGGAGGCAGTGGCAGGAAGACTGATTTGAGTTTGAGGCGAGCCTGGGCTATGTAAGTGAGGTAAGGCCTAGCCTGGACTACAGGGCAAGGTTCTGTATCTAAATTAATTACTTAACTAATAAAAGAGAATCTGGCATCAATTTAACAATGCTCTGAAGTAGCATTTTTATCCTTCTGAGACTGCTTTCCAGGGGGTGGTCCTGGGAATCGGACTCAGGACATTTGTTCTACCACACACCCTTAGGCCTCCTCTTTGCTGAAGTCAAAGTCTCACTAAATGGCTAAATGGCTCAGGCTGGGCTCAAATTTTCAATCTTCCTGCTTCAGCTTCCTAGAATACTAAGACTTTAACAAGAATTTTTATAGCTATACACTTAATAGTCCATATAGTTTCCTGGCATTGTCCTAGATGTATTTATTGATTTTTGTAACAGAGTCTCACTCTGTAGTCTATGCTAGTCTTGGCCTCACTACACAGCCCAGGCTGACCTTGAACTCAAAGCAACCCTCTATCCAGCCCCAAATGCTGAGATTACAGGAATGCTCTACTACACCTGGCTTGTGTGGTACTGGGAATCGAACTCAGGGTCTTGTGCTTGCCAGGCAGGTGCTCTAACTCCTGTGCTATTCCTCCAGCTCTCTAGATTTAACTTTTGCCCAGAAATCATTTGTTAATGTAGCCTCATTTTCCACATGAAGAGTTTGAGTTTTCAAAGCCAGTAAATTCTTTTTGTCTAATAGTCCTCCCTTTGGCCTTCCTCTCTCTCTCTCTCTCTCTCTCTCTCTCTCTCTCTCTCTCTCTCTCACACACACAGACACACACACACACACACACTCAGTGACATTAGTACAAGCAGCCAGAAGCTGCCATACTGATCCTTCAGCGCTCTGCTGGGCCATCCCCTTAGCTATACCGTCCACAGCCTACTTTTCCTGATCACAGGCAACAGTGATGCTAATTTTTGCCAATTTATATGGAAGACTCTTTCTCTCCAGTCCTCAACAAGATTTTTAGATTTTCCTGTAAAGCCCCTCTTCCAACTTTCTTAAAGATCCTCAGAATTTGGTAATTTCTTAAAGCTCTCACTCACACTCGCCTAAAAATCCTTCCAACACTTCCCCACTTCCTGGTTCCAAAGTCACGTTTACGTTTTTAGTTAGGGCAGCATGCGTACATACCACAGCCTGTATAAGTTACTTATTACTGCATAACAAATTCCCCTCACAGCTTGATGGCTCTCAATGAAAACCTCAGGGCTGCAGGAGTCCTTCAACAGTAAGGTGCTTGCTCAGCCCTTACCAGGTTGTGGGGTTGATCCGCAGCAGTGGAAAAACAAAAATAGAATCACTGTGCAAGGTGTTGAGGGTCCAAGGATCCAGGAGAACTTGGCTGTCACACAGCAGTTGGCAGAGGCCTCAGCTCATCTCTGGGCGGCTATCTCAGAGCAAGCAGGAAGCTGCTGTGCCCTGTGTGACCAGGGCCTGAAGCCACACAAAAGCATGCCCACATCTCTCTTGTTCTCTTTCTCATTTTGAGACAGGATCTTGCTGCCTCTTTTTTTTTTTTTTTTTTTTTTTTTGAGATAGGGTCTCGCTCTGTAGTCCAGACTGGTCCTGAACTCACCATGGAGCCCAGGCTGGCCTTAGACTCATGGCAATCCTCCTGTCTCGGCCTCCCGAGAGCTGGGATTACAGGTGTATACCGCCACGCCTGTTTTATGTGGTGCTGGGGAATCAAACTCTGCTACTTAGTGCTTGACTTAGCACTTGCCTAGCACTTTAACCACTGAGCCATTCCTCCAGCCCTGAGACAGGGTCTTGTTAACTTGCCCCAGGTGACCTCAAACTTTCAATCCTCCTGCCTTAGCCTTCCTAGGACCTGGAAGTACCAGGGTTCACCACTGTACCCAGCTCCCCTTTATTCTTTATAAAGTTTCTAAATCCAAACTGCACTCACGTGGATAGGAATTAGGTTCTTTCTCTTGAAAGGAATGGAATCGACGAATGTGGGGTTTGTTTGTATGTTTGTACTGAGGACTGAATCCAGGGCTTTTGCACTGAGCTACATCAACATCATTTTTTTAAAAAATTTTGAGACAGAATATTGTTAAATTGCCTGGGCTGGGCTCAAAGTTTCAATATTCCTGCCTCAGCCTCCCCTAGGATTTCAGGTGTGCACCATCGTAAGTGATTTCTGTCTTAAATTTTGATATTGCTGAATTCTCAGAAAGTTAGCCATTGTTATTATTATTATTCCTTCTGTATAGTCAAGATCTCATTCTCACCTCCATGTTTCTATTTATGTTTAAAAATATATTTTAGGACTGGGGCATACGTAGCTCAATGGTTAAAACACTTACCCAGCATGCTAAGGTCCTGGGTTTGATTCACCAGAACCACACAAAAATTAGCTGGGTGTGGTGGTGCACACCTGTAATCTCAGCACTCGGGAGACTGAGGCAGGATTGCCACATATCCGAGGGCAACCTGGGTTATAGGCTATAGAGTGAATTCAGAGTGAGACTGTCTCAAAAAAAATATATATATATATGTATACAGATAGATAGATAGATGAGTTCTTTTTCTAAGCAAGGCATGATGGTACACATCTATAGGTGCAGCTTCTCAGGAGGCTGACGTGAAAGATCAAAAGTTCAAGACCAGGGAGGCTGAGACAGGAGGACTACTGTGAGTTCAAGGCCAGCCTGGGCTCCATAGTGAGTTCAGGATCAGGCTGAGAATTTGTCTCAAAGAAAAAAATGGGTTGGGGCACAGCTCAGTGTTAGTGGCTCTGTGTTTTAATCCCTAGTACTTAAAAAAAAGTTCTTTTCCATACCCTCACTTATTTGCCATGTTCTCTCCTCATCTGTAATTTATTTTTATTTATTTTTGCAAGGAGAGTACTTGGGACAAAGGACAGATGGATGAAATCTTACACTAACAACACAGGGGCCCTGAACAGGTTTGCCATCACCTATAATAATTTTTATTTTACTTATTTGTGAAGACAACACTTTATTGGGAAAAACGCAGATGAGGAAAGGAGGATAAATCTTCGGCTAGTTAGAAGGGAAACCCAGAAACGCTCTCCTCTAACAATTTTAAAACATGGTCCTATATCCCGAGGCATTTTTCTCCTTAAGAGATACAGCACTCTGTTTCCTCCTGCTTTACTCTGCATTACCAAGTGAGATGAAGAGGAAATGTAACTTTTATAGACGGGGCCTGGGGACGTTATAGTTCAGGGGTTAGAGCGCTTGGATGGCACGAGGTTCAACTTCCCAGCATCACAAACCAGGTGTGATGGCACACACTTGTGATCTCGGGAGACTGAGGCAGGCAGGCTGCCCCTGAGTTTGAGGCCAGTGTGGACTACACAGTGAGTGTGGGACCACCAGGTTGGACTACAGAGTGAGACCCTGTCTCAAAAACAAAGAAGGCTCCATCATCCCTTCACAACACCACTGTAATCTGCCCATCCCTCCAATTTATCCTCCACAGTCAGCCTTTCTAAAGTGTTTACCTCATCATGTCCCACACACAACCCACCCAGCTTAGAACACACTAACAGTTTCCCAGGTTCCTACAATGGCCCACAAAGCCACGATGGTCTGACCCCCGCTGACCTCCCTGCCTCACCCGGACACCCCCCTCACTCCACATTCCAGTCTCGTCATCCTCTCCTACGCACCTTCCAACCAGCCCCTCTGTTCTTTCTTGCTGCAATAATCCTGACTGCTTATACCTTTGCATGGTGATTTTCACCCCAGAATTTTTTTTTTTCTGTGGGACAGGGTATTGCGCTGTTGTCCAGGCTTGTCTTGAACTCACCATGGAGCCCAGGCTGGTGTCCAACCAAAGGTAATCCTCCAGCTTCAGTCTCCCAAGTGCGCCACCACACCTGGCTTATGTGGTGCTAGGGAATGGAACCCTGGGCCTTCTGCTTGCTAGGCAGGTGCTTTAAAAGCTGGGCTACACCCTTAGCCCTCACTCCAGATGTTTTGTTTTTTAATTTTTGAGACAGGGTCTTGCTCTGCAGCCCAGGCTGGCCCTGAACTCACTACGGAGTCCAGCCTGGCCTTGGACTCACCGCAATCCTCCTGTCTCAGGCTCCGGAGTGCTGGGATTACAGGTGTGCACCACCACTCCCAGCTTATGTGGGGCTGGAGAATTGAATTTGGGTACTTAGTGCTTTAACCGCTGAGCCATTCCTCCAGCCTCTCATGCCAGATTTCTAACTCAGTGACTTCATTACGGAAGCCTTCCCTCAACAGGCCTCCTCTTTCTCAAGCCAAGTCCCTATTTCATCGTTGTTCTCACAGCCTGATCCCCCTTTCCTTCAGGTTTATCCAATTGTTGAAGTACATTTTATTTGATCGCCACTTGTTTCCCCACTGGACTGCAAGTCCTGTGAAGGCAGGGCCACGGGGCTTGCTTTTGTTCAACCATGTCATCCAAGAGCCTACAGCAGAGACCTTACCCAAGCAGGTGCTGAATATTTAGCCTTTGTAATCAGAATGAATTCTCTTCAGAATCTGAACTAAAGGGGTGAAGAGAAAAAGAATTCTAAAAATATAGCTTTTAAGGGATTAAGTAAATACTGGGGCTGAGGGCATAGTTCAGGGATTAAAGCACTTGCCTGGCATGTGCAAGGCTCTGGGTTTGATTCCCCAGTACAACATAAAAATTGGGCAAGGCAGGGCTAAAGGAATAGCACAGCAGTTGAGAATGCTTACCAAGAAAGTGCAAGGTCCTGCGTTTGATTTTCCAGGCCTGTAATCCCAGCACTCAGGAGGATTGCCATGAATTTGAAAACAGCCTGGGCTACAGAGTGAGTTGAAGACCAGACAGAGCTGGAGCAAGACTGTCTCAAAAAAAAAAAAAAAAAAAGGCATGGGCTGGGGGCATAGCTCAGACCTTAGAGGGCTCAAGACTCTTGGGTTTAATTCCCAAGCACCACCTAAACTGAGTCTGGTAGTGTACACCTGTAATCAGGAGGCTGAGGCAGGCACAATGCTATGCGTTTGAGGCCAGCCTAAGCTCCACAGTGAGTTCAGGATCAGCCTGGACAACAGAGTGACGCTGTTTCAAAATAATGGTAATAACTAGGCAGACATGGTTGGGCTTGTCTGTAATCCCAGTATTTGGGAGACTGAGGCAGAAGGACTGCTGTGAATTTGACTACGTACTGAGTTCAGCACCAACCTGGTCTGTCTCAAAAACAAAAAAATGACATTGAAAGACAATACAGAAATGACATTAGGAAACTTGGGCAGATTTTGTATCCTTTTCACAAAGGATGATCCTCAAAAGGAACAGTTAATTATTGATGAGACCAAAGGGATAAAAAACTGTCCAACATGATTAAGACATAGAAGAATCCATTAAAATAAACAAATGCATGTTTTCAAAATGCTTTTTCCAGTTTTACCAATACTTTTTAGTTCCTGATCCCAGCATACGAACTGGAAAACTAATGGAGTTCATAGAAATTGTACAGTTAATAGTGAAAACTAAGTGATTCACCATTTTAGCAAATATATAACCTGATGTTTGTACTCCAAACATTAGAAACACAGTATGTCAGAACAGAGGCTTGATGTACAATGAATTTTTGTATTTGGAAACACAAAAGCTGCTGTTCTTACTAATTTTATATTAACTAAAGGTTATATTGTCTTATCCAAGTCTCCGGGCTTTCTTCTTCAAACAAAACGCTTGTGACCTGTAGAGGCTTGGAAAGGGTTACCCCCACTAAAAGACCAGCTGCGATACACGGGAAAACCCTGTGAAATCTTTTGTATTTGACATTGCTAAACTTACGTACCATAATGTCGCATGTACTTATACAGTAATTGTAGGCATGCCCAAGTCCCTCCCTCTTTGCCAAACCAAATTCCCCACATCTCGGAATCCAGCCCTTCTGCCCTCCGGAGGCGCCTTTCCCAACGTAAAGTACAATTTTAAATGTAAGCTCCCGACTAAAATAATGATCTGCAGGCAACTGCTAGGGCATCTGGGCACCCCGCGCCCGCGGCGGGTGCAGCGGGGTGTGGGCACGGGCAGGGGGAGTGGGCGAAGCTGCTGGTTGGTGCCTGAAATCTGTGCGTTGCCCCTTTAATTGTGTCCCCAGCCCTCGGGCGTTTCTGTCCAACGCCCACGTCAGCAAATACCTTTTGTTTCTCTCACGTTGGGGCTACTTGTTTTAGGGCGCAGGGAGCGGCTCCGGAAGGGGGTCTCTCCCCCGCCGAGCACGGGAAGCGTCCAGCCCGCGCGACCGGCTGCTGCGCCGCGGCCCGGGTAAGAGCTGCGCGCCGCGCGGGCGGAGGCGGCGGGGCGTCGGGGCGGCGGGCGGCCCGCGAGCCCGGGCGGCGGCGCGGCGGCGCGGGCGCGGGAGGCGGCCGGGGCGCGCCGCCCGCGGACGGCTGGGCCGGGCGCGGCGGGAGCCGCGGGGCCGAGCGGGCGCCATTTGCAGCTCGGGGCGCTGCGCGGCGGCGGCGGCCGCGGCTCCGAGGACTGGGCACGGCCACAAAGGAGGCGCGGGCGTCGCGGACCGGGCCTCGAGGCGGCGTCGGGCGCCGCTTCCGGGCCGCCCTGCCCGCGCCCTGCGCCCGCCGGCGGCGCCCCCTGCGCGCCCGGGAGGGACTGCGGGACAATGGCCGCGCCGTCGCCGCCGCGCCCGCCCGCAGCCCGGCTCGGCCCGGGAAGGGCGGGAAGGCGCCGGGGACGGGGCCGGGCGTGCCGGGAGCCGTCGGGCGCCGCGGACGCGCGGGGGTCGGGCGGCGGGGCGCGCGGGGAGGTGGCTCCCTGGGCGGCCGCCCGCGCGTCGCCGCGCATCCTCCACCCCGGGTCGTGGGTCCTGCAGCGACAGTCTGGGCTCCGAGAGGGAGGCGGCTGTGCGCCTAACAAGTATGGACGCCCGGCGCGGCTCGGGCGGAAGCGCCGCGGTGCACACTCCGCGCCCGGGCTGCGTGTGCGGCGCTCATTGTGCCGGGAACCGGATTCCACGTCCTTCCAAGGCGGGTTTGGAATGGGAGTCGCGCCTCCGGGAGCCCTGTCCGCACATGTCACCTCTGTTCTTTACGTTTGCAGAACTTTATGGAGTTAATGAGAGTGTTTTCACCTGTAATACGATCTTTCGCTTAATTCCACGTAAAACTGGCCAGTCGGGCTGTCGGTTTCCACTTGATCGAGGAAACGCTTGCAAAGTGCAGGGCGGGGGCTCGGTGGTGAGAACCTGTGACGCTCCGAAAACCTGCCCTGATCTTTATCACGTAAATCTTATTTTTAGGTAAAGCAATTTCAGTGATAGCCTTCAGTCTTTAAGGGACATAATTATATGCACATATTTAAAGGGTTTTGCTTACTTTTTATTTTTCTCTGCAGAACTGGGGATTGAACGTGCGAGGCAAGGGTTCGACCGCTCGCCTCTACCTCCATCCAGCCCCGTGTGTTTTATTTTGAGGCAGGGTCTCAAGTTGCCCAAGTTGGCTTCTTAACTTCCTGCCTTAGCCCCTCTTACAGGCGTACATCACTGGGTCTGGTTCTGAAAGGTTGTTTGATGTCTCCTCTACTCCAGGGAAGTTTTTATCTGCTTTTTTTTTTTTTAAAGACAGTCTTAGCGTGTGTAGAAACTCATTGCAATCCTCCTGCCTCAGGCTTCTGAGTGCTGGGAGTGCTGGTATTAAAGGCATGCACGGTTTAGGTAGTACTGAGGAATCAAATCCAGAGCTTTGCGTTTGCAAGACAGGCACTTTAGCCACTGAGCTGTGTCCTTCAGTCTCTGCCTCTCTGCTCTAAATTGTACAGTGGCTTCCAGTCTTAGACAGCAAGCCAAAGCCCTGAAGTAACTGGACACAGCGTATTCCCACCTCACAGTCTGCCCTTTCAGAATCTATCTTCCATTGGTCACCCCATCCCTCCAATTTTGTTTTGTTTTCTTCTCTGCTCCATCCCTCTTTGATGTTCCTGTACCATCTAAATGCTTGCTCTACCTCGGGGTCTTTGCACTTGCTGTTCCACTTCCCTGAAGTATTCTTCCCTCAAACCTACGGACTCTCTTTCCTCCTTTGGGCCTTACTCAAACACCATCTTCTCAATGAGCCTTTCCCAATTGTAGTTTTGGTTTTCTTTCCTTCCTTCCTTCCTTCCTTTTCTTTTCTTTTCTTTTTTTTTTTTTGAGACAAGAATCTCACTGTGTTGCTAAGACTGGTCTCAAGGAATCATCTCACCTCACATCCCACGTCGAGATTTCAAGCATGCACCACACTGCATTTAGCTTTTCTTAAAATCTTTTTATATTTAATTCCAAGTCTTTTCTGTTTTAATCCATTTGTGCTGCTATGACAAAATACCTGAGAAGGGCTAATTTATAGAAATTTCTCAGTTATGGTTGCTGGGACATCTTCAGATCAAGACACTGGACAAGGGGCTGGAGGAATGGCTCAGCTGTTAAAGCGCTTGCCTAGCAGGTGCTACCTAAGTCAAGCACTGAGTACCCAAGTTCAGTTCCCCATTACCACATAAACTGGGTGTGGTGGCACACGCCTGTAATCCCAGCACTCAGGAGGCTCAGACAGGAAGATTGTCATGAATTCAAGGCCATCCAGAGCTCCATAGTGAGTTCAGGACCAGCCTGGATTACAGAGTGAGACCTTGTCTCAAAAAAAAAAAAAAAAAAAAGACACTGGACAAGCAGGTGTCAGGCAAAAGCTACTTCCTGCTTTCAAGATGGCACTGGTGATGTTCTCCAGAGGGTTTAAGGGCTGTGTCCTCACATAGCATAGAGGATGAGAAGGATTAAGTCCTTTGATAAGGGCCCTTATAACCTGAATTTAAGTTTTGCCTCTTAATACTGTTGCACTGAAGATTAAGATTTGATATACGTTTCAGAGGGGACATGAATATTCAAACCACTACTCTTAAGTTTTTTGTATTATTATTATTATTATTATTATTATTATTATTACTTTGAAATAGGATCTCACTCTGTAGTAATGGCTGGTGGTCCTGAACTCATTGTGAGGCCCAGGATGGCCTCAAACTCACAGCAATCTGCATGCCTCAGTTACCCAAGTGCTGCAATTACAGATGTGTGCCACCATGTCCAGTTTATGCGGTGCTAGGGAATCGGAATCAGAACCTTCAGAACCTTCACTTGCTAGGCTCTAACCACTGTGCTGTTCCTCCAGGCCTGAACTTAACTTTAATTTTTTTTTTTTTTTGAGACATGGTCTCACTCCAATCCTCCTGCCTCAGCTTCCGGAATACTGATTTCAGGCTTGCACCACCACGCCCAGCTTTATGTGGTGCTGCGGAATTGAACCCATGGCCTTGAACTTGCAAGGCAAGTGTTTTACCATTCCTCCAGCTCCAATTTTAAACCTTTTCAGAGGCAACGGGGTATGGTGCTGCACATCTATAATCCCATCATTCTGGAAGGCTGAGGCAGGAAGACTGCAGTTCAAACCCAGCTTGGGCAACTTAGTGGCTTAGGAAGACACTGTCCAAAAATGTAAAGGGATGTGGAATGTAGCTCACTGGGAAGGCCCTGGCTTCCATCTCCAGTACCAAAAAATAAAATGAAATAAAATAAATCTTCCCAGAGTTAAAAGATGCTTATTCACTGAATACAATTATCATTTCAGAGATGTTTTGCTAAGGAGACTAGTGAGATTTGGCTTTGTAACCATGATAAGACACACTTAAATTCTAGATTAATGTTTTTATATATATATAAGTATATATATATATAATTTTTTTTCTTGAGACAGGGTTTCACTCTGTAGCCCAGGATGGTCCTGAACTCACTATATAGCCCAGGCTGGCCTTGGATTCAGGGCAGTCCTCTTGCCTCAGCCTCCTGAGTCCTAGGATTACAGGAATGTGTCACCGTGCTCAGCTTATATGGTTCTGGGGAATCGAACTCAAGGCCTTGCCCTTGCAAACATGCACTTTAACCACTGTGCCATTCCTCCAGCCCAGTGATCTTGGGTGTTTTTTTCAAAAATATTTTTATAGCACTTTAAGTACTTTACAAAAAGCTACAAAATCATATTTACCAGGACACATCTGTTAAATAAAAACATGGTTTCATGTTAGCGTACATGTGTACAGGGATCTGTGTAAAGGACTCAGTTTCTCTTTTTTGTTTCAGACAGGGTTTTGCTCTGTAGTCCAGGGTGAACCTGAGCTCATTGTGTAGCACAGACTTCTAGAACTCACAGCAGTCTTCCTGCCTCAGCCTGCCAAGTGCTGAGATTATAGGCACGTGCCACCATGCCCAGCTTAAGTGTTGGAGAATAAAACCCAGGGCTTTGTGCTTACTAGGCAAGCCCTTTAACGGCTGAGCTATACACTCTAGCCCCTCTGGTTTCTACTCTTTAACCCTGAATATTACCTGCACACACACACACGCACAGATACACAAACACACATGAATGTACTCTGCTGTCTACAGTGTGACCAGCCCAGGATGCCCAACACAACTGGTGGGCCTTGCCCTTCACCACTTGGCTGCCACCACGGTCCTCCACATAGGTGTCGCTTAATTCACTGGTGTCACTGCCCAGGGCCTCCTGGTTCTACTTGTCCCTAGCGATGACCCTGCGCCTACACCTCAGGTCTGAAATGTCCTTTGAGCCCGAGTCCCTCCTGTTGCACATGCTGAGCCCTGCCAGTGCCCACTGTCCTCCTTTGCAAGCAGGTGTGCAGCCCACCGTTATGTATCTTTACAGAAAAGATTTCCCAGGTCACCGCCATAATTGAAGTTCTACTTGTTACCCAAGTCTTCATTCTAATCATAGAAATACATGTCTTTTCCTTCTGCTCTGAAAACCTTCAAATCTTACGGTTTCTAAAATATGTAATTATCTTTTCCAACCACCTTCTTAAAGTTCATTGAACTTGATGGACATCTTGAGTTCTGTGATATTCTTAGGACTATTATAGATACTTAACTCCTAGAGATATTTAAAATATTTCCATTTGGCTTCTGGATGTTTCATGTGAATTATTCTAACTTACTGTTTCTACTTACAAGGTAAATTTACTGAAAGAAGAAAACCTGAAATGTATGATTGCCCATTTTTCTTTCTTTCTTTCCTTGTTTTTTTTGGGACAGGGTCACACTCTGTAGCCCACGCTGGTCCTGAACTCACTATGGAGCCCAGGCTGGCTTTGGACTCATGGCAGTCCTTCTACCTCAGCCTCCTAAGTGCTGAGATTACAGGCGTGTGCCACCATGCTCAGCTGGTATGGTGCTGCGGAATCCAACCTAGGGCCTTGCACTTGCTAGGCAACCACTGTGCCATTCCTCCAGCCCCACCATTTCTTTCTTGAAGCATAAAGAGTGTTGTTATGATTGCAGGCTATGTTAAAGTCCTGTAGATGATGTGTTACCAGGTTGTAACTGACCTTGTGTGCAATGGTTTCTATTTTCTTGCGAAAGAAGTTCCTGGATTTTGCTCCTTGTCTTCACTGCCAACAATTGCAGGAAGCTTTTAGCTGTCTTGATGGTCCTTGCCTTTCAATCTGGTTCCCTTCCTCCATATTGTCTCAGGTTTTTGTAGTATGCAAACAAGATTGTTGTGTCAGTATTTCCAAATATTCATTGAACCTTAGCTGCACAGTACACAGTGTGATAGATAGGAGTTCAAGACTTAGGCCAGGTTGGTCTGCTAGAATTCCAATCTCTCTTCATTTATTTATTGAACAGTCTCAGAGATTTTTTTTCTCTATGTCTAGGTGTTTTTCTCTTTTGATACAGGGTCTACCTTTGCAGTCCAGGCTGCTCTTGAACTCACTATGTAGCCCACGCTGGCCTCCAACTCACAGCAATCCTCCTGCCTCAGTGCTGGGATTATAGGTTTGCACCACCATGCCCAGCTTCCTCAGTTTCTACAATGAAGATTAAAGCAGTGGGACTGAAATAAAATAATGAACATAAGAGCCTAACACAATTTCTCGTAAATACCCAAATACTGGCTGTTTATTTCAGTTGAGATGTAAATCAGAGCATTTGATTGGCCCTTTTAAGTGTACAGTTCAGAGCTTTGTGGTACATTTACAATGTTGTACCACTCACCACACCGTAATGCTCTGACCCTAGAACCTCCTCATCTAAAGAAACCCGTACTCACACACATCCTGTCCGTAGCCACTTGCCCTCCTGACAACCAGGAACACACTTTAGGTCTCTAAGGCACTACTGTCCCAGTAGTTGTGCGTGTGTGGTCTTTGTGCATTCCTTCCTTCACTTAGTGCAAGATTTTTCAAGTCCATGTCTGTTAGCATGTAGCAGTACTTCATTCTTTTTATGGCTCCCTGCCCCGGACATGCTGTGTATGTTTACCCACCTATGCACAGGTGGACTTGGGTGTTTTTACAAATAATGAAACTGTAACCAGGTATATATAATCTTCTGTGGATGGACATTTTCTTTTTTGTTTTAGACCTGGGAGTGGGATTGAAGGGCTACCTGTTGACTTCGTATTTAATCATTTGAGGAACTAGCACAGTTTCCCAAGTGGCTACACCATTTTTCATGAACACCAGTGGTACATAAAAATTCTAACTTTGGGGCTGGAGGAATGGCACAGCAGTTAGAGTGCTTTCCTAGCAAGTGCAAGGCCCTGAGTTCAGTTCCCTAGCACAAACATAAACCCAGTGTGGTGCTGCACACCTGTAATTACAGTACTCAGAGGCTGAGGCAGGAAGATTGCTGTGAGTCCAAGGCTAGCCTGGGCTGCAGAGTGAGACCCTGTCTCAAACAAACAAAAAAATTAACTTCCTCGTGTCCTGCCCAACGCTTGTAATTTGTGTGTGTGTTTTAATTATTCCGGTGGCCAGCCTGGTGAGTGTGAAGTGGTTATCTCTTGATTTTGATTTGCGTGACCCTGATGACTATTGAAGTTAATCATTTCTTCGCCCCTGTGGTTTGTCTATTTATCCTGTAGCTGTTACTGTGTTTATCCTCTTCCCAGACTTCCTTAGAGCTTAGCAGGCAGTCCCCTCATTTTGCTGATAGGAAGCTGATGCTTAGAGTTAAGCAACTCGATTGTCACACAGCCAGTCATTGGTAATCCGATAATCATGTCATTATTACCATCTGTCAGAAGCATCCTAGAACCTACAAAAGTGAAGAGACTTATACTTTTCTAATTTCTTCTTTCTTTTTTGAAACAGGGTCTCCTCTGTGACACAGGCTAGTTCTAAGTTCACCATGTAGCCTCAGCTGGCCTCAAACTTACGGCAGTACTGCCTCAGCCTTACAAGTACTGGGATTACAGGTGTGTGCCATCACACCCAATTAGGTTTCTTTTATGGGGTGCTGGGGAATTGAACCCATGGTCTTGCATATGGTAGGCAAGCACTTCAACCACTGAGCCATGCCCAACCTCGTCAAGTTTCATCTTTCCCCGTTTGTCTTGTCAATAAACAGAACAAACTTAACCATTTCTGAAGGAGTGAGACTGGTTAATGTCCTGGTTTTGCATTACACTGGTGTCTCTCTTATCTAGAATGCTTCTTGCCAGGCGTGGGGCCCAAGCCTGTAATCCCAACATTCTTGAGAGGCTGAGACAGGAGAATTATGAGTGAGCCCAGCCTGGGCGGTGTAGGTACTCAGTGAGATCCTGTCTCAAGACAAAAATGAAAGCTGGGGATGTAGCTCAGGGTGAACGCTCTGGGTTCAGTCTCCAGTACAAAACACAACAAAACAGCTCTTTGCCCTCTTTTTAAAATATGAACTTCCAACTCATCCTTCAAAGCCCAGACTACCAAATGTGCCTGTTAGAAACCTTTCTGGACACTTCCAGGCATGGTCACTTACTTTCTTGGGACTACAGTTCCCTCCTATTATATTTTTTTCATCACATTGTAAATTATTTGAAGCTGGGCACAATGGCACACACACCTGTAACCCTAGCTACTTGGCAGGCTGAGGCAGAAGGACCTTAAATTCGAGGCCAGCCTGGATTACATATTGAGATCCTATCTCAAAAAAAGCAGATAAAATTGCCTTCCTGCAGTTCTTCTTCTTACCGAATCTTCCACCGAATCCCCATTGCTTTGAGTTCTGTGAGTCTCAAATGCATCTGAAACATGGAAGGTATGATAGAGATTTTATGTAGCCTTCAGTTTACTCTGGCTGGTGTTTTTAGATAAGGTATGACATGAAATCCTTATAATTTCAAAATATTTGGACAACATTTTATCCTACAATCTCCTTTTTTTTTGAGACAGTGTCTTGTTGTGTAGGTTCTGAACTCACTGTGTAGCCCAGGCTGGCCTCAAACTCAAAGCAATCCTCCCACCTCAGTCTCTTGAATGCTGTAATTACAGGTGTGTACTACCGCACCCATCTTTATGAGGTGCTGGGGAATCGAATTTAGGTACTTTCTAGGCAAGCACTTTAACCGTTAAGCCATTCCTCCAGCCGTCTGTGCAAGTGCCTTAGCCACTGAGCTGCTCCTCCATCCAGCCCAAAATCTACAATTCACGTTTCACCATCAGAGCACATTTTGGCAAACTAATCCAGGCAATAATTTTATTTAAGACCTTAATAGATACCTTAGAACATTACTTTAAGTCCAAATACTAACACTTCTTGGTTGCAAATCTTATAAAATCTCATTCTGTGAAATCTCTTCCATGATGAAGTGTTTTTCATTAGAATAACAGTCATCCTGGTTCCTAGAGCCTGAGCAGCAGATCACCATGTGAAATGGGGAAACAGCACACATTGTTTCCGAAGAGTCATATTTTTCTTAGGGTAAGGTGTGTAATTGCCTAGGTAGAGCAGAGCTTTGCTCTCCTCAGGTGCATGTGTAATTTGAAATAAAGGCTTTCTCAGTCTCTGGGTAGCCAAATGGATGTGGAACCAGTCAGATTTTTGTGCTTACCTTTGTGTAAGTTAGCATTGTGAAGTCCACAAGAAAATGTGTGATACTAAATTTCTGAACATTTTGACAGAGCTGGTCGGCCTGGTCTGTAATTCCAGCCCTCTGGGGGCTTGAGACTGGAGGATTGCAAGTTTGAGTCCAGCAAGTTTGAGCAATTTAACGAGATCTTATCTCAAAATCAGAAATAAAAATCAGCCAGGGAAGTAGATCAGTGCAAGGTTATGGGATCGAGCCCTAGTACCACAAAGTAAAATAAAATTCTAAAGTCTTGCATTTTTCTCTTCCTTCCTTCCTTTATTTTTATGGGACTGGGGCTTGAACCCAGGGCTTTCACACTGAACTGCCTCCCTAGCCTGTTTGTTTATTGAGACAGGGTTTCGTTCTGTAGTCCAGGCTGGACCTAAACTTGCTATGCAGCTCAGCTTGGCCAGGAACATGCAACAATCCTCCTACCTCAGCCTCCCAAGTACCTCTCTATTTATTGAGGGGTACTAGAGATTAACCAGAGCCTTTGCACTAAGTTATATCTGCAGACTTTTTTTTTTTTTAATTTTGAGACAGGGTCTTGCTAAGTTGCCCAAACTGAACTCAAACTTATGATCCTCCTACCTCCGCCTCTCTGAGTGCTGGGATTACAGGTGCGTACCCCTAAACCTGACAGGCACATTGTAACTTTTCTGCCTACTTAGCGCAGTGTGTCAGAATGGTTTGCTGATAGTCATAGCTAGCATTTGGCCGGGTCTTGTTATAACTTGGCACTGTCGTGAGCGTTTGCCTGGCCTGTCTTCTCACTTCCGCTGTCCTGCAGCTCTGTAAACTTAGTTATATTGCTGTCCCACTTTGCTTCTCTTGTTTTTCTTTTCTTTTCTTTTCTCTTTCTTTCTTTCTTTCTTTCTTTCTTTTTTGTATGACAAGGTCTCATTTGTAATCCAGGCTTGTCTGAGCTCCCACTTGGCGGCACTGGGCAAGAGGACCAGCCTCGTGCTGGAATTACAGGTCTATACCACCTTGCTTGATTTATTTTCATGCGGTGATAGGAAATCGAACCCAGGGCCTTGCGCATGCTCGGCATGCACCGGGACCACTGAGCCATGTCCCCAGCCCCACTACCCCATTTATTTGTTTAGAGATAGGGTCTCAGTCTGTAGCCCAGGCTGGTCCTGAACTCAGTGTTTAGCCCAGGCTGGCTTTGAACTCGGGCAATCCTCCTGCCTCAACCTCCCGAGTGCTGGGAGCACTACATCTGGTTAATGTGGTGCTGGGGAATTGAATTCAGGTACTTAGTGCTTGCCTTAGCGTCTGCTAGGCGGGTGCTTTAACCACTGAGTCATTCCTCCAGTCCTACTCTTTACCTTAAATGTAACTGTGAAGAAGTTAAGCACAATGGTACTCACTAGTAACTTCAGCTACTTAGGTGGTTGAAATGGGAGACTCTCAAGGAGGAATGGCACAGCAAGCACAAAGCCCTGCCCTCATTCTGCAGCCTGTAATCCCAGCACTCTTGAGCCTGAGGCAGGAGGATTGCTGCGAGTCCCAGGCCAGACTGAGCTACAGAGCAAGAGCCTGTCTCATAAAGAAGAAGAAGAAGAGGAAGAGGAAGAAGAAGAAGTAGAATCACCAATATTTTTATTGTTTTAATTAATTTTTTTAGAGACAGGGTCTTACTCTGTACTCCAGGCTGGTCCTGAATTGACTATGAAGCTCAGACTGACCTTGGACTCATGGCAATCCTTCTGTCTCAACCTCCTGAGTGCTTGTATCACAGGTGTGTGCCACCATGCCTAGTTTATGTAGTACTGGGGAATTGAACTTGGTTACTTAGTGCTTCACTGCTGAGCCATTCCTCCAGCCCTAAATAATTATTTTTGAGATAAGGTCTCACTCTGTATTCGAAGTTGGTCCTTAACTCACTATTGAACCCAGTCTGGCCTCAAACTCACAGCAATCTTCTGCCTCAGGCTTCCGAGTGCTACGATTACAGGCATGCACCACCACACTCAGTTTATGTGGTGCTGAATTATCAATCCCAGGGCTTTGAGTTTACTAGGCAAGATAACCTACACCCCCAGTTCTCAAGTTTTTCATATTATTAAGGTAGGTAATTAAAGTCATTTGGAAAGATGACATCACGTGAGACCTTTTTTTTCATTTATGACTAATTATTTTTAAATAAAAGCCAGTCTTCAGAATACAGTCCTAGAAAAAGTGTAGTTACAGGGGCTAGAGGAATAGTACAGTGGTTAGAGCTCTTGTATAACAAGCACAAGGGTCTGAGTTCGATTCCCCAGCACCACATAAACTGGCCATAATGGTATATACCTGTAATCTCAGTACTTGGGAGGCTGAGGCAAATTGAACAAATTGAGTTTGAGCAGCCTGAGCTACATTGTGAGTTTAGGACCAGCCTGGACTACAAAGCAAGACTTTCTCAAAAAAAAAAAAAAGTTAATAACCAACTCAAAGGTTTTATGCTTGCTTTTTTCTGTGTCGATCGGTTTCCTAATTTATTTAGCCTAAGATCAAAAATCTTTTCCATAAATTGGGCAAGCGAGTCTACTTAGCCCTTGAAGGGTGTTGCCCAGTCACATATGCCCACATTGCCTTTGTTTTTTTTCTCTTCTTCCCTTCGGACCTCCATGTGCGTTTGTTTTTTTGAGCAGCCTATTAATTTTCAGTCTTTTTTTCAGCTTTTACATACTTGTGGCAGGCCATGGCTTTGAACGTTTTTGTGGGCACTGAGCTGTCAGCTAGCTGGTTGCTGACTTTTTAAAATTTTTCTTTACTTTTCCTTCCTTCCTTCCTTTCTTCCTTCCTTCCTTCCTTTTTTCCTTCCTTCCTTTCTTCTCTAGTGGTACTGGGGATGGAGTCTCAGGTCTTCAAAACCTCAGCCTTTTATTTTGAGACAGGGACTTGCTAAGTCACTAAGTAGCTCAGGCTGAGCTTGAACTTGCTATCCTCCTGCCTCAGCCTCCCAGAGTGCTAGGATTACAAACTTGCATCACGAAGCCCAGCTCAAGCTTTTATTCGTTAACAGAGGGTTCAAGTCTACCGCTGGCCCCCCAGCACCGCATAGGCCCTTCCACTCCTCCTTCATGTGAGGACTGCTCACTGCGAGAGTCGTTTCTATTCTTCAGGTTAGCCCTTCTGGACCATTTTCTTTTTCCCTTTGAATCTTCAGGTTGAAGTTGTCTTTTCAGAACATTTGGAATGCAGTTCTTGAAATGTATTCCATATGTTTAGGGGAGTCCCGGATGGGCACCCTGCAGGGGCCTTTGCTTTGGCCTCCGTTTTGGGTTTTGGTCCATGTGCCGGGAGACCTGAGGTTTCTCTTCTCCAGTGGCCCCATGCCTTCATCTCCCTGTAGGTTGAGTTCAGATTTCTGTTGTGTGGCCTCGTCCTCAGAATTCAACTCAATATTGCTTTCATTTAGGACAGGAGATGGCAGCCGGCTCCACATCTCTTCTCCTGTCAGACCCTCTGTCATTCATCCTATGCATCGGTCCTTTATTTTCTTTATTTTAAAGAGTAGCACAGTGTTAGAGCATTTGTCTAGCAATCACAAAACCCTAAATTCAATTCCCCAGCACCCATAGTCTGTGCATGGTGGCACACACCTGTAATCTCAGCTCTAGGGAGGCTGAGGCAGGAGGACTGTTATGAATTCAAGGCCAGCCTGAGCTCTACATGAGTTCTAGATTACAGAGCAAGACTATCTCAAAAAAAAAAAAAAAAGGAAAAGATTACTTCAGCTAGTTTTTACACTTGACTGTATTTTCTAGATTTTCTACAATACAATATGCTTAAACTGGACCTAGTGGTACACACCTTTAATCCCATCACTCTGGGAGGGAGGTTGGGGCAAGAGGATCACAAATTCCAACCCAGTCCTTGCATCTTAATGACTTCATGAGACCCTATCTAAGCATAGTTTTTTTTTCTTTTCTTTCTTTCTTTCTTTCTTTTTTTTTTTTTTGAGATCAGGTCTCTGTAATCCAGGCTGGTCCTAAACTCACTGTGTAGCCCAGACTGACCTCAAACACACAGCAATCCTCCTGCCTCAGCCTCCTGAGTGCTGGGATTATAGGTGTGAGCTGCCATACCCAGCTATTATGTGGTGCTGGGGAATCAAAGTCAGAGCCTTGTGCTTGCTAGGCAAGCATTCTAACCACTGTGCTATTCCTCCAGCCCAGAGTGAAAGATTTTAAAAAGGACTTGAGGATAAAGCCTAGTACAAAAGTTCAGAGGCGGGCCTTGAGTAATGGCTCAGCAGTTAAAGCACTTGCCTAGAAAATGCTAAGACAAGCACTAAGTACCTGAGTTCGACTCCCCAGCACCACATAAACCGGGCATGGTGGTGCATGCGTATTATGTCAGCACGCAAGAGGCTGAGGCAGGAGAATTGCCATGATCATGTGCAAAGCCAGCATGGGCCTCATAGTGAGCCCAGGACCAGCCTGGGCGACAGAGTGAGACCCTGTCTCAATAAATAAATAAATGAAAAGAAAAATAGAAAGGTCAGAATTCGATCCCCAGTTTAAAAATAAATAAATGAACTAAAAAGTAAATAATCAGGAAAAAAACTGTAAATGAATTTCATTCAGTCAGAATTGTTTTGGTGAAATTCACACTATTTTTGAGACAGTGATTACAGACGCCAGTCATCATGTACAGCTGTTAAGAATTCTTAGCTTAATTGATTTAACAAACATCGAATTCATTGTTCACTGATTATGGAAACCAAACCTTAACATTCTTTAGATTAACAACAATAAAAGAAGATGGTTGCTGGAAAAAAATCAGTTGAGCAGGTATTTTTTCCTTGCAATGGAAAAGTTTGGAATATAACAAATTATAATTGCTTTTAAAAATGACAATTGTTATAACAGTATTTGTAAAATATAGTACACTTTTGTCAAATCTGGCATATTGAAAAAGAGAAAAGATTGTGAGACCCTGTCTTAAAAAAAATAGAAGAGAGAAAAGATCTAAGAAATTATAGTGGACTTTCTGAACCTTAGTAGGGCTTTTCTTTTTCTTTCTTTCTTTCTTTCTTTCTTTTTTTTTTTTTTGGAGATGGTCTCACTCTGCAGTCCAGCCTGGTCCTGAACTCACTATGGAGCCGAGGCTGGCCTTGAACTCATGGCAGTCCTCCTGCCTCAGCCTCCCAAGTGCTTGGATTACAAGCATGTGCTGTCACACCCATCTTTACATGGTGCTGGGGAGTCAAACTCAGGGCCCTGAGCTTGCTAGGCAAGTTCTCTAACCGCCAGTCTATTCCTCCAGCTCCCGTATTATTGTCCCACTTCTTTTTTTCCCGTTACCTTGTAACCATACAACTATTAAGACATGTTGTATGAGGTTTTTTATTGTCAAAGTTAAAATGTATGTTGCTTATATATGTGTGTGTGTGTGTGTATGAGTGTGTGAATATGTGTGCGCGAATGTATCTTTTTTTCTCCCCACAGGCAGATGCAACCCCACCCAGCTATTATGTGGTGCTGGTAGTTGAACCCAGGCCTTGTGCTTCTAGTTAAAACCTCTAATCACTGAGCTACACCCCAGCCCCTGCTCTCACTTCAAAGCTGCCCTCCACCAACTGCTGCCTAGCAAGTAACCCACCCTCCTCTCTGAAAGAATGGTCTTCAACTGAACCAGTTCCTGGTATCAGTAAGGTTGGGGACCACTAAGGGCCTGGCAGATGTTTTTCTCTTGTTTGAGACATGTGTCATATAAATAGCCATTTTCTCTTTCCACAGGGTAATTCTTCATACGTGGACTGCTGTGTTTGCCTTGGAATCTTCCCTGTTTACTCCATTCAGCTGGCTTCACAGGATTTCAAGAGCAGCATTTATAAATTTCCAGGTATAAAAAAAGTATCTCTTATTATGGAGGTGGAAGCCAGGGCCTTGAGTTTACCAAGTACTTGTCCTACCACTGAACTACACTCAGTCCAGGTGTAAAATTTTTAAATTATTTATATTATATGTCACTTAAATGCATATATAAAGTAGAATTTTATAATTATAGATTTGGTATATTAGAGAATGGATTTATTGCTCAAAAATTCACTTTTTGAAACATTTAGAATTCTTAGCATGTGGCTGTAGTCTCAGCTTCCTGGGAGGCTGTACTAGGAGGACACCTGAGCCCACCAGATTAAGGCCATTCTGGGCAACGTAGGGCGACTGCCTCACAAATAAAACTTAGAACATTCAGCCCTTTGAGCTGCTTCGCCCCTTCTCCCTGTTCACTTACTGTTAATTTCTTTTTCGCTCCTTTTCTTTCTTGTTTTGAGACAGGATCCTGCCAAGTTACTAAATTGCCAGGCTGGCCTTGAACTTGGCAGCCACTTGCCCTATCCTCTTGAGCAGCTGGGATTACACAGGTGAACCACAGTGTCCCGCCAAAAGCTTAAAACTTTTTAAATTTATCATAGCGATGTTTCTATAGCAATAGTAATTTCTGATCCTTACATACGATTGTTAATATTCTATAGTATGGATAGAGCATAATTCCTTTAACTATTTTTTGTTGATGGACACTTTTTAAAAATATTTTGGCCTCATAACCAACACTGCAGAGAATAAACATCAGCATATGACTGTTTGACCACATACAAGTGTAGAATAAATTCCAAGAAATGAAGTTTCTGGGTACGATTGTGTACCACGGGCTCTTTCCCTCTGCTATACTTTGGATCCTGAGTGTCCCCCAAAAGCCTCATGTAGTTGCAACTATGTATTTATTGGGAGGCAGAGCTTGGCAGGAAGGGGCGGATGTTTGGGGTTTGACCTGGAGCGATTGTATCAACTTGCTGAGATTGGGGGTTGCCCAGGGCAGAGCTTCCAGGTGTTATTGACTTGTGGAACAGGAAATGAGGGAAGGGAAGGGCACCGACTCTGGGTAGAGGGCAAATGGAAGCTCTGTACTGAGTAAGGGAAGGAAGAGAAAACACTGTTGCAGCTTCTTCCTGGGAAAGCTTTTTCTGTTTGCTCCTGTTTCCCTTGGCTTATGTCTGCAATTGGGGAGCAGCTTTTCCGCCTGTACCTCCACCACTCTGAAACCTTCGGAAACTGTGAGCTAAATAAATGTTTCCTCTCTTAAATTGTGGATGCTGGATATTTTGTCATATATAAGCAGCTAATGTACTCTCTGGCTGTGCATGTGTATGTTACTAAAATTGATCCCGAGGGCATCCTACCACTTCTGTATCCCCAGCTTTTTATTTATTTAGAGCCCAGGCACCTTTCAAGTGCCAATATTACAGGCTGTGCCTAGTTTATGTGTTGCTGGGGAGTCAAACCCAAGGCCTTGCACTTGGTACGCAGGTGCTTTAACTCCTGTGCTATTCCTTAAGGCAATTAATTTATTTTTATTTTGAGATAGGGCTTATGACTGTTTATATCCTGACAAATAAGCAGTAGCTGAGTATCAAAATTTTTTTTTTTGTGACAGGATCTTGCTCTGCTCCTAAACTCACTATGTAGCCCAGGCTGGCCTTGTACTCTAGGCTATCCTGTATCAGCCTCCTGAGAGCTGAGATTACAGGCATGCACGCTGTGTGCAGCTTTTATGTGGTTGGTACTGAGGAATCAGCAGAGAGGCAAGTTCCTTAACTTTTGAGCTGTTCCTCCAGCCAGCCCAAATAGCAGTGATGAATGAACAGTGATTAAGATATGTTTTCCCAAGAAGCTGAGGGTGTAGCTAGTTGTTTAGAGCACTTGCAAAGCTCTGCATTTGATTCCCTCGCCCCACATAAGCCGGGCGCATGGTGGTGCACACCTACAATCCCAGCACTGTGGTGGCTGAGGTAGGAGGATTGCTGTGTATTTAAGGTCAGCCTGGGCTCCATTGCAAGTCAGGACCAGCCTGGACTATAGAGTGAGACCCTGTCTCAAAAATTAGAAACAAAACACAAAAACAACTCCATGATACTGGCACATCTAATTTTCTCGCTGCTCAGGAAGCTAGAGTCAGGAGGATCTCAAAGTCATCCTGGGCAACTTAATGAAAACTTCTGTCAAAATAAAAAATAGATCAAAAAATGAGAAGGACTGGGGATGGAGCTCAGTGGTACAGTGCTTGTCTAGCAGGCATGAACCCCTGGGTTCAGTCTCTAGAACTCTATTTTGTTTGTGTTGTTTTTGTGGGCGTGGGACAGGGTCTCACTCTAGTCCACGATGGCCTTGAACTCACTTTGCAGCCTGGATGGCCTAGAATGGTATTAGGATAACAGGCATACGCCACCATGCCCGTTTATATGGTGCAAGGGAATTAAACTAAAGTGCTCTAACCACTGTTATATTCCTCTAGCCCTAGTCTCTGTAATTCTAAAATAAATACCTAAATAAAACCTATGGTATTTTATTATGACCCTGTGTATATGTAAATTAATTGGGCCTGGTGGCACAGGCATGTTACCGCAGCACTCTGGGAGCCTAAGGAGCAAAAATTCAAGCACAGCATGGGCAACTTAGTGAGACCCCCATCTCAAAATCAAAAATAAAAATGGGCTGGAGATTTAGCTCATTGTGAAGGCCCAGGGCTTGATCCTCACAACTACAAAAATTAATTGATTAACTTAGGAAGCTTTGGCATCTTCGTTTGTTACTTTCTTATTCAGAAGTTGATTTTTTTTCTTTTTGTTTTTTATTTAGACAGCTTCTTGCTCTGTAGCCCAGGCTAGTCTTGAACTCTTGACAGTCCTACCTCAGGAATACAGGAAGGTGTTACCACGCCCTGCCCCAGTTTCTGTGGTGGTGGTGGTGGGGTGGATATCTAATCCGGGGCCTTGTGTTTACTAGGCAGGTGCGCTAAGCTCTGCAGTATTCCTCTAGCCCCAGAAGTTGTGGTGTTCTATAGTCTGCATATGGGTTCTGTATTTTTCATCTTAAATTTATTTCTAGGAGTGGTGTGTGTGTGTGTGTGTGTGTGTGTGTGTGTGTGTGTGTGTGTGTGTACACGTATACTTATCTCTTTTATTTTAATGCTGGGGATTGAATAGGGCCTCATTCATGGCAAACACCTATCACTGAGTGACACCTGGCAGACTTGACTTTCATTTTTCTTACTATTGTAAATGAGAGTCTTTTATCCTATTAGATGTGTAAACTGGTAGGGATTTTCTATCTATGAAAGGTATTGGTCTCTAATATTAATTTTATAGCCTTCCCCTTGTGAATATTCTTCTTGTAGTAATTTTGTAGTTTATTCTTTTGTATCTTATAGGAATATAGTCATATTATTTAAAAGTAATGATATTTTTGAGACAGGGTCTCACTCAAGTCCAGGGTGGTCCTAAACTCACAGCAGTCCTCCTGCCTCAGCTTTCCCAAGTTTATGTGGTGTTGGAATTGAACTCAGTGCCTTATCCTAGATGGGCAAGTGCTCTAACCCCTGATCTGTGCTCAGCTCCCCCATGCCCCAGCTCCCAAATAATCATTTTTTCTTTTGAGACAGGGTCTCACTGCAGCCCCAGGGTGGTCCTGAAATAACTGTGGAGCCAGGCTGACCTTGGACTCACTGCAATCCTCCTGTCTCAGCCTCCCAAGTGCTGGGATTACAGGTGTGCACTACCACATCTGGCTTATGTAGTGCTGGGAAATCAAACCCAGGGCCTTCCCTTGCTGGGCAAGTGCTTTTACTGCTGAGCTATGCCCCCAGACCCTCTATATTCTTTATTCAGTGAGAAAACTGGTGAAGGAAGGTATCAAATGCCTCGTCTGTAGCAAACATTAAACCAAAATTGGACATGGACACAATAGCCATGGTCTCTACCCTGTGAGTGTAACATCATAATACAGAAACTTATATTGAAGCAGACAAAATAATTGCAGCACTCGCCATGTATAAGGCATGTAAAAGGTGTAGTGAGGCAGAGCAGAAGCAGTGAGTAAAGCCTGTCCAGGAAAATCAAAGAAAGCTTCCTCAAGATGTCCTGTCAGAGCTTACTGTAGAGCAGTTGTGCAGTTCATTAGATCGAGAAGGGTGGTTGGGTTGTGGGGTAAGGAATAGTAATATAAAATGTTTGGCATGGTGGAGGGTATAGTGTGTCCTAAAACAACCATACATCTTAAGAATGGTGGGGTTCAGCTGAGCCCAGTGGCATGGGCCTAATCCCAGCATTCTTGGAGGCTGAGGCAGAAGGATTACAAATTCAAGCCTATTCTGGGCAATTTAGCAAGACACCCCCCCCCCAACATTAAAAAAGGGGGTCTGGAAGAATAGCACAGCAATTAGAGCACTTGCCTCAAAAACACAAGACCCTGAGTTTGATTCCCCAGTACCACATAAGCTGGGCGTAGTGGTGCTTGTGGTGGTAATCCCCATACTCGGGAGGCTGAGGCAGGAAGACTGTTATGAGTTTGAGGCCAGTGTGCTCTACATAGTGAGCTCAGGACCAGCCTGGACTACAGAGCAAGGCCCTGTCACAAACAAACAAAAATCAAGGGCTGGGGATGTTGCTCAGTGCAGAGGCCCTGGGCTCAATCTACAATACCACAAAAGAAGAGAAAATAGTGGACATATGGATGTAGCTCAGTAGAACACTTGACTACTTGACTAGGCTAATAGGTACAGGTGAAGCTCATGAGGGTTGCACCACAAAAAAAAAAAAAAAAAGAAAAAAGAAAAGAAAAAGAAAAAAAGAGGTTGTAGGCTGGGCAGATGAAGGTTGCAAAAAGTCCAGTTTGGGCAATTTAGTAAGACCCTCAGAATCAAAAATTTAAAAAAAATCTAGGGATGTAGGTCAGTGTCAAGGTCCTGGGTTCAATCCCCATTACTGGGGGGGAGGGGGAGGGAACAACCTTGGTGCAGGGTAGACTGAAGAAATACATGGAGACAGATTAGGAAGTGATTGGTCCAAATATTCTGTGGTGACATTTCAGATGTTCATATAAAAATTCTCAAGATGGGGCTGGAAGAATGGCTCAGTGATTAAAATGCTTGCCTAGCAAGTGCTATGTCAAACACTTAGTACCGGAGTTCGATTCCCCAGCACTGCATAAGCCTGGCATGGTGGTGCACACCTGTAATCCCAGCACTCGGGAGGCTGAGACAGGAGGGTTGCCGTGAGTCTAAGGCCAGCATGGGCTATACCAGTGAGGTCAAGACCAGCCTGGGCTACAGAGCGAGATCCTGTCTCATAAATAAAACTCTTCCAATGAATTTTATGTGTGGAAGCAGAGAAGTGGAATAGCCAGAGTTAGACGTGAATTCATGTGTCTTGTTTGTTTTATTGTACTAGTAATTGAACCCAGGGCCCTTGGAGAGAGCTAAGTCTTCAGGCTTTATTTTTCTTTCTTTCAGATAAGCTCTCTCTAAATTGCCTGGGCTGAGGGTTTTTTGTTTGTTTGTTTTTGAGAGAGAGACAGGGTCTATCCTCTGTAGTCCAGGCCAGTCCTTAGCTCGCCAGGTAGCTTAAGGTGGCTTCAAACACACAGCAATCCTCCTGCCTCAGCCTCCCAAGTGCTGGGATTACAGACATATGTCATCATACCCAGTTTATGTGGTGCTGGGGAATTGAACCCAGGGCCTTACACTTGCTGGGCAAGTGCTCTAACTGCTGCCTTTGACTCTCTGAATGCTGGGAGTATTACAGGTGTGTACCACCGTGCCCAGCTAAGGGGAAGTTTTTTTTTTGTTTTCTTTAAGACAGGAACCGCTCACTGTCATGCACAGTATTTGAGATGATCCTTCTTGTATAGAAAGGGCTTACTCAGAGCTTATTTCCCGTCTGGCTTATTAGGTTCTGAAATCAAGACTGTTTAGGTTAGCATATAAGATAAGCTCAATAAAGTTTGCTGATGAAACAATTTTCCAAAACTCTACTAATATACTATTCAATGATATCTTGAAACCTATTATTATCTGTGTCTTAGGGAGTATATTCTCTGGAAAGGAAAGTGGGTTGGTGGAAAGAGGCTTCTGGTCATTTTCATTGACCTGTCACCCCAGTAGAGAGGTGTCACTCCGTGGTTGGTCATCGCGTGTGTCTTCCCTGCAGGATGGAGATCTCGTCCCATCAGTCTCACCTGCTGGAGCAGCTCAATGAGCAACGCAGGCAGGATGTATTTTGTGATTGCAACATCCTGGTTGAAGGAAGGGTCTTCAAGGCGCATCGGAACGTACTGTTTGCTAGTAGCGGCTACTTCAAAATGCTTCTGTCTCAGAACTCGAAGGAGACAAGTCAGCCCACCACAGCGACCTTCCAGGCATTCTCCCCTGACACTTTCACAGTGATCCTGGACTTCGTCTATTCCGGCAAACTGTCTCTGACCGGGCAGAATGTCATCGAAGTGATGTCTGCTGCCAGCTTCCTTCAGATGACGGATGTCATTAGCGTATGCAAGACTTTCATTAAATCCTCCTTGGACATCAGTGAGAAAGAGAAGGACCGCTACTTCAGTCTCTCAGATAAGGATGCGTGTTCTAACGGTGTGGATCGCGCGTCCTTCTACAGCAGCAGCTGGCAGGATGGAGGCAGTTCTCCCCATTCTCACCTGAGCCGTGACCAGGGGACCGGAGGAGTGAGCGGGAAGTCATGGAGTAAGTACAGCTACCATCCGGCCCCCCAGAGGAGCACTCAGCAGCCCTTGGCCAAGCATGAACAAAGGAAAGAGTCCACTAAGAAGGCCAAACACCTGAGGTTGTCGCAGCCTTCCGAAGTGGCTCCCTGTAAGTCAAACAAAAGAGAAGCACGGGCGTCCGACTGCTCCAGCCACATCTCCCAACCTGAAGGGCCAGCACAGATTGATGTTGAAGTGGACTGCGCGCCTAGTGCCTATCAGTATGACCAGGGACCCAATGTCACATCCAGGAGCTTCCCAGGTACCCAAAGACAGCCAAAGTCCCCTCAGAACCGTTCCAGACCCCTATATAAACCAGTCCAATTTCAACATGCTACTCAATTTAGATGTTAGTGGGCAGTTGAACTAAGGGATTTTTAAAAAAGGAATACTTTTATAATGGAATTTTGTTTTCGTGGCACTGGGGGTAGAACCTAGGACCTTCTCATAGAGCTACATCAACAGCCTGGTTTTTTGTTTTGTTTTGTTTTTGGGTCTGAGACAGGCTCTGGCTGAATAGTTAAGTTGCCCAGACTTTCCTCAAATTTGGAATCTCCTTGCTTCAACCTCCCAAGCAGCCAGAATTACAGGCATATGCATCACGTGTATTTTTAAAATTGTTTTATATGATACTAAGCCTGTGTTCTACCCCTGAACTACACTCCCAACCCACATATTTTAAAATAATAGGCATACTAGTTTGATCTTTACTAATCACATTTTACTGTAGGATGCTAATTTGAATATATCTGCAGTTGTATCATATTGTACAGCTTATTGAAAGTCCTGCGGGGCTCTCGCTATTGACCAGAGCATAAGAAATGACAGCAAAAATGGGAAATCTTTGTTGCATTTTATTTATTTATTTATTTATATGTTTTTGAAGCAGGATCTCACTCTGTACTCCAGGCTGGTCCTGGTCTCTCTGTTTAGCCCAGGCTGACCTCAAGCTCATGAGCCATCACACCCTTAATCTATGTGTAGTGCTAGGGATTCAAACCCAGGGCATTATACATGCTAGGCAAGCACTTTTTTTTTTTTTTTTTTTTTTTTTTTTGAGACAGGGTCTCACTTTGCGGCCCAGGCTGGTCTTGAATTTACTGTGGAGCCCAAGATCGCCTTGGACTCAAGACAGTCCTGTCTCAGCCTCCCACATGCTGTGATTACAGGTGTGTGCCACCACGCCCATCTTATGTGATGCTGGGGAATCGAACTCAGGTACTTAGTGCTTGACTTAGTGCTTGCTAGGCTAGCACTTTAACCACTGAGCTACATCCCCAGCCCTCACTGCATTTTAAAACAGCAAAAAAAGTATTTGCATTTGCTTTACATTTTTATAATTCATGGTTATTCAAATAGGACTTCAGTAATGAACATCTAACCCGATATAGCAGTACATGTCTGTAATACCAGTGCTCTGAGAGGCTGAGACAGGAGGATTGCAAGCTTAAGCCCAACCTGGGCAAGTCAGCAGCTTAGTAAGACCCTGTCTCAAAAGAAAAATATAGCTCAATAGCTAGAGCCCTTGCCCATCAAGCACAAGACCCTGGTTTTGGTTCCCCAATACCACACAACTGGGCGTAGTGGCGCATGCCTATAATCCTAGCACTTGCCAGGCTGAGGCAGGAAGACTGCTGTGAGTTCTAGCCCAGTCTGGGCTCCATAGTGAGTTCTGGACCAGCTTGGACTACACAGTGAGACCTTGTCTCAAAAACAAACAAATAAAAATTTAAAAAGAGCTGGGGATGTAGCTCATGTAAAATCCCTGGTTTCCATCCCCACATCCACCAGCTGAATTGAACAACTATTAAATTGATGTTAAATTGATGTTTGCCTCCAATCACAACTAATGTCAACTAACATTTTCTATATAATTATTATAATTATTTGCATTTAATTTAATTATTTATGTATTTTTTGAGACAGGTTCTCACTCTATAGTCCAGGCTGGTTCTGAACCTACTATATAGCTCAGGCCAGCCTCACAGCAGTCCTCCTGCCTCATCCTCCCTAATGCTTGGATTATAGGAATTATTTGCATTTTATAATAAAAAGTTAAAGATCATTGGAATTTTTTCACCTTTAAAAAAGTATTACAAGTGTATGAAAAGTAATGGAATAGAAATACGTAAATAAAATAAGTTGCTTAAAAGCTTAAACGTTAAATGCTTTTAATTTTAGATTTTATCTAGTGCTAAAATCCAGTGCTACCATTTAGTACTTGGGATCCAATGGCACTACTGTATTAAATAAAGAAAGAAGTATGGCAGTCTAAATTTCCCCAGGCTAGCCTGGCCTGTAATCCCAGCAGTCTGGGAGGGTGAGGCAGGAGGAGTGCAAATTCAAGCCCATTGTGTAGACAGTTCAGCGACACAGCAAGTCCCTTTCTCAAAATTGGAAATTAAATAGGGGCTGGAAGTATAGCTCAGTGTGAAGGCCCTGGGTTAAATCCCCAGTTTAAAAAAAAAAATTCCCAGACTTGTAAATAAATTAAATATTGAGGTTATAGTTCTATATGGTGTATCAACAGTCTTGTCCTGATAGAATTTCTTTCTCCTTTTTTTCTCTTTCCAAGGTTAGACTCATTAGCTCCTTTCAGATTCTTATGTTAAGAGGATTGTTACTATGATCTCTCCAGTGATTTAACCCAACTGTCTTGTGACAGATGATCTGCCCAGGATGCGGTTCAAGTGCCCATACTGCACACACGTGGTGAAGCGGAAAGCCGACCTCAAGCGCCACCTGCGCTGTCACACGGGAGAGAGGCCCTACCCCTGCCAGGCGTGTGGGAAAAGGTTTAGCAGGCTAGACCACCTTAGTAGCCATTTTCGAACAGTATGTATTTGATTTTTCTCAACATTTTACTTCTCGAGAACTATGTGAATTTTTCTGTTTTAGGATTATCAAATTTACAGAAAGAAATTTTTTCACACAACTCTACTATTAAAAATTCTTCCAAGTTAATGTTTTTACTTTGAACATTTGCATAACTTAACACACACACACTTTTTTTTTTGAGACAGGGTCTTGCTCTGTAGTTCAGGCTGGTCCTCAATTCACTATATAGCCCAGACTGGCCTTGAACTCCTAACAGTCCTCCTGTTTCAGCCTCCTGAGTGCTGGGATTACAGGTGTGCACCACCACACCCAGAGTCATGTGGTGCTGGGAATCTAACTTAGGGCCTTGCGCTTTCTAGGCAAGCACTTTAACCACTGTGCCATTCCTCCAGCCCCCATGCCTGGTTTATGTGGTGCTGGGGAATCGCACTCAGGGCCTGTGCTGCTAGGCATGCGCTCTAACCTCTGTGTTGTTACTCCCATCCCTCCTTAAGTATATTTTTATTTTACTTTTTTTGTGTGTGTGTGCTGCTGTGATCTAATTGAGGGCCTTGTGCTTGCTAAGCATGTGCTTTTCCACCAAGCTAGACCTTCAGTTCTCCACTTTTTTTTTTTAAGACAGGATCTTGCTGTGTAGCTCAGCTGACCTCAAACTCATGGTCCTCCCGCAGCCTCTCAGATTCTCAGGACACTGGGGCAGTCTCTCATTAAGAGTATCTGTAATCTAGCTTAGGCTACCCCACATACCCTTTGCCCTACCTCAACCCCAACACTGATTTATTGAAAATCTGAGCAGTTATTTTACAATATATCCTACCTCTGAAAATATATATTCCCTCACTGCCTGTGAGGTCCTGCTAGGGTCCAAGCACTATCATTTACCTTGTTTCTTAATAGTCCTTGTGTTTTCTATAAATCAACATTTTTGTCTAAAGCCTTAATATATTCAAGTTAAACACCTCTAACTAGAACATATGAAGCACAGGATTGTATATTTTATATCATATCTCATTGGAAGAGGCATAATATTATGTTGATCCATCATCTGTGATGTGAAGAATTATTTTTTTTCTTTTTGTTTTTTTTAGAGCTTGAGATGCAACTCAGGGCCTTTGTATTTGCTACATTCCCATCTCAGTTTTTGATCTTTATGTTGAGACAGGTTCTTGGTTTGTTTGTTTTTTGTGATAGGGTCTCACTATGTAGTCTAGGCTGGTCCTGAATTCACTGTTTAGCCTAGGCTGGCCTAGAACTCTTGGTAATCCTCCTGTTTCAGCCTCTCAAGTGCTAGGGTTATAGGCATGCACTCAGCTATTATGTGGTGCTAGGGGATCAAACTCAGGATCTCAGTCTTCCTAAGCAAGCACTGTAATCTCTGAATTACACCCTCTAAACCCACTATAGGTTCTTATTAAGTCACCAAGTTGCCCAAGCTGGGCTCAAACTTGTGATCCTCTTGCCTCAGCCTCCCAGGCATTTGCCACCAGGCCCAGCAGGCTGAATAATGTTTAAACAAGTGAATGGGGCTGGAGGAATGGCACAGCAGTTAAAGCACTTGCCTTGTAAGCACAAGGCCCTGAGTTCGATGCCTGTAATCCCAGCACTCGGGAGGTTGAGGCCGGTGGATTGTCCTGAGTCCAAGGCCAACCTGGGCTACACCTGTGAGTTCAGGACCAGCCTGGGCTACAGAGCGAGACCCTGTCTCAAAAATAGCTAATTAATTAATTAATTAATTAAAATAAAGCAAAACAAGGAAATGAAGAGTTGTGCCAAAGCTGGGCCAGGTGGTCTGTAATCCCCCTACTCTGGGAGCTGATCAAGACGATCAGAAGTTCAAGCCCTGTCTGGACAGATTTGTGACTTATCAAGTCCTTGTTTCAAAAAAAAGAAAAAAGGGTGAGGGAATAGCCTAGTGTGAAGGTCCTGGGTTGAGTCCTTAGTACTAAATTTTTAAAAAGTTGATACCTATCTTGACCAGGCTAGAATCAAACTCCTGGGCTCCAGCAGTCCCCAGCCTTCTTTTTGGAACCAGGGACCATATTAATGAGAGACAGGTTCCCCATGGATAGGGGATGGATAAGGGATAGGAGGGTGGGATGTCACCCTTCAGCTCCACCTCAGACCATTGGACATTAGATTTTTTTTTTTTTTTCTTTGAGACAGGGTCTCTCTGTAGCCCAGGAAGGTCTTGAACTTACTATGGAGCCAAGGATAGCCTTGGACCCATGGCAATTTTTCTGCCTCAGGGTCCTGCGTGCTGGGATTATAGGTGTGCACCACCAAGTCCAGTTTATGGGGTGTTGGGGAATCAAACCCAGGGCTTCGAGCTTGGCAAGGCAAGTGCTTTAACCGCTATGCCATTTCTCCAGCCCCAGGCATTAGATTCTTACAAGGATCATATAACCTAGATCCCTCACATGTGCAGTTCACAGCAGAGTCATAAATCCCTTAAGAACCTATGCCAGTTGGCCTATGGCATGGGCTTGTAATCCCAGCCGCTGGGAGGCTGAGGCAGAAGGATCACAAGTTCAAGCCCAGCCTGGGCAAGTTAGTGATTTAGCAGGACTTTATCTCAAAATAAAAAATAATAATGGGCTTAACCAGGCCTGTGATTTCAGGCCTGTAATTCCAGCACTATAAAAGGCTGAAGGAGGAGCATCATAAGTTGGATCCCAGCCTGGGTAACTTAGGGACTTAGGAAGAATAAAAACTGACTGGGGACATAGTGCAGTGTGAGGGAAGACCCTGGGTGCTCTATTTCCAGTGCCACTAAAGAAAAAAAAAAGTGGGAGTGCTGGGGATGTGGAGCTCAGTGTGAGCACCCTGGGTTCCATCTCTACTATCACAGAACAAAATAATCTAGTGCTACGGCTGATATGGCAAAAGACAGCTCAAATGGTAATGCCAGCAATGGAAAAATAGCTGTAAATGGAGACAACAAGCCTTGCAGCAGACCTACTGCTCACCTCCTGGCCCCACTCCTCACTGGCCACAGACAAATACGATCCTCTGCCTCGGCCTCCCAAGTGTTTTGGTAAAGGTGTGCACAATCATACCCACCTGTTTTTTGCTTTTGTTTTTCAGTACTGAGGATCCAACACAGGGCCTTTGCACTGAACTACACCCTAGCCCATTTTTTTAGGTTTTTTTGTTGTTGTTGTTGTTGTTGTTTTGTTTTTTGAGATAGGGTCCCCTGTTATCCTAGCACTCTGGAGGCTGAGGCAGAGGATTGCCATTAGTTCGAGGTCAGCCTGGACTACATAGCGAGAGCCTTTCTCAAAAAAAAAATAAAATAAAATAACAGTAATGTTTACATGAGACAAGGAAAATTTCCCCTGATTACATTATGCAAAGTCCCAAAACAGTACATCGCACTAGTAAGATATCCTGGGAGGTTGTCCTTTGTTATTTCAGATATCAAAATACTAATATTGGATAGGGGATGTATGAAGCTATTACACATGTAATATCCATTATGAACAGAAAGGTAGTATCTACTGTTTCTGTGATACCAATTCATCACCAAAACCTGTGATCTTTTCTAATAATCATGTTAGAGTTTTAATGCATGACCCCATTAAGTGTATAAACTGATAGCGTAAATCATCAAACTTACGACTTTGCAAAACTCACTGTGTATCACTGTTTAAATCCGCACACAGATCCACCAGGCGTGCAAACTAATCTGCAGAAAGTGCAAACGCCACGTGACCGACCTAACAGGGCAGGTGGTCCAGGAGGGAACGAGGCGCTACAGACTCTGCCATGAGTGCCTGGCCGACGTGGGCGTAGACAGCCTCCCCATCGACCTGGAAGCTGAGCAACAGCTCCCAGCCCCACCAGATGGGGATAAGGATTCCCGGTGGCAGCTGAGTGAAAACCAGCACAGGTCCTACGTGGAGATTGTAGAGGACGGGTCCGCCGATCTGGTCATTCAGCAGGTGGACGATAGTGACGAAGAGGAGGAAAGGGAAGTAAAGCCCAACATTAGGTAGCTGTTGGTGCTGGCGTGTCAGCTTGTAGTGACTTCCTGTATCTCCCTTTCCACAATCAGCATCTGGTTAAGAAACTTATCCTACTGACTCAAATGCCCACCCCACCCTGTACCTTGCATGCTTTCTGGACAGCCCGCGATGTCCATTCTGAACCTTACTGCCCCAACATCCATTGCTGCACTGGAAGGAGAGACCGGCTTGAGTTGGCCTCGTGGAGGGACTGTCGTCTTCTTATTTTGTTACAGAGATACTTCTTTTAATATTGGAAGATAGACTTAGCACACTTTTCTTTTTAGCACACCTTTTTAAAAGAAAATATTTTAAATAAATTTATCGCATCCAAACTTCATGTAACACAGTTTTAAGTGTTTCAAAACCACATACCCTACCAGTATTGAATTTTCTCAAGAAACTAAACAGCACATTGAGGGGTCTGGCAACCCAACAGGCCTAAATTAACAAGTCTTTATTGATGTCAAATCTGAAACCACCTGTCATTTTTCTTACATCCCAGATGGTTTAGGATTACAGCTGAAGACTAAAATGCTTGGAGATGTTCATATTTGAACTTTTTGTCATAATTTTAAAAATCACTCTTATGGAGTATTACTTCAAAAAATTAAATTAGAGGCTAAGGAATATATACAGAGTTTTTAAAAAATTAGATGTTTTACCTCAGAGCTCTTTACTGTGGACATACCGTCCCTATTCTGTTTTTATTTTTTTATTTTGAGACAGGGTCTTGATGACTTGCTAGGTTGCCCAGACTGCTAGGCTGGTCTTGAACTTACAGTCCTAATACCTTGCTTGGTCTTCTAGAGTGTTGGGATTATAGGCATGTGGCACTATGGCTGCCTTGGGCACCATTTTTGTTGTTGGTTTTGGTTTTTGGCTTTTTTTTTTTGTTTGTTTGTTTTTTGAGACCGAGTTTTGCTATGTACCCCAGGCTGGCCCTGAACTCACTATGTACAACAGTTCAGGCTGGCCTCAAACTCAGGGCACTCCTCCTGCCTCAGTCTCCTGAGTGTTGCGTCACCATGGCTAGCTCCGTTTCTTTTCTTTAAAGGAGGAAACATACTGCATAAAAGTCAGGATAGCTTGTGAAGAAGACCTGTAAGTATAGTTCTCTTTCTCTCAAAAGACAAGTAGGAGGGTAAGGATAATCCCTAATACTTATCCTACAGACTTAAAAGAAATAATCTGATTGCTCAGATAGTTAGTGCTGTGTTACTTAGAAAGTGCTCCCTTGGGGGCTGGAGGAATGGCACAGCGGTTGGCCCTGAGTTTGATTCCCCAGCACTACATAAAGCTGGGTGTAGTGGTGCACACCTGTAATCCCAGCACTCGGCGGCTGAGGCAGGAGGATTGCCAAGTCCAAGGCCAGCCTGGGCTCCATAGTGAGTTCAGGAACAGTCTGAAAAAATAAAAAACAATAAAAATAGAAAAGAAAGCACTCCCTCGGATGTGTGCTTACCCACCCATCAAGGCAGATATTTACAAGTGAGGAAATTAAGGCCACAAATTTAAATGGTAAAACTGATGACAGGTTGTGATTTTGAATAATCCTCTTTCAGCTGTTTTTCCTGTGTGTCTCTTGAAATGTCTGCTTTCCAGTCTTTAGTAATTTTAAAAGTAATCCAGTGAGAATTGTGAAAGAATTGGAAAATGTGAAAGGAGAGGAACTTAGTCATCTTCTACATATATCTTCACATAGAGTCTCTCAGATAATGCTAAGTAATGGTCCTACAATACCTACTGGCTTTTTTTTCCTTTTTTTTTTTGAGACAGGGTCCCACTCTGTAGCCCAGTCTGGTCCTGAACTCACTATGGAGCCCAGGCTGGCCTTGGACTCATGGCAATCCTCCCTTCTCAGCCTCCTGAGTGCTGGATTACAGGCATGCACACCACGCCTGGTTTATGTGGTGCTGAGGAATCAACTCAGGTACTTAGCACTTGACGTAGCGCTTACTAGGCAAGCGCTTTAACCGCTAAGCCAGTCCTCCAGGTCCCCTTTTTACTGTTTTAATTTCAGACAAGGTCTTGTTAAGTTACCCTGGCTGGCGCCAAAATTTAAGTGTTTTAAATTAATAATTATCTTTGATATGAAATTGTGGGTTACAATGCTTAATTTCTAAAGAAAATAATTACAAATAGGTGATTAATGGTTCATGATTCTTAATTCTAGGATTTCTCTAAGATGCTCCTGATGGCATATTTCTAGTTGTTCCATGACTGGCTAGTGTGCACTGAGTTCAGTTTCCCAGCATGACTATTCCTAAATCAAAATTCTTAACAATTAAGTTGCAACCACCTGCTGTTCTCTAATCTTAACCAGAGTTGAGGCTAATAGGAAACATGGCAGTTCCAGCTTCATTCATAGGGATGAAGTAGTGCTTGTATGTGTATAACCTAGCATGCCTTAGTCTAGACCTAACTGTTATTATATGCTAATATCTCTGCATGCAGGCTTTATGCGCATCAGCATCACATCAGGCAGAGGCCTGGAGCAGAGTGCCACTAGCACTGGTGATCGCTATTTCAGAAATAATGTTTTCTCCAGGCTGGGGGTGTAGCTCAGTGGTTAGAGAGCTTTCCTAGCAAGCACAAGACCCTGGGTTCAATTCATCACATAAGCTGGGCATGGTGGTGCACGCACGCCTGTAATCCCAGCACTGCAGGGGCTGAGGCAGGGGGATTGCCATGAGTGCCAGGCCACCATGGGCTACACGGTGAGTTTAGGATCCGCCTGGATTATAGAGTGAGATCCTGTATCCAAAAAAAAAAAAAAAGCTTTCTTGTAACTGTTTCTAAAAAAGCAGGAAGTGATCCCCTCAGAAGAGCTGTCAGATTCACCAGATAGAAAGCATTGTTCTTTTATCTCAGCAACATAAAAGAATATTGGGCTGGAAGAATGGCACAGCAGTTAAAGTGTTTGCCTTGCAAGTGCCAGGCCCTGAATTCAAGTCCCCAGTAACACATACAGCAGGGTTTGGTGGTCCATGCCTATAATCCCAGCACTCATGAGGCTGAGGCAGGAGGATTACTGTGAGTCTAAGGCTAGCATGGGCTACATAGTAAGTTCAGGACCAGCCTAGGCTACAGAGCCAGACACTGTCTCAAAAAAAAAAAAAAAAAAAAGTGTTGGGACTGGAGGAATAGCTCAGTGGTTAAAGTGCTTGCTTAGCAAGTGCTAAGTACCCAAGTTCGATTCCCCAGCACCACATAAGCTGGGCGTGGTGGCGCACATATGTAATCCTAGCACTCAGGAGGCTGATAACTGGAGGAAGGATGTGAGTCCAAGGCCAGCCTGGCCTCCATTGTGAGTTCAGGGACCAGCCTGGGGTACAGAGTGAGACCCGGTCTCAAAAAAAATAAAAAAGAAAGGTGAAAACATGTTCATCATTTGTAAATAATGACTCCATTGAGCATAATGACCATATATATTTAAGACTTTAGAGAGCAATTATTTTCTAGAGTGAAACTGTCTTTGATGATTTCTGAGAAAACTGAATTTTGAATGTGGGAAAGTGTTACAATGAAATATAATCTTTTTAAGTAAGTTTTATTTATGAAAGAATTTCTTTAACATCAAGAAAATAATGGGAGTTGTTCAGACCAAAGTTTATTTTGCAGGTATACTGCTCATCAGTTTTCCTCTCTTTCTTTCTTTTTTTCTTTATTTCTTGAGACAGGGTCTTGCTCTAAAAGACCAGGCTAGTCCTCAACTCATTCTGGAGCCCAGGTTGGCCTCAAAGTCATGACGATCCTTCGGCCTCAGCCTCCCAGACGCTGGCATATGCCACTACACACAGTTTATATGGTGCTGGGGAATTGAACCCAGTGCCTTGTGCCTGCTATGCAAGCACTGTGACCACTCTGTTAATCCTCCATCTGCTTATCAGTGTCTTAATGTCTTTCTAACTCGATTGACCAAGACAGTCTGGATGCTAGGATGAGCTTTTGGAAAAATAAAACCCCACTGTACTCATATTTAGTGTTTGAAAGAAGGAAAATGGATCAAAACAATTTTTAGAAGTTTTTAAAGGAGGAAAATGAACCAGGTCAGTAGTTCAAAGAATTTTCTTTTTTCTTTCTTTCTTTTTTTTTTTTTAGGTTTAACTTCAGAGTGTTTCACTGGGAAGCTTCATATTTGAAGGACAAGCTCTAAAACTGAGCTGTTGTGGTTAACATTACCCCCTTTGTGAGACTTTCTCTAGACCAGACTCTTCTGTGGAATGTGGGAACATAGCATTGAAAACCAGGTGTGGCCCAGTGGCAGGCCTATAATCTCAGCTCTCTGGAAGGCTGAGGCAGGCGAATTGCAGCCTGGGCAATCTTGCAACTTGGTGAGGACCTTACTCAAAATAAAAAATGGTCTGGGATCCCAGCAATTGGGAGGCTGAGGCAGGACTGGTGTGTGTTCCCCGCCCACCTGGGCTACATAGAGAGTTCCAGAGCAGCCTGGATTATATAGAGTGAGAACCCATCTCAAAAAAAAAAAGAGAGAGAGAGAGAGAGAGAGAGAGAGGCCAAGGATGTAGCTGGTGTGAAAGCCCTGGGTTCACTTACCAATACAGATAAAAAATGGAATGAGAGAACTTGAATTTCCGTTGAGTGTCACAGTGTCACTTCATTATTCCTGTTAGGGTGTTTACGAGCAGGCAAAGCTGATGGGGTCTCCTAGTGCTCCTAGTGAAGCAAGTCACACCTTTAGCTTATGGTGTCCCTTCCAGAATCACCTTTTTTTTTTGATACTATAGTTTTGAGTCATGCAATCAAGACGAACAAAGTTAATGCTTATTATGAGCCCATGTTATTGCTTAACGGGTGAGAAAAATTTAGTGTTTCAATTATTTGTAAGTGGCTGGAGGAATGGCTCAGCAGTTAAAGCACTTGAGGTACTTGAGTTCGATTCCCCAGCACCACATAAGGTGGGCATGATGGCACCCACCTGTAATCCCAGCACTTGGGACGCTGAGGCAGGAGGATTGCCTTGAGTCCAAGGCCAGCCTGGGCTCCATGGTGAGTTCAGGACCAGCCTGGGCTACAGAGCAAGCCCCTGTATCAAAAAAATTATTTGTAAGCTTAAAATATAATCTATTAAATTTGTTTTGCTATGTCGTGCAAAAATATATTGGAATTTCCCCTCATACTAGTTTTTTTTCCTAATTATTTTGAGTCCTAGAATGACCAGTACAGAAAATCACTAAAAGCAATGGAGCAGAAGCAGACTTAACTGGAAAGGGTGAAAATAACAGAGGTAGACCAAATTTCAGAATACACATGGCAAGTTCTATGTGATTTTATAAGAGTGTATTGGTATTGATATTTATCATATTATATGGCATTTATATTTGAAAGTATTTAATAAATGTTTTTCTTTATATATCTATGAAGTAGGACAGTTACACATATGAACATTACAGACATGGAGGCACAAAACAGTAAGGCAGCGCACCTGAGATAGCCAAGAGAGAAACTAGAAGGACCAGATTTTCGGAATCCTAGAATTCACTGAGATGTATTGTGTATCGCTATTTTATAAGATGGTTTTTATATAACAATTGCTTTAAAGTTGTTTAGCCATTGTATGTGGATAAATCCTATACAGAATAAATGTTATGTAAAGAGTATTACTTGGCTTATGAGTTTTAATGATAGAATTCAGCTGTCTGTACAAGTGGTGGTATTTGGCCCATGCTTTACATGTTATAAAGTGTAATAGTTTATTTTGACTCAAGTTTCTTAATTGTGTGTGATAGTAGAGGCATGAATAGTTAAAAAAAAAAAAAAGAACGGCAGGGAGCAGGTGGTAGGCATAGCTCAGCGGTTAAAGCATTTGTCTAGCAAGTGGAAGGCCTTGAGTTTGATTCCCCAGCTCCACATAAAGCTGGGATGGTGGTGCACACCTGTAATCTCAGCACTCAGGAGGCTGAGACAGGAGGATTGCCTGTGTTCAAGGACAGGCCAGCCTGGGGTCCATAGTGAGACCCTGTCTCAAAAGAAGAAAAGGGAGGTAGGTGGAATGATTCGCTCAGACAAGCAGTTAAGCATCGAGTTTGATTCCCCAGTATCACATAAACTGGGTATGGTGGTGCACACCAGAATGTGAGCACTCAGGAGTCTGAGACAGGAGAATTGCCCTTGAGTCAAGGGCCAACCTGGGCTCCATGGTGAGTTCTGGACCAACCTGGCCTACAATAAAAAAAAAAAAAAAAAAAGGACCAGAAAATTTAAATCCGTAAGCGATCATTAGCCTCAGTTTTGAACATCAGCCTCCCTACAGAATTGAATTAATACCACTACTAAGTCAACTATTTAATTACAGTATTAATAATAAAGTCTATAAACATACCTGAGGGTGAAGGCCCCGGATTAAATCCTTTGTACCACAAAAACAACAGAAAAACCACCTCTACCAGCTGCAAGAGGACTGGAGAGCGCCCGCGGGCCTCGAACCTGCCCCTTGCAGGGACGGTTACAAATGTTCTGACGAAGGAACCGCTGAGCTATGAGCCAGTCCAGAGACTGGTGTCAAAGTATATCTTACTCACTAGCGAGAAAAACACGTTCCATAAAATGAGTCACGGTACAAGTGCTCCCGGGAAGTGTCGCCTGAGGGCGCTTGCGGGAGCGCCTCGGCCCCCACCCCTACGCCCTGGGGAGCTCTGCACTCGGTCGGGTTATCCTCTGTCCTTTCCTTCCACACAGCTGTCTCCCTCCAGGTCCACAAAGTCTCTGGCCGCGCCACTACGACCAACACCGATCACCCAGCCTCCACACTCCCCCACCAACCACCCACACGGGTCACTGATAACCAGCTTGTTCAGTCAGTGCTTGGATTTTTCTTTTTTTTCTTTTTTTGGTTGTGCTTGGGATTGAGTCCAAGGGTCTTCGCACTGAAATATATCCCTAGACCCTTTTATTTTTCCTATAGCCTTTTTTTTTTTTTTTTTGAGACAGGATCTCACTTCTTACTTTTTAGCTCAGGGCTGGCCTTGGACTCATAGCAATCCTCCTGCCTCAGCCTCCCGAGTGCTGGGATTACAGGTGTAATATATGGTGCTGGGGAATCAAACTCAGGGTCTCGCACTTGCTAGGCAAGCACTTTAACCACTGTACCATTCCTTTAGCCTTTAGCCCATTTTCTAAATTAAAAAAAACACTAATAAATTGATAGAATAGGATAGGACTGATAGAAATACCAGGGCAGGGTGTTCCAGTGGCAGTGGGAACAGGTGCACATCACAGCTCTCCTCCCCCTGGGTCTGGGAGCAGCACCCAGCGACACAGGATCCCAGCGAGAGTAAGAAGCTCTCCTCTTCCTTATCTTCAGAAGACAGTAAATACGCCAAGTGTGTTTTCTGCAGCTGCAGCTGGCCCACTGGAGAAAGCCAAACTGCTGTGCACACAAGCAGATAAAAACTTTGTAAGAGTCCCGTTCCCCATTTCAACCAGGAGCTCTCAGTTGAGATGCCCTCCCACTAGAGAGCTTTCTCCTCTTTCTCACTAATAAACTTTCACTGGCTTTGTGTCTTCCTTTGGACTCTGAATTGTCTTATGCATTTGAGAGGCCATGAGCCTAGATGGAGAACAGTAGCACCTAACATTACCAAATCCATTAAGACTGCTTTGCTTGTTCTTCTCATACTGAAAAGAATTCAAATTGTTACCATTATGACTTTAAAGTTTGACCAATTAATCTTACTGTTAAAGGTCTGGAGTAATAAAGGACCTTTTTTTTTTTTTGTGAGACAGGGTCTCGCTCTGTAGTCTAGCCTGGTCCTTAACTCACTGGTGTAGCCCAGGCTGACCTTGGACTCAGGACAATCCACCTGCCTCAGCCTTCCAAGTGCTGGGATTACAGGCATGAATCACCACACCCAGCTTTATGTGGTGCCGGGGAATAGAACTCAGGGTTTATGCACACAGTGCAAGTGCTTTAACTGCTGTATCATTCCTCCAGCCCATTTGTTTTTTCGAAACAGGATCTTGCTCTGTAGTCTACCCTAGTCCAGAATGAAACAGCCCTAACTGACCTCAAACTCACAGCAATCTTCTTGCTTCAGCCTCCCTAGTGCTGGGATTACAGGTGTGTGCCACCACACCCATTCTATGTGAAGCTGAGTAATCAACCCCATGGCTTTTGCACCTGCTAGTAAGGCCTTCAACTGTTTAGCTATGCCCAAGCCCAAATTTTTCTGTTTTTCTTCAGTATTAGAAATTGAAACCAGGGCCTTCACACTGAGCTACATCCCCAGCCCTCTTTTATTTTTAATAGCTGCTATATTCACCTCAAAGTGTAATTACTTGAGTCAAAACAACCAACAAAAATGTGCTTTATTTTAAAGAATGCTATATACACTACAGTCTGATTCCCCAAATTTTCCTTTTATGGCCAGATGGTCTCAAGTGTCATTAATTTGTTTACTAAAATCCAAAGGGCTGGAGGAATCGCACAATGGTTAATGTGCTTGCCCAGCAAGCACAGGGCCCTGGGTTTGATTCCCCAGCACCACATAAAATGGGTAGGGAGGTGCATGACTGTTATCCCAGCACTCAGGAAGTTGAGGCAGGATTGCTGTGAGTTTGGGGCCAGCCTGGGCTACACAGTGAAACAGCCTGGAATACAGAGAGACCCTGTCTCAAAAAATAAATAAAAAAATGTAGAGAGGGACTAGATAGAGGAGGGGTCACTGGCCACCTGTGAGATGCAGCTGGGGAGGATGGCTGGAGACTTTGGGGTCTTCACTTTTTTTTTTTTTTGAGACCGAGTCTCTGCAGTCCGGGCTGGTCCAGAAGTCTACACTATATAGCCCAGACCTCAAACTCATGGCAATTCTCCTGCTTCAGCTTCTCAAGTGCAGGGATTACAGGTGTGCACTTT
>PVKB01001614.1:306647-383244 GCA_004027205.1 Ctenodactylus gundi
TTGTGTGCCAGGAAGTGAGGAACAATCATTGTTACAGCTTCTTCCTGGGAAGGCTGTGACCTTGCCTGAGCCTCTTCTGAGCCTCCCCTGAGCCTCTGGACATTATCTCTCTGTCCTTATCCACTTGGCTTTGTGCCATGCACTGAAGAGCTTTTCACCACTACTATGTACGCCTATTGTTGCTGGTGGTCTGAGTGGAGACCTGAAATTGAACTAAATAAATCTTTCCTCCCTTAAGTTGTGGATGTCTAGTATTCTGTCCCAGCAATAAGTAACTAGGACATTAAGCAAGTGCTCTAACCACTGGCTACCCCAGAAAATGCTTCATATAGGGGAGACCTGGACATAGATGGGAAACAGCACTCATAAAGTACTACAGTTGCTAGATTCTGACAGTTTCCTTTGGAAGGAGCTTTGTAGGACTTTTTATTTTTTGTGGTACTTGGGGTTGAAACCATGGGCTTCACACTGAGCTATATCCCTAGCTATTCCCTGGCCCCTTTTTAGGCAGGGTCTCTCTTAAGTTGTCCAGGCTGTACTCAAATTTTTGTTCTGCCTGCCTCAGCCTCTCATATTGCTGGGATTATAGCCCTGCACCATCAGTTCCCATGAGGATATCTTTTCTAATTTTTTTTTTAAGGGAAGATAAGTCGTAGGTGAGGAAAAATTCTGTCTCTAGGGCAAGCTAGCGCGACTGAGCTCATTTAGGGGTTCTTACTAGCCAGAACTGAACTCTCCAAGTCTTCTGAAGGTCAGAAAGGGGGAGATAATCCATAACTAAGGTTCACAAAGGCAGTTCTCTCACCCTGAAGGTACAACTGGTCTCCTGAAATATCCTTACCGAAGCCCAGGTGGAAAAGAACTGGCAAAAGTATCTGTGGGAACATACAACCACTTGAGGATACAAGATCATCATGCTGTTATTGTTACTATCTTTAAAAACCATAGACAGGCCCAGTAGCCCAGGCCTGTCATTCCAGTACTCCAGGAGGATGAGACAGGAGGATCTCAAGTTCAAGCCCAGGCTGGGTAATGCAGTGACTTATGAGACCCTGTCTTTAAAAAAAAATAAAAATAAAAATGGACTGGGGATTTAGCTCAGCGTCAAGGCTCTGAGTTCAATCCCCAGTACCAGCAAAAATAATTAGTTGTTTCTTAAAAGCCATGTTACAGTATCACACACTTCACATCTATGACAATGGCTGCCAGACCGAGCAGGTGAGAAGACTAAACTGGTATAATCTTGATTTTAGAGTAAACAATAAAAGGTTGCAGTAACAAATACCTTGCCGAGCTATTTAAAATATATTCCTGCGGGGCATAGTGGCTGGTGCAGGTAGTCCCAGCTACTCCCAAGGCTGAGGTGGATTACCTGGATCCAACCTGGACTCCCGAAGGAAACCCTGGCCCTCTCCTCCCAAAAGCTGCATAAGAGCATCACAGAACTGGAAAGGTACTTAAAAAAAATCATGAATATCCACAAAACACAGAGTTAAGGAACCAGGTATGACACAGAGACCACCACAGGGACAGAGGACAGACTGACTTCTGGGCCCTTAGCCTGTTACTCATTATAAGCACAATTTGTGTTTCCTTTGGTTTTTAAACTTAAAAAAAAAATTAACCCGAGTTTTCCTTGGGCGGACAGAACCCAGTAGGTAACAAAAAACAGAATAAAGCTTGACCTTCATTTCATGTCTCCTCTTTTTTTTTTTTTTTTTTTTTTTTTTTTTTTTTTTTTTTTTTTTTTTTTTTTTTTTTTTTTTTTTTTTTTGTGGTTCTGGGGACTGAACTCAGGGCTTTCACCCTGAGTTTTATCCCCAGCCTTTTTATGATCTGTAGTGTTGCTAGGTTGCCCAGGCTAGGCATGATCTTACGATTCTCTGGCTTCAGCCTTCTGGAATGCTACGATTACAGGCCTGCACCACCAGGTCTGGCTTCTGTCTCCTTCATTATTTTAAAGTTTTGGGTCAGACTCTTGCTCAGCACATAAGCTTGCTAATCATAGGGAGTACCTGGCAATCTCTGGTTGTCATTAAGTTCACATGCCCTATCTCATCTCCCTTCAAGACTGAGGATGCCATTCAACTACTGCTGAGTGCCCACAAGTCAGAACTCTTATCTGAACCTTGGTTACAACTCGAATTCCTGGACAGCCTCTCAAAACCCAGACTATTCCAGGCAGTAACAGTCATCTAATGGACAATGGACGAAGGTAAAGGATTTTCCCTGAAGCCATCTTGCAGACCGGACCTGAGATAAGCAGGAAGCAGACCCTGCTGCGGGTGTTGGAACTGGCTGGGCCAGGCCGGGCCGGGGCTTTTGCCCCTATTGTACATAGAAGGGTGAAGAGCAGCAATGACAGAGAGGCAGAACATGCCAGCCTGGTGTTGGGGAGGGAAGACACGGACACACTTCAGACTAGAACAGTGCTTTCACGCACTCAAACCAATGAGCTCTGTAATGATGGAAAATATGCCCCTGGGCTAAGATATGTACCTGAAACAAGCAGAAGGGTTTGGTGACAGAATATGGCCATCTATTTATTTATTTATTTGGTTGTTTATTTATTTAGCTCTGTAGTCCAGGCTGGTCCTGAACTCACTATGGATCCCAGGCTGGCCTTGGACCCACTGCAATCCTCCTGCCTGAGGCTCCCCCCAGTGCTGGGATTACAAGGTGTGCACCACCACACCTGGTTTATGTGGTGCTGGGGAATCGAACTCTGGGACTTAGCACTTACTAGGCAAGCATTTTAACCACTGAGCCATTCCTCCGGCCTGGGCTTCCTAGTTTTAATACAACCCTGCTCTTAAAACTCTTCCTCCTCTGGATTTGGTTATTTCATCGCCTTCATAGTAGTCCCTTGTTCCTTTTCACAATTATGCCTCAACTAGTCTGTTATACAAAACAAACCAACCAACCCACCCAGCCCTGCCTCAGCCTGGAAATCTGCCCTAATAAAAGGTAGGGGTTCTGAACATTTCTTGCTTGGAGAGCTACACTACAAATTGACAAAATGTGCCTGGGGATAGTTAACACCCCAGTGATCCTGTTATAGATTAATTTGAAAAGCAGCTTTTCAAATCCCTGCCTCTTGGCCTAGTTTCCATTAACTCTTTTTCCTTAAGTACTCAGAGAAGAGTAACACACTGCACAAAGAGCATGTAGAAAGCACAGAGCTAAGCCCCTACTGTGAGTTCAAGTTCAGCACACTAGAATGTTACCTGGCATGGCCAAGTGGCAATTTTAGGGTCTTATAACTGAATCTCAACTTTGGAAACTCTTGATCACAAGAGAGGTACCTCGATCAAGAGTTGAGTTGTAAATGACACCTAAAGTGGTTTCTTAGGGTCATCTACTTTAAAAAGTTTGGATAAGTTTTGGTTTATTTTTTGTTTTGTGATACAGGGGGTTGAATTCAGAGCCTTCTAGGCCTACTGACTCCTTAAAATCAAATAGCTTAAGTAGTTTAAAAACAACAAAGAAAAATTTAAATTCTTTTTCCCCCTACACACACACACACACACACACACAGAGAGAGAGAGAGAGAGAGAGAGAGAGAGAGAGACAGAGACAGAGAGACAGAGAGACAGAGAGACAGAGAGACAGAGAGAGCGAGAGGCTTTAAAATAAAATCACACAGCAGGGAATTAAAATAAAATCACACATAAGTCAGACATGGTGGCACACACCTGTAATCCCAGCACTTGGGAGGGTGAGACAGGAGGATTGCCATGACTTCAGTGCCAGCACGAGCTGCTCCATAGTGAGTTCAGGACCAGCCTGGGGTACAGGGTGAGACTCTGCCTCAAACAAATAAATACATACATATATAGATACATATATATCACCACACAGCTCCTGCCTAGCATGGGATGGGCCCTGGATGTGTAAGGTGTGGTACTGGGGAAGTATTCCTGTAGGACAAAGGGGAAGTACAACACACCACTAGTTCCAAGGAGAGAACCAGGGCTCTTCCTACAGCAGCCTCTAACCAGTTCTGAGAAAACCAACTGGCCAGAACTACAAAAAAGAAAAAGGGGGAAAAAAGAGAACTGGAATGCAGGATGGCCCTGCTGCCCAAACACAAGTTCCCTTGCTGTACACATAGAAAACATAGCCAGTTTGGAAGAAAAGTAAAAATCTAAGTGTAGGATGTATTTCTCAAATTATTCCTTTTCAAACTGGATTCCATCCCACCTGATGCTTACAGCACTGATTGCCCAGGGACCAGAGCCTGGTCCCACTCATGCGGAACTGGCCGCCACAGCAGGGATGAGGGAAGAGGACCCACAGCTGTCCCTCAAGGGCAGAAAGATTCCTTAAAGTTTGAATGTGTACGTAATAAGACTCAAAGATGCCGATTTCCCATTTCTGTGCTTACTCCCCTCTCCCCCAGTACTGTGGGAGAACCCAGGGGTGCTCTACCACTGAGTTGCATCCCAGGCACTGCTTGCTTCTTCTTCTTCTTGGGATGGGGTTTCACTATGTAGCCCAGGCTGGCCCTGGAACTCCCAACTCCAAGCACTGGGATTACAAGTACCTGTCACCACACCAGCCCTTCAGCCCTTTTTAATTTATTGATTGAATTTGTAGTACTGGAAATTGAATCCAGGACCTTTGTACTGAGTTTCATCTCTAGCCCTTTTCTTTTCTTTCTTTTTTTTTTTTTTTTTTTGTTTTGAGCCAGGGTCTGCTAAGTCCCTAAGTTGCCCAGGCTAGGCTCAAACTTGTGATCATGTAGCCTCACCTTTACAGAACGCTGGGACAAGGCTCGTACCACCATGCCTAGCTCCTCTGCTCCCTTTTTTTTTTTTTTTTCTTCCCCTTTGACAGTCTTGTTCTATAGTTCAGGCTGTTCTAAACTCACTGTGTAACCCAGGCTGGCCTAAAACACACAGCTATCCTCCTGCCTCAGCCTCCAAGTGCTGGGATTACAGGTGTGTGGCACCATGCCTGGTTTATGCGTGCAGGTAAATCAACGTCTGGCCATTGTGCTATTCCCCAGGCCCCTTTTTATTGTTTATATTGAGACAATCTCACTAAGTTGCTGAGGCTGGCTTCAAACTTGCCTTCCTCTTGCCTCAATCTCCAGAGTGACCGGAAATCCAGGAAGGCACCACTGTACCCAGATGATTTTTCCACTTCTGAAAGCACAAATTAGGTTAACAATTACAGTTCTGTAATTTCCATTTATCAAAAAATGAAATCATTTTATCTTCTCAAGAAGAAGAGAGAAAAACAGTTCTCCATAGGAATCTTTTCTTTTCTGTGCTTCAAATGTCAATGATTACAAAAACTTCCGGCTTTTCTTCATTATAGACCTGCATTGCTGAATATGTTATTGCTTTGACTTCTGTTCCCTGAAGTTGAGGGTAGAGAAAAAAACAAAAAGACACTGGAATCAGAATCATGAACTCTAGTAACAACTGCAGAAAGTCAAATGTTATCAATTTTATTATTAATATTATTACAAAACATTAAAAACCCATATGAAGCAATTAACCATCATATTAGTCAAGTATTACATGCTGGTCCAACAAACACGTGAGGCAGGGTGTGCAAAGTCAGGGCTGTGTGGGAGTCAGGCAGCAGGGCTCTAATATAGGCTGTGGCATCTGGGCCGCAGGGTTGCATTTATAAAATGGGCTGTACATGTGCTGGAGAAAAGGCAGCAGCTAACTTTCGCAAATATATATAATATATATAATATATATATATTATATGTATATATATAATATATATATATATTATATATATATATATATATATATTTTGAGACAGGGTCTCACTCTGTAGCCCTGGCTGGTCCTGAAATCACAGGAATCCTCCTGTCTCAGCCTCCTGAGTGCTGGGATTACAGGCATGTACCACCACGTTCAGCTTTATGTGGTGCTGCAAAATGGAACACAGGGCTGTGCGCTTGCTAGGCAAGTGCAGTCCTCCAGCTCCTCAGTTGTTCATTTTTAAAGTTTATTTGTTGGGGCTGGAGGAATGGCTCAGAGGTTAAAGCACTTGCCTAGCAAACACAAAGTACCGGAGTTCGATTCCCCCAGCACCACATAATCCAGGTATGGTGGCTCCACAGTGAGTTCAGGACCAGTCTGGGCTGCAGAACAAGATCATGTCTCAAAAAAAAAAGATATTAAAATTTATTTGTTGGGCTGGAGGAATGGTTCAATGATTAAAGTACTTGCCTGGCAAGCACACAGCCCTGAGTTCAATTCCCCAGCACTACATAAAACCGGGCGTTGTGGTACACGACTGTAATCCTAGCACTCCAGAGGCTGAGGCAGGAGGATTGCCCTGAGTCCAAGGCCAGCCTGGACTCCACAGTGAGTTCAGGACCAGCCTGGGCTACAGAGAGAGACCATGTCTCAAAGCAAACAAAATCAAACAAACAAACAAAAAACCCTCAAAACAATCACTGGGCCTGAGTATGTAGCTCAGTGGTAGAGTGGTCGCACAGCAGGCTCAAGCTCAATCCCCAGTACCGAGAAAGAGAGAGAGAGAGAGAGAGAGAGAGAGAGAGAGAGAGAGAGAGAGAGAGAGAAGACCATAAGAAAAGAGACAATAATGCTAAGAACTCAAAAAAACTGCTGGTGAGGTTGTGGGGGTAAAGGAGCCATCTACATTTTTGGTGGGACTGTAAACTGGTACCACCATTATGGAACTCAGTATGGGCACCCCTCAAAAAATTGAAAATATGGAGTTCAGTGGTTAAGAATGTTTATCTAGCAAGTTCAAGGCCCAGAGTTTGATTCCTCAGCACCACAGATGATGGGCACGGTGGCGTACTTGGAATCTCAGCACTACAGAGGCTGAGGCAGGAGGACTGCTTTGAGTTTGAGGCTAACCTGAGTTACATAGTGACATTGGGACCAGCCTGGACTATAGAGCAAGACCTTATATCAAAAAGAAGAAAGACATTGTAAATCTTGAATTTTGCATGTATACATATCAATAAAATGTGGGAAAAAAGAAAGAAAAAACAGAAAAAGAAGAAAGAAAAAAAAGAAAGAAAAGAAGACAGATATTCCATTTGACTCAGCTATGCCTCTTCTGGGTGTCTTTCCAGAAAAGTTAACACCATATACCAGTGACAGATGCACACCTATGTTTATAGCAGCACAACTCATCAGAGCTACATCTTGGAAGCAGCTGACTGATGAATGGATAAAGAAAGTGTAGTATATATACATGACAGAGTATTATTCTACCATTGAAAGAATGATGAATTTGAGATATCTGTAGGAAAGTGGGGAAATGGATGCACCTTGAGACCATTATATACAGCAAAGTGAAACAGACACACAAGGTTAAATACTGCAGTTTCTCTAATATGAAAATACCAGAGTGTAAAGCAAAAGAGCAAAGCAGAGAATGATGACAGGAGAGTGAGAATGTGGTGAGGGACAGGGGATGAGGCAGTAAGGTGGGAAAAGGGGACGAAAATAACAGGGACCAAGGTGTAATGTGCATGTGCACCAATTCCTCAAGTTGAAGGAAATTATTACGTGTCAGCTACTCACCAACAAAAAGAATAATTTTGAGAAAAATAAAATAAAATGGGCTGAATCAAAGAGCACACACTCTTCTGCTGTGGCTCAGAGCTTCCTCCTTGCTCCCTGCCGGCCCCTCGTGCTGACCTGGGCCCAGGACTCAGACTGTTGTCTGCTCCTCAGCTGTCAACTTTACCTCTGGGAGCCTTGTCTTTCCACATCTAGCTAGAAAGTAAGACAAGCTTCCCAGGTCAGAGCTTTCTGCACTCTGAAACACGACACCCCACCAATGCTGCCCTAATTTAGAACCACGGGATTAGATGTTCTCTTTGGTTCCTTCCAGTTCTAAAAAGAATCTGCAGTAATTCTGTATACCAGGGATAAAGGGTGAGCTCTGTGGTGGAGCCTGGCATGCAGGAGGGTCTGAGCTCAATTCTTGGCATCAGAAAAATAATAATAATTCTGAGTACCAGAAAATGTGTCAGGCAATAGGCAAATGGCACTTTTTAGCTGTACGGCACAAAGTAAAGGTGAAGACTTTACTGAAGGATAAGGGGCATCACCTCTGCTTCTTTCTCCATGCCGCCCCCCCCCCCCCCCCACCACCATAACCACCAGGCAAAACCACAACCTTAATCACATTCTACTTTCTGGCTAAGGCCTCACTGCACTGACTGGTATTTCAACAAATTTCAAAAATGGCATTTGCCTTTCTCCCTCTCTCAATTACTTCACACCTTCTCTTCTAGCATCCCTCCTTCATTATCACTCAGTCAAATATGCGTCCTATTGAAAAGATGGTATCAAAACAAAAAGAGAAAAGAAAGTAAGAGCAATCAACAGGATCTGACTCATCCATACACTGTCAAATCTAAGCACTCTGTTGTCATCACTCCTACAGGAAGGCACCCCTACTCCTGGGCTGGACCTCTGCCAAGCACTTCATCCCACAGACCCTCACCAAAGTCGGTGCTGTGAATTAACTTCTCCCTTTCAATTCTCCCTCCCAGCTCTTACAAAACCACCCAGGTGGGCCAGGCACAGGCCTGTAATGCTAGGACTCTGGGAGGCCAAGGTAAGCGGATTCCAAGTTCAAGCCCAGCTTGGACAAATTAGCGAGATTCTGTTTCAAAATCAAATGTCAAAAATGGTTACTCCTGAACTCACTAGGGAGCCCAGGTTGGGATTGAACTCAGGGCAATCTTCCTAACTCAGCCTCCAGAATGCTGGGATTACAAGGGTGTGCTATCATGTCCCACTAAAATATTCTTAAACTAGGAAATTTTCAGGTACAAAGTATTTTATTTGGGGCTGGAGGAATAGCACAACAGTTAGAGAACTTGTCTAGCAAGCACAAGGCCCTGCGCTTGATTCCCTAGCATCACATAAACCAGGTGTGATAAACCAGGTGCATGGCTGTAATCCTAGCACTCAGGAGGCTGCGGCAGGATTGCCTTGAATACCGTCCCTAGAACAGTCTTAGAACATGGGATTTCGGGACTGGAGGAATACCTCAGCTGTTAAATCACCTGACTACAAAGCTCAAGAACCTGAGTTTGATTCTCCAGCATCACATAAAGCTGGGTGTACAGGTGTATACCTGTAGGACCAGTACTCTGGAGACTGAGTGCTGTGAGTTTGAGGCCAGCCTGGGTGACATAGTGAGTTCAGGTCAGGACCAGCCTAGGCTACAGAGCGAACACTGTGTCTCAAAAAAAAAAAAAAACCACCATATATTTCATTATTTCATACTATATAGATATTTCACTGAATTAGGGGGACTGGGGAGACGGGAATAAAGTACTTCTCATGGGTTCAGTGTTAGGGGAATGAAGCAACTACAATCTAACAATTTACTACTAGTCCATCAGTCCCTATTTCACATTACTGGCAAACTGGGTAATCATTTTCTGTTAACTTTAAACAAAACTGCCATTCTAAGCCATATTATTATTGTCCCATTTACAGCAATATTTCATTTCTTAAAGAAGGCTCAAAAGACCTATTACGGTTGTCCCCTTAAAATACTATGCTATATCCCAAATATACTAATTTCCTCTAGAAAAATCCCCAGCACCATTTGTATTTTAAACATAATGTTTTCAATCCTGGCATAATGTATACTTGTAATCTAGTACTAAGGAGGCTGAAACAGGAGGACTACAGTTTGGTTGAGGCCAGCTTGGACTACATAGTAAGTTCAGGACTAGCCTGGACTGCAGAGTGAGACTCTGTCTCAAAATAAATAAATAAGTAAATTTTCAATCCATGTGTTCTCTCTATTGGTCTTTTACATTTCTCTCTCCTTTAGCTGAAGTGGCTACTGCACACCAAGCATTATTTCATTATAGTGTGATTAAAGAAATGATACTAGCCAGACCCAAATGCAGGCCTGTAATCCCAGCATGCTACGAGGCTAGGGCAGGAGGATCACAAGTCTGGGGTCTGGGCTGAGCCTGACAACTCAGCAACTCAGTGAGATCCTGTCTCAAAATTAAGAAAATGAAAAATGGGCTAGGGATGTAGCTCAATGTGAAAACCTTGGACTCAATAATCTACAACACCTCCCTCCCCCCAAAAATACTGCTGTTAGTTACTAGAAACAATCAGCATTTTCCGGTCACCGAGAACAAATTCAGGTCTCTTTGTCCTAAATAAAAGGGTCAGGAAACTACAGCCCACAGGTCAAATCTGGCCTGTCGTCATTTTTGTGTAATCTCACACAACAAGAATAAATTTTTAAACTGGGCCAGTCTATAATCTAGCAGACTAGGAGTCAGGGGCAAGATAATTATAAATTCGAGCCCAACCTGGGCAATGTATGAGATCCTGTTTCAAAGTAAAAAAAAAAAAAAAGTAGGCTGGGGCAGTAGCTTGGTACAAAACCCCTGAGTTCATTTTTCCCCATTACTAAAAAAGTTTTGGGGCTGGGGATGTAGCTCTCGGGTAGAACACTTGCCTTGACCTATAATCCCAGCACTAGAAAGTCTAAGGCAGAAGAATTATCTGTTTAAGGCCAGCCTGAATTACACAGCAAAAGCCTGTCTCAAAAAAAAAAAATACTATTTCAAGCCATTGATATAAATGATACAAAATTCGACTTCTTCTTTTTTCTTTCTGTGGAATTGGGGATTGAACTCAGGCCTTCACATCAAGCTACATCCCCAGCCTGTTTAAGGGCTCAAAATAATTTCTCATTTTAAGGCAGGGTCTTATTAAGTTGCCCAGATTGGACTTGAATTTGTGATCCTCTTACCTTAGGCTTCCAGAGTGCTGGGATTACAGACCTGTGCCACCAGGGCCAGACCATTTTATTTTTGATTTTGAGACAGGGTCTTGCTAAGTCACTAAACTGCACAGTCTGGGCTTAAACTTGTGTTCTTCCTGCCTCAATCTCCAAGAATGCTGGATTTCACACCTGAGCTACCAGGCTTGATATAAAAATCAAATTTCAATGTCCACAAGTAAAGATTTAGTGGAATACAAGCACATCTAGTCATTTGTGTATTGTCTGTGGGTGACTAGGTTGTTGCTCTTTCACGGCTTTTTTTTCTTCTTTTTTTTGTGGTAATGAGAACTGACTGAACTCAGTCTTTGTTGTGAGCTACATCCTCAGCCCTTTTATTTTTTATTTTGAATCAGTTGCTAAGTGGCCCAGGCTGGACTCTTAACTTGCAATCTTCCTGCCTCAGCCTCCCAGAGAGCTAGGATAACAAACACATCCCACCATGCCCACGTTCCACTGCTCTTGCCCATAAATCTTAAAATATTTATTATTTGGATCTTTATCAAACAAATTGGGCAACCTTGAGAACATCACGCTTAGGAAAGTGAGTCAGAAGCACAAGGTGAAACATCGAATGGTCTCTCTGATATGAGAGACCCAGATCACAACTCTTACGGAACTTAAAACAAAAAAGAAAGTTAAACAGGGGAGTAGAGCAGGGAGGAGGGAAGGAGAAGTGGGTAGGGGGAGGGACAAAAGGAGAGAGGGAAAGTCCTTGTCACCTTGACAAGATACGTAGGTGCACAAAATGCTAAACTTCATTGTAAACCTTAAATTTTGCTCTTATACATATCAATAAAATGGGGAAAAACAAATTTGGCAACCTTTGTTCAAACAAACTTAATTATTACAGAGTAAGATCACAGAAGCTGGCAAATATAGAATCTAGAGAAAGCCAGAAGGCAGAAGATACTTTAGAGAATATCTAGTCCAACATCTTCATGGTAGAAGAAACCAAGGCTCAAAAAGGCAAAGGACATTTCAGTACCACAATACCATAATAGATTGTCTCCAAGGGCTCAACGCTGACTCCCAACCCCCAAATCAGACATGTGAAATCACAGCACTCTACCACATTTATGCGGGGCAGAGAAGCTTGAGAAAAACTTTATCACTTTACACTATTAGTACTAGTTGAAGCTTACTGCACATATATGGACCCTATGGTAAGAACTAAAGGGATTTTAATGGCTACACTTTAAAACATACCTGAGGGTGCTTGGAGAGTGAAAATCCTTCTCCCCACCTTAAGAAGGAAAAGTGAAAAAGGATTAAGATTGCCAAAATCTGACATATATGCGCTCAACATATTCAAAGTCAACGTAACTACTAGGTATCACAAATACATATTAATAAAAATGGGGGAAAAATCTCCAAAATTTTACTTTTGTTCTATGTATCTTAAAATAGATTTATGAATAGGGTTCAAAAAAGAGAAAAGGTAGGGCCCTAAAAGATTTCACTTTGATTTGCCAGCAGGTACAGGTATGGAGAGACTTAGGTTCAACAGCCACTGGGTGCTCTGAAGGCTGACAGTGACTCTCTCTCAAAAGAAGTGCCCCTATACAGTGTGCTCATGGTGAACTCTCAAAAGAAAACATTTTCACAACTACTACTTCAAAACAGGATGCCATGTTCACAATTTTCTCTGTACTCTGTACAGAATCAATTAAATAATATCTATCATGGAGAAAGCAGGTCTGAGTACAAGTACAAAACAAAGATTATGAATACAGTCCAACCATGGTTTGCATTTTATAAAGCCTTCCAAAATGTTCACAGCCAAGGCTATGGTTTGGATCTGCAATGTCCCCAAAAGCCTCACATATTTGAATGTTGCTGAATACCTATGCAACCATGTGCTATTAATATTAAGACTTGGGCTGAAGGAGAACTGCCATGAGTCCAGGCCAGCCTGGGCTCTACAGGACCAGCCTGGGCCAGAGTGAGACCCTGTCTCCAAAAAAAAAAAAAAAAAAAAAAAAAAAGACTGGGACAAAGCTGGAGGAATGACTCAGCGGTTAAAGCACTTGCCTAACAAGTGCTATGTCAAGTGCTAAGTACCCAAATTCAATTCCCCAGCACCACATAAGCTGGGAGTGGTGGCGCACACCTGTAATCCCAGTACTTGGGAGGCTGAGGCAGAAGGACTGCCCTGAGTCCAAGGCCAGCCTGGGCTCCTAGTGAGTTCAGCACCAGCCTGGGCTGCAGAACGAGACCCTGTTGCAAAAAAAAAAAAAAAAAAAAAAAAAAAAAAGAGGGGGGGGGGCTGAAGGAATAGCTCAGCTGTTACAGTGTTTGCCTAGCACTATATAAGTGCTAAGTACTGAGTCCAATTTCTCAGCACCACATAGACTGGGTGTGGTTGCGCACACCAGCAATCCCATCATTCAGGAGGATGCAAGGTGGATTGTCATGAGTCCAAGGCCAGTCCGGGCTACATAGTGAGTTAGTACCAGCAGTACTACCAGGAGTACAGAGCGGAGACCCTATCCACCTGCCCCCACCCCCGAAAAAAGCCTGTTATCGCTGGTCTATTATCCCAACTCTCAGGGAGACTGAGGCAGAAAGATCCCAAGTTTGAGTTCCGTCTGGGTAACTAAGCAAAACTTTGTTGCAAGAGCACAAATAAAAAATGGGCTGGAGATATAGCTCAGTGGGAAGGCATTGGGTTCAACTGCCAGTACCAGAAAAAAACAAACAAACAAAAACAAAAAAAAACCCTCAATATAAAATGGAAAAGATAAGCTATATATAAAAATAACCTAAAATATTTAATTTAATTAAACATGTTCAGTCAAAATCACCTAATCAAGTGTTTGCAAACTCTGGAAAGAAAAGAAGAAACTAATTTCAGTGAATTTACAAGTAAGGATCTAGGAAAAAAGATGAGTTAGTGTTTCCTGTCCACCAGACTAGACTTTATGTTATCCCATATATATATATACTTTTTTTTCATCTTCCTCCTAAAAACAAATTAGAAGTCAGGCTAAACAACCAGAATCAACTTTATCCTGACAAGTTTCTGATCCTCCAAAGCTCAGTGAGCCCTCCCTCCTAGGAGTCTCACAGAACTCAATCTTCACAAAACACAAGTGGTCCTCTGATTGAATGTTTCTGTCCATCTGCCAATGAGGAATATAACTAACATCTTTTATAATCCACTTCTTAAAAGAGGTTCAAACTTACCCAATTGACCGTAATTTGAAATTTCTTTGATCAATATTAAGTACTTTCACTTCCTAAAGAGGCAAAAACAGTTTTTCATTTAAAAATGTCTACTAGACCATCTACTAGAACATGTTTAGATTAGCATTTTTTCTAGAATAAAATAGCATACAATTTTTCTTTTTTTGCATACAATTTTTCTGAAACAATGACAATTAAAATGTTAACTAGAATAGTACAAAACCTAACATATTTTAAAGAAAGGAAGTTTTTCCTTACATATTCAAGAGAGGTATTCTTGAAAAATATACAATCTAGCAAAGCTGATGCATACCTGTCATCCCAACAATCAGGAGACTGGGACAGGAGGATTCCAAGTTCAAGTTCAGCCTGAGTTACACATAGTGAGCTCAAGGCCATACTGGACTATACAGTGAAACTTTGTTTTTAAAAAGAAAAGAAAGAGCTGGGCATCGTGCCCATGCCTATAATCACAGCACTCAGGAGGCTGAGACAGGAGGACTGTCACAGCTATATAGTTGATTCAAAACTAGCCTGGACAACAGAGCAAGACCTTGCCTAAAAAATTTTTTTTTAATTAAAAAAGAAATACACAATCTTGCGAGCTTGAGGAATAGCTTAGTGGTTATTGCCTAGTAAGCTCAAGGCCCTGAGTTCAAATCCCCAGTGCCACATAAAGCTGGGCATGGTTGCACATGCCTGCAATCCTAGCACTCGGGAAATTGAGGCAGGAAGACTGCCATGAGTTCAAGGCCAGCCTAGGCTCCACATTGAGTTCAGGATCAGCCTGGACTGAAGAGTGAGACCCTGTCTCAAAACAAAAAACAAACAACAACAATAATAAAAAAAACCCCACAATCTAAAAACTGAGTCAAGGGGCTAGAGGAATGGCTCAGAACTAAATACCTGAGTTTAATTCCCCAGCACCACATAACATGGTGGCACATGCCTGTAATCCCAGCACTCGGAGACTGAGGCTGAGTCCAAGGCTAGTCTAGGCTCCATAGGAAGTTCAGGACCAGCCTGGACTACAGAGTGAGGCCCTGTCTCAAAAAAACAAAACAAAAAATGGAAACTGAGTCAAGGGATGGGGAGGGGAGAGAACATGCACAAGAGACTCAGATTCAGCCCCTACCAGTAAAAATAAATACACAATAGGAAAGCAGATTATCTCTGTAAGATCCATGGTAGAGGAGAAAGATATAAAACATAAATCACTCAGCTGGGCCTGAGAGCACCCTTCTGTAATCCCAGCACTCTGGGAGGCTAACATGGAGGATAAATTGAGCCAGGCCTGGGCAAAAATTTTTTCCCCCAATACTGGGGATTGAACCCAGGGCCTTCACACTGAGTTACATCTCAGCCTCCCAGCCTATTATTATTATTATTATTATTATTATTATTATTATTATTATTTTATTTTATTTAGAGATAGGGTTTCACTGTATTGACTAGGCTGGTCCTAAACTCACCCTGCAGCCCAGGCTAGCCTCAAACACACAGCAATCCTCCAGTCTTAGCCTCTATAACAATCAAACTCAGGGCCTGTGTTTGCTAGGCAAGCACTTTAACCACTGAGCTCTGCCCTCATCTACCCCCAGTCTACTTTTTTATACTTTTAACTTTATTTATTTATTATCCATTTATTTATTTAATTATTTATTGAGACAGGGTCTCAGTCTGTAGTCCAGGTTGGTTCTGAGCTCACTATGTAGCCTAGAAAGGCCTTAAACTCACAGCAATCCTCCTGCATCAGCTTCCCAAGTGCTAGGGTTGCAGGCGTGTGCTACTATCCTCAGTTTATGTGGTGCTTGGGGAATTGAACTCAGGTACTTAGTCTTTTCCAGGCAAGTACATTAACCACTGAGTTATACCTCCAGTCCCTATACTTTTTATCTTAAGACAAGGTCTCACTAAGTTGCTAAGGTGACCAGGCTGGGCTTCATGCTCCCACAGTGCTGGGATTACAGGCCAATACCACCGGCCTTTTAAAAAAATTTTTTTAAGAAAGGGTCTCACTAAATTTCCCAAAGTGGGCTCAAATCTGCAATACACACAGGCAACCTCAGGTTAACCAAAAAGTGCCTTAGAATTTATGCAAATCATTATCATCTTACCTGTTTGTGTGGAGAGGTATTTTTGCATTACACATTGTATTTTAAATCAATTTTAAAATACGTGTTAAGATTCTACTTGCTCAGTAAAATAAAAGAAAAACTTCTGCTTACCCGGGGTATAAAGAATTCATCAGCACTGAATTTATATAGCCATTCATCCAAAAAGTGAAACAGAAGAGACTGTAAATCATCTCCTACAGAGGATCAAAAGGACCAGAAGGGTATGATGTTTAATAATCCTGATCTCTAAAAACAAGTTTCAATTTAGAAGTACAATGAATTTCTAGGGCTAGTTCAAACAGAAGCATACTCATAATCAATGTTGATGTTCTTATTATGAAAATACACTCATGATGGAGAGCACTGCCCATGTGTATAACAATTTTCCCTATGTTATTAAATCAGTTACCTTGGGTTTCTACTTCCACTGTTTGAAGCGGCTCCACAGTGCCAGTATCAGTCATGTAACCGAACATGGCCATGGCACACTGTTCAAATGCTTCCTCCAGCGTACTTCCCCATGCGTGCAGCCTGAAGAGACACATGCACGCTCTGTGTAATCCAAGTCGCTGAAGGAGAGACAACTTGACAGCTAAAGTCAAAATGTGTTGGATAAACACAAAAGTAAAGGCCTCCATCAGTTTAACAGTAATGACAATAGAGGCTTTTACCCATGTTCAAAACAGGAGGAACCACAATGAGAGCAGAAAAATTAAAATTAGGAACACCCAGATTAACACAGCCTTCTTATTTAAAGACAGTTTCAGAAAGAAACAATTCCAAAGGAGTCAAGTAAACCAAGTATACTCACTGGACATCTGCTGTATGATCCAAATCTGAGGGAGAAAGAAAAAACATAAGGAATTGAGCTTAATTCTCAAACCGCGATAAAATAACTTTAGTTCATTATTATTTATTTTTTCTTTTTATAGTATTCATTATTTATTTATTTATTTTGAGACAGGGTCTCACTCTGCGGCCCAGGCTGGCCTTGGACTCATGGCAATCCTCCTGTCTCAGCCTCCCGAGTGCTGGGATTACAGGCGTGTGCCACCACGCCTAGTTTATGTGGTGCTGGGGAATCGAACTAGGGTACTAGCACTTTTAACCGCTGAGCCATTCCTCCAGACCCTATAGTATTCATTATTAAGAAAATCGTCCTTGGTGGGTGGGGGACAAAAAAAAAAAAAAAAGAAAATTGTCCTTGAGCCTGCCTGGTGGGATAGGCCTATAATCCCAGCATTCTGGGAGGCTGAACCAGGAAGTGCAAGTTCAAGTCCAGCCTAGGCAACTTAACAACTTGGCGAGACCCTATCTCACCAAGAGAGAGAGAAAATAAATAAATAAATAAATAAAACATGGGCTAGAGACGTTATTCAGTGTGAAGACCCTGGGTTTGACACTCAGCAACACACAGACACATATACACAAAATCAAAATCATCTTTGAGGAACAAAATATGTGTGGCAGCCCGGACCTTTTGGTCTCACTTGAACTTAATTGCTGTTAGGGCTGGTTGTTGTTAGTGGTGGATTTTTTTTCCTTGTGGTACTGGGAATTGAACCCAACGTTTTCCTATCAGCAATATCCTCCAGACCTTTTTAATCTGAGCTAGGGTCTCACTAAGTCACTCAGCTGGCCTATGCTGGCTTGAATTTGCCTTTCTCTTCCTTCAGCCTTGCATAGTGCTGGGATTACAAGCAGATAAAATGGTTTTACAAAATGAATTCCATGATAAATATTGAACATTTTCCTAATATTCTCACAGGAAGACAGAACCACACACTCTACTGGATCTATGATTGCAACATTTTCAGGGTCTGTTTTTAACTTGTACCATGACTTTCATCAAGTATTCCCACTCAGGATCACCAGATATTGGGGTTACAAGAAAATCTCGGGATGAGGGAATAACTAAGTAGTTAAATGCTTGCCTGCAAGCTCAAGGCCCTGGGTTCAATTCCCCAGTACCACATAAACTGGGTGTGGTGGTATATACCTGCAATCCCAGCACTCGGGAAGCTGAGGCAGGATTGCTGTGTTTGAAGCCAACCTGGACTACATAGTGAGTTCAGTATTAGCCTGGACTACAGAGTAAGACCCTGAGGCTGGAGGAATGGCTCAGCGGTTAAAACATTAAAGCACTTGCTTGCGCTAAGCCAAGCGCTAAGTACCAGAGTTCATTCCCCAGCACCACATAAACTGGGCATGTAATCCCAGCACTGGGAAGGCTGAGTCAGGAGGATTGCCTGAGGCCACAGACAGCCTGGGCTCCAAAGTGAGTTTAGGACTAGCCTGGGCTACAAAGTGAGACCCCATCTCAAAAAAAAAAAAAAAAAAGATTATTTAAAGTAATTTCCAGATATACAAAATGAAACTTGATTCTTTTTTTGAGACAAGGTCTCACACTGTAGTCGAGGGCTGGCCTCAAACTCAAAACAATCCTCTTGCCTCAGCCTCTCCTCCAGAGTGCTGGGATAACAGGTGTATGTCACCACATGAGGCTAATTTGTTTTTAACATGATGTTTGGCTTTGCGTAATGCTAGGTAAGTGTTCATACCATTAAGCTACACCGCCAGTCCCTAAAACTTAACATCCAGATAACCTGACTTTTTCAGAACTACAATGATGTTTAGGGTTAGATCTGGGAATGGAACTGAAGTTTTCTAATTCCACAATAGGGCACCACAGCACATCATCTTCTGGTGGCATTCAAAGTGCAAATTAATCTCTAAATCACTCAGAAATATTTTGTTTTTGAGATAGGGTTTCACTTCTTTTTTCTTTTGAGACAGGATCTCCTTTTATAGTCTGAGCTGGTCCTGAACTCACTATGTAATCCAGGCTGGCCTTGAAGACATGGCAATCCTCCTGCTTCAGTCTCCTGAGTGCTGGGATTCCAGGCATGTACTACCACATCCATCTTACATAGTGCTGGGGATTTGAACTCAAGGTCTTGGGCTTGCTAGGTAAGTGCTCTAATGGCTGAAATACACCCCTAGCTCCACTCAAAAATATTACTTAAGATGCCCAATAAATACACGAAAAGATGTTCAACATCCCTAGCCATAAGGGAAATGCAAATCAAAACATCGCTAAGATACCATCTAACTCCAGAGAGATTGGCCTATATCAACAACTCAAACAGCAATCAGTGCTGGAGAGGCTGTGGGGAGAAAGGAACCCTCCTGCACTGCTGGTTGGAATGTAAGTAAAAATTGGTACAACCGCTATGGAAAGCAGTACAGAAGTTTCTCAAAAGACTGGAAATAAATATCGTCTTTTATCCAGAGATACCTCTCCTGGGAATATTCCCAAAAGAGTTAAAAACAACACATAACAGAGATGCATGTACACCTATGTTCATTGCAGCACAAGTAACAATAGCTAAAATGTGAAAGACACCAAAATACCCATCAACAGACCAATGGATACACAAACTGTGGTATTTATACACAATGGAATACTATGCATCAATAAAGTCTGAGAGCTTGGAGGCTTTGGTAAGCAAATGGAAGAAACTTGAAACCATCATGCTTAGTGAAGTGAGTCAGAAGCAGAAGGTGAAATATTGAATGATTTCTCTGATATGAGAAACCCAAATCACAGATCACAATTATCTCACAGAACTTAAAACATGAAAAATAAATGGAACAGGCCAGTCAAGATGGTGGCTGAGTAACAGTGCTGCACAAAGTCTCCTCATCGACCCACTTAAAAAGTCGAGAATTTAGTTAGAAAAAGTGTGTTCAGTGTAGCTAGGAGAGAGAGGAGCATCCCCAATAACTGAAAGGAGGACAGGAGAAGGTCAGAAATTCCCAAGGATCACTGAAAGCAGAGAAAAAAAAAATCCCAGCAGCCGGCTGCAAATGGCTAGAGCCGCAGGCAGCTGTGGAGGAGAAAAGCTTGCATGGGCCTGGAACATCTGATGGAGCTGGAGAGGACGGAGCACCCTAACAATGGACAGGAGGCTGAAGCAGTGTAGGAAATCCTGAAGTCATACAGGAAGAGGAGAAAAAAAGCAGCTGACTTGGTGTGATCCTGATCTGCAGGCATCCACAGACCACAGACGGAGGAAAGTCCACAGCCAGAACCTCAGCCTGAGGTCAGCACGGATCTGGAGAAGTGGGAATTATAGGCAGCTGGCGGCCCCAGCCTCTGAAAAACCAACCCATGGGTAGTGTGTACTATAAGCGCAATGTGCGCTCCCCCTAGAAAAGGCCCAGGCCCCAGGATTCCAGATCAGAAACAGGGCTCAGCAGCCTTCACAGGCAATGATGTAAGCAGGAGCCATTTTAAAAAGGCGGGAAAAAAGGCCTAAGACTGAACCCTTTAGAGTAAAAGAAGCTCAGAAGAGCACATCAGGGCTTTGGGGGTCACCCTTAAACAGTGCCTAGGAAGAAACTGGCACAAGTGGCAGAGAGGGAAAAAGAGGGGAAAAAGGCTGCTGATCCCCTGAATAGATCAGGGCACCCCTGCTCCAAGGGTGGAGAGCCCCGCTCTGCGGAAGGGAAGCCAGGACAGATGAAGACTTGTGTTGAGTGGACCAGGGGGAACAAGACACCTCAAAAGGGGGATCATCGCCCCGTTCCTCCGGCTCGCACCAGAGGGTTCCAGTTCACCACTGCCCTGCATGCCAGACGCATCTAGGACCAGGAAGTCCATCGCCTGTCCAACCCGTGAGCCAAAGGTTTCCAGGGAATTACATCACCCTGTCAGTCCTGAGCCACAGAGGCTTCCAGAGGCATCTAGGACCAGGAATTCCACCACCCTGTCTGTCCTTCGGGCCAGAGGATTCCAGAGGCATCTAGGATTGGGCCTTCACCAAACCCTTCTTTCCTGCACACCAGAGACAGCCAGAGATAGCAGAACCATGGGGAAACGTGGTAACAAATCTCCTACAAAAAGACCTGACACCCCAGAAGATGATTCCAGGGATACTGAAATTGCAGAATCCAAAGATGAAAATGGCAAAAATGACAGTAACTTCTGGGCCCAGAAATATATTGAATTAAAGCAGGAATTAAAGCAGGAAATAAAACAGACAGCACAAGAGCTACACCAACACATAGCTAAGCTAAAAGCAAGCCTTGAAAAGCAAAAAGAGGAGACCATAGAAGAAATATATCAGAAGATAATGAAGGCAATAAAAGAAATTAGAGAAGCACACAACAGAGATATAAAAAAAATTGAATGCAGATATTCAGGAAGTGAAAAACACACAGGAAATAATAAGCAACCACATTAAACATCTTCAGAATAGAATGTCAGATCTAGAAAATAAAGTGACTGCGGGCTGGAGGAGTGGCTCAGCAGTTAAAGCACTTGCCTATCAAATGGTAGGCCAAGCACCAAGTATCCGAGTTCAATTCCCCAGCACCACATAAGCCGGGTGTGGTGGCACACGCCTGTAATCCCAGCACTTGGGAGGCTGAAACAGGAGGAATGCTGTAAGTCCAAGGCCAGACTGGGATCCACAGTGAATTCAGGACCAGCCTGGGCTACAGAGTGAGACCTTGTCTCAAAAAAAAAAAGAAAAAGAAAAAAGAAAACAAAGTGACTGAGCTGCAACATACAGGCCATGAAGAACACAAAGTAAATAAGGAAGTAAGCGAATCATTACAATGGCTGATAGACGATTCAAGGAGAAACAACCTCAGAATAATGGGAGTCCAGGAGAAGACTGAAGACAAAACAAAAGGCTTAAAGGACATGTTTAATGAAATTATGGAAGAAAATTTCCCAAATCTAAGAAAAGAAATGAACATGGAACTATTGCAGGCATATAGAACACCAAACAACTTTGATCAGAAGAGATCGTCATCACGACACATCATAATTAAAATACTAGAAATCCAACACAAAGAGAAAATACTAAAAGCAGTAAGAGAAAAACAGGTGACCTACAAAGATAAGCCCATCAGGATAACCGCAGCTTCTCAACCCAGACTCTAAAAGCCAGGAGATCATGGAGCAATATCATCCAAGCACTAAAAGAACATAAATGCCAACTAAGACCGCTATATCCAGCAAAATTATCTTTTAATTTAAAGGAAGAAATTAAAACTTTCCATGATATAGAAAGCTTAAAGGAATTTGCAGCCACTAAGCCAGTATTGCAGAGAATACTTAAAGGAAACTTAGAAAGTGAAAGGGAGGCCAGCTACACCAATGACGCCACAGAAAAAGCAACAACAGCTAGAGGAGAATGAGCTGAGAAAAAAGTAAGGCTATGCATGAAATTAGGGATGAACTGATAAGTAAAAGGAAAAACCAAATAGGACAAAATGTTAATTATTAGTGAAATATGAGTAATCAATGTTTGAAAGTCAAAAAAATCTGAAATAACTGAGCATAGCTATTTACCTATTGCTTTAATTGTAGCATACTATGTGATACAGATTTAAGTCCACTGAATGTAGCAAACTGATAAAGTCTTAAACTTGTTGAATGAAGCAATTCACTTTTTTGATGTTGAATGTGAGTTTATCCTCTTTGAGAGGCAGAAATATAAGCAGCACCAAAACAGCTTGGAGGAAAGGTAACATCTAAAGAGAAAATGTAATAAAAAAATAGATTGGTAATTAAATCATATGATTGATTTACTTTCAAAACAGTACCAGTTCTTCTATAAAATCTGTGAAATCCCCCCACAACACTATTATTAGTAATAGTAATGTGCAAAATAGAATAATTTCTAATTAATAATGCAACATGGGGAATTGACATAAAATCTCTTAAGAATACAAATGCACAAATATATGGATGGATAGGCAGATAAAATTATAAACCAAATCTAGCAGAATGTTAATAAGTGAAATATGAGTAAATAAGTTATGAAAGTTAAAAAATTCTGAAATAACTACATTTTTCTTCATATCTGTTACTTTAAGTGTACAGATTTAAGTTCACTTAATGTAGCAATGTGATACAGTTTTAACTTTCTTTTATTGTAACAATTCGCTTATTAGGTCACTGATGAAAATTTATCCTAAGAAAATTGATATAAAGATAACTCTGTGAATGTACAAATATGTACCTTCCAGTATCCAGCTAAGGCATTTGAAATTTAACTTTTTTTTCCTTCTTTCCCAAATGTACTAGTCTTTTGAACTACATGCTTGTAGTTATTTTCTAATGTGAACTGGTGGGTAAGGCCAGGTTTAAGAATAGCAACAAAGATACAGCAACATATAGAAAAAAAAAAAACTTTTGGTAAATATCCCAAAGAAGGGATTGGTTGGATTCAGGGAAGCGGCATCAAGATTTAACTACTGCAACCCATTCGAGGAATAGGAAGCTGAGTTAGAGTGGTGACTTAAGCGTGGAAGATTATTATGTTAAGTGCTGTATAGTTTCTGTGACTTGGGAAAACCCAAAACACAGACATTCTATAGAACCACATGAAGTGACAGCCGGAGTTGGAGGAAGGGATAGGGAAGGGGTGGGAGGGTCAAAAATGGGAAGGGACTGCAAAGTTGATATGATACATATGTTCACAAAATACCCAAATTCATTGTAACCACTGTGTATTACATACGTATATTAATAAAAATAGTGGGAAAAAATAAAGGGAATGGGGAGTGGAGGGTGGGTTGTGGGAGTAGGTAGGGGATGGATTGAAAGGAAAGTGGGGAAGGTCTTGTTACCTTGACTAGATATATATGCGCACAGAATGCCCAAAACCAATGTAAACTTTAAATTGTGCACTTACACATGTCAATAAAATGAGGGGAAAAAAAGAGAAACATTCTGAAGGACTCAGTAAAGTTTTAGGCACTAAGGGGCTCAATAAACAATAAACTAAAGAAAATGACAAGTATTAACCCCAGACAAATGAAAGCACATGGCCACAAAAAGACACATAATGGGGCTAGAGGAATGGCACAGCTGCTAAAGCCCTTGCTTAAAAAGCCCAAGGCCCTTGCTTAGCAAGCTCAAGGCCCTGAGTTCAATTTTCCAACAAACACATAAAGCTAGGCATGGTGGTGCACACTTGTAATCCCAGCACTGGAGAGGCTGAGGCAGGCGGATTGTCCAGAGTCCAAGGCTGGCCTGAGATACATCAGGGAGTTCAGGACCAGCCTGGGCTACAGTGAGAACCTGTCCCAAAAAAGAAAAGAAAAAAATTAAACCACACAAGAATGTTCACCAGTGGGCTGGGGGTGTAGTTCAGTGGTTAAAAGAATTTGCAGAGCAAGCACAAGACCCTTGGGGTTCCCTAGCACCAAATAAATTGGGCGTGGTGGTGCTTGCTGTAAGCCCAGCACTCAGGAGCGTGAGACAGGAGAAATGCTGTGAGCGTGAGACCATCCTGGGCTATATACTGAGTTCAAGACCAGCTTGGAGTACACAGTGAGACCCTGCCTCAAAAAATAAGGAATGCTCACCGTTTTATATACAAAAATTAAAAACCCAGTATAATCAATGAGATAAACAAAGTGAAGTCTAATCACAGTGAAAGATTACTTAGCAGTAAAAAAAAGCATGAACTACTAGTGATACATGCTTTGTTTTAGCATAAAACACAAAAAGACTTCATGGCATGAGAATGGCAGAACTCTCAGCACTTAGAGGCCTTGTCCACTCGCCACGCCTGCATGGTTCTAGCAGCAGTCTTCTAGGATGAAAAGGCGTGGGATGGGGTGCTCAACTGGGACAGGAGAAATCCCTGTTCTAGCCAACATCTGACCTCCTTTTCTTAGATAAGCAAGTTCTAGAAAACAAAAAGCGCTTACAATTTTGAATATACACACAGTCACATCTCAGAAGTATCTATCTCAAGGACCTGAGAGACATTCTTTTGAGATGTAATCATCTGGAAGAAACAGGCTCTGTCTCCCATGTCTGTGGGAACAGAATGCACTCTTCCCTAAGTGAGAGCCAGCACACTGTCTGCCTCACCATGGACACTGACCAGGCCTTCAGACTGTCCCTGCTTTGACTCTACCTCGCCCCTTGTCTCTCCTTCTTCCTGTGAAACACCCAATCACCTCTACAACCCACAATGGGCTCAGATCTTTCTCCTATTGTCAACCGTTGCTGAATAAAATCTGACTTTATTGCTTTAACCAGTGTCCAGTAATGTTTACCTTTAACAGAAGCCAGGCATAAAAGAATCTGTATGTGAGATTCCATTTATATGAAACCCTAAGACAGAAAAATTAAGCTATGGTGATAGAAAACACAGTGCGTTTGCCTCAAGGTAAAAGGGTGAAGAGCTGGCTGGAGAGAAGCAGGAGTGGACTTTCGGCTGGGCCTGGTGGCATGGTCTATAACCACAACACTGAGGTAGGAGAGCCCCAAGTTTGAGCAGGATCACAATTTAGAGATTCTGTCTTAAAACAACAAAAGATGTAGCTCAATGGGAAAGCCTGAGGCCCAAGCCGCATTCCAAAACAAAAACAAAAACAAAAACACAGAATAGTTCAGTGATTAAAGCGCTGGCCTAGCAAGCGCTAAGTACCTGAGTTTGATTCCCCAGCCCACATAAATCAGGCGGTGGGGATGCACCCTGTAATTTCCAGCACTCAGGAGGCTGAGTCAGGAGAATTGCTGTGGCTTTGAGGCCAGCCTGGTAAGTTCAGAAACAGAGTGGACTATAGATTAATGCCTGTCTCAAAAAAAAAAAAAAAGGTAGAAAGAAAAAAAGAGGAGACTTTCTAGGATAATAAAAATGTCCTACAGTCTGAGGAACCTGTTAGATACACAGACGTATCATTTAGCAAAACTCACTGGACTTTACACTCAGCGTGGACTTCACATTCAGGTATGATATGTAAATTAAATTATCTTTTTTTTTTTTTGAGACAGGCAGGTCCTGAACTCACTTTGCAGCCCAGGCTGGCCTTGGACTCACAGCAATCCTCCTGTCTCAGCCTTCCGAGTGCTAGGATTACAGGCCTGTGCAACCAGGCTCAGCCTCCCTGTATCTTTTTTTAGCTATCTTTATTCCCTCTACCCTACCTCAGTATAACCTCGGTGGAGAGCAATTTGGCAATAATTGTCAAAGTCCATGCGTGTATTCCTTGAGAAAACAATTCGAGAAATTTGTTCTACAGATACTGCGATGTGCAGATTAATGGATGTGAAAGTGTGTTCACTGCAGCACAAGGGTACAAATATCCTAGCTGTACATTCACTGGAAATGGGTCAAAGTAAAATATACACTAGAACATCTGCACGCGCATGGGTAAGAATAGATGCAAAGAGTGGCTGGAGAAGTAGTGCAGTGGTTAGAGCACTTGCCTAGCGCGCACAAGGGCCTGAGTCTGATTCCTGAGTTTGGTTCCCTAGCACCATGTAAGTTGGATGTGGGGGCACATACCTGGAATCCCAGCACTTGGCAGGCTGAAGCAGAAGGATTGACATGTGTTCAAGGCGAGCTTGGGCTACATGAGTCAGGATGAGCCTAGAGTGAGACCCTGTCTCAAAAATAAAATTATATAAATAAAATCAAATAAAAATAATTGCTTTAGAGAGGGCAACTAGATGGTTGGTCATCAGAGCTGCAAGTCTTAATTTTTCTTTCCTTTTTTTTTGAGACCGGGTCTCACTCTGTTGTCCAGACTGGTCCTGGACTCACTAAGTAGTCCAGGCTGGCCTCAAACTCACAGCAATCTTCCTGCCTCTGGAGTAATGGGCAGGCTTGCACCCTCAAGTCCAGCTAATTTTTAATACGGTGCTGGGGATTCAAACCTAGGGATTACTGCATGCTAGCCAAACCAAACATTCTTAATGGGTAAACTGTGTTTCGAGCCCCTGCACTATACTGTTTCTTTTTCTCCCTCCTCTCCTCAGGTCCCTACCACTGAGGTACACCTTCCCTCTTCATTATTACTTATTCCTCAGATGAAGGAACCAAGATGCGAGGAAAAATGCCATGCCAAGTTACTAAACTAACAGAAAAACCGGTTCCTTCGAAACCATGATGAAGGTCTAATACCAAGTTAAAAATCTTCTTCCTAGCTACAGGCAGTGGCACAGACTTGTAATCTAAGCTAATCAGAGGACAGAGGCAGGAAAGTCACAAGTTAGAGGCCAGCGTGGGAAATCAGGGACACCCTGTCTAAAACAAAATAAAATAACACAAAATAGGCTGAGGACTCAGCAGTGGAGAGCTCCTGGGTTCAATCTCCAGTACCGAAAAGGAAGAAATGAAATTCCTTTCTCTTTCCCAGTCTCTGGGAGACTGAGGCAGGGGGATCTGCAATTCGAGCTCAGGCTGGGTAATTTAGAGGATCTTGTCTCAAAGATTAAAAACCAAAAAACGGGCTAGGTATGTAGCTCAGAGTGAAGACTCTAGTTCAACTCCCGCACCAAAAAAGAAAGAAAAAGAAACGACAAGGAAATACAAGTATCTTTACAATAAAACTCAAAAAGAAACAAAAGTGGAGGTGACACAAACACCAAACGTGGGAGCCCAGGTTTATCGACTGTCATTCCTGGTAGCTTTTTCCTCCAGCATTCCCGGGAACAAGTAGAAGACTCCACAATAGATGTGCATATTGGGCACTACCGGATCATGCCTAAAGATCCGATGGGTAGATAGCGAGGTTGGAAATGGCACATACAGAGGGGGTGAAGGCCCCTCCACGAAGACATAAGGTAACTACCTACTCACATTCGTACTTCCGAATGACTGGAGGATACTTGGCCTTGATTGCCTTCTGCTCCTCAGTTAAGTTATAATCCCTAACATCTTCCTCTTCCTGCGCCATGATTGTCGAATCCGACATGCTGCTTCCGCCCTTCATTGGCCCGACCTCAGCCTCGCGTCGCCACTTCTGCCGTAGGCCCCGCCCCCTCGCGAGCATTCTTAAAGGAGTACGACTTGTTTCTCGTAGCTCGCAGGACTTTGGCCTTGTCGGGATGAGAATTTCATCCTGAATTCCGCCGCTTGGGTCATATGTTTAAAAGGCCAAAAGTCTCATCTGCACTTGCTCATCACTAGTTATTTCTAAAGTAAAGAAACTAAGGAAACAAGTTGCGTTAGACACATTTGGGACCTAAAAGCATTCTAGGTTTCTCATTTTGGTACTCTGAAGATGTCTTAGAGTAACAAATTTTTTTTTTAAATAACAATTCTTAAGAAAATGGCTGCCCCGGGGAGCGTGCGGACTAACCCTCTCGCGTGATCTAACCAGGCACAGGCTCATCAACTCGGGCGCGCGCGCAGTTGGTGAAAATCCGCTCCGGGCGGTGTGTGTGGAGAAAGGGGCGGAGCGCGCGCCTCGGCCCCGCGGGAAACGCCTCTACGCGTCCGCATAGGCCGAGACAGCGGCTAGCCCGCCCATCTGCCATTCGGTGCACTCCGATTGGCCGATGTTGGCGCGAAGGGGCGCGAGCCGGCCTTCACGCAGGGGCCGCAGGAAACAATAGAGGCCGCGCGCGCTGAGCGAGCGCTCGCAGCCTCACAGCCCCTCCCGCGACGCTCGGCCCCGGGTCCTCCTGGCTCTCCCGCCGCCATGGCTGACAAGGAAGGTGAGGGTGCCGGGGTCGCTCCAGGAGGGCGTGGGGTCCCGGGGTTGCGTCGAGGCCTGTACACGGCCTGGTAGCGAAGGCAGGCCCGTCTCTGACGAATCCAGCCCCAGCAGCGCAGGCGAGAGGAGGTAGCTCCCCGCGGGGCGGGCTAACGGCGCTCCGGTGCCTCTGGCGCGGATACCCGACGGGCCCAGGCGGGCGTCGGTCCCTCCAGCACCCCCAGGCCCGCCTGCCCCTTCTTCCCCAAGGCCCGGTGCGCGCCCCTCCGCGTCAGTCCTGTGTGGACTTTTCCGCGCGCGAGCGCGCGTCCGAGGCCCGTCCCAGCCGCCCCGAACGGTTAACGGAGTGTCTGGCGGCCGAGGCCGGAGAATTTCCGGCCGGCGAAGATGGAGGCACTGTGGGTGCTGCTTCTAGGGAGATGAGACGGAGTCCCTCCATTTCAGAGAGAGAATGAAGAAACCGTGCGGTAGCTTGGGAGAGGCTTACTGTTTACGTTCCTGCTTACTAACTTAATTTGTGTACAAAAAATTTAGCAGCCTTTGACGACGCAGTGGAAGAACGTGTAATCAACGAGGAGTACAAAATATGGAAAAAGAACACCCCTTTCCTTTATGATTTGGTGATGACCCACGCTCTGGAGTGGCCCAGCCTAACAGCGCAGTGGCTTCCAGATGTAACCAGGTGACGTGAATCTCTTCACTGTGACTTTGCTTTCTCTTCATTGTAGATGTCTCACATTCGTTTTCCTCTCTCCAGTCACCCAGGAAGGGCATATAGCATACTCCACTAGTGATAGTTTTTTCCATATGCCAAGAAGGAGCACAAAATGCAAAATTACTATTTTCTTTTGAGACGGGGTCTTGTTCTGTAACCCAGGCTGGTCCAGAACTCACTAATGTAGCCCAAGCTGGCCTTCGACTCAGGACAGTCCACCTGCCTCAGCCTTCTGAGTGCTGGGATTACAGGCATGCACTACCATGTCCGGCTTTATGTGGTGCTGAGGAATAGATTCGGGGTCTCATGCAAGGCAAGTGCTTTAACCACTGTGCCTTTCCTTTAGTTCCACAAAATTATTTTAAAAACACCGGGGCAAGAGAGAATAATGTTTTTCTTTCTTGGGTACTTAATAGTATAGTCTACTTCAGCTATTCTAAATAATATAAAACTTTAGTCCAAATATTGAGTCCAGTTTGTTCAATGAAACGTGCTTGACTTCTCACAGTTCTTTGAAGTAGCTGGCTAATACAAAGATAAATGTGGGACCTGCTTTCAAGAATCACATTGTCTAGTTGAGGAAGCACATTTGGCTAGTAACAGTTACCTGTGATAGAATTAGGATCCCCAGAAAACACCCAAAGGGAGGCTGAGTACACTTCATTGTTAGAGCACATACAGGCAAGCCCTAGGTTCTATCTATAACAACAATTCTGGCTACCGGAGAAACTGAGGCAGGAGAATATAACTTTGAGGCCATCCCGGGCACCTGAGCAACAATGCTGTCTCAGAAAAGACTGGGCTTAGTGCTCAGGTCTGTAATCTTAGCACACTGGGAAGCTGAAGCAGGAGTTCAGTAGTTTAAGCCCAGACTGGGCAGCTCATTGATACCAAATCCAAGTGCGAAAATAACAGTAGCAACCTGGGAAGTAGCTCAGTGTGAGGGCCTCTCTAGTAGCGCGGAAGGGTGATAGGGGCTGGGAAAGAGTTCAGTTTTAAAGAATTTCCCTAGCAAGCACAAGCCCCTGGGTTCAATCCTCATTACAAAAAGCAAAACGAGGGGCTGTAGGAGTGACTCCGTGGTTAAAGTGCTGGCCTAGCAAGCACTAAGTAACCGAGTTCTATTCCCCAGCTCCATATAAGCCAGGTGTGGTAGCACATGGCTGTAATCCCAGCACTTGGGAGGCTGAGGCAGGAGGATTGCGAGCTTGGGCTTTGTAGTGAGTTCGAACTAGCCTGGGCTATAGAGCAAGACCCGGTCTCAAAAGCAAAACTAAACCAAAAAAAAAAAAAAAAAAGCCTAAAGGTGGTATAGTACGATTTATGATTTTTAAGTTGGGCACAGTTATGGCTGTAGAGACTAGGCACATGTAGCTTACACTTCGGTAGATTCCCTCTAGTAGATGGGTAGCATATCATCAAATTGGGGTTTTACTGATTGAGACTGGTTCCATATATCAGTGGATACAGATGAATTAGTATAGGAGTGGCACAGATAAGATAGTTGAAGCAAGGAGAATATACTTGTACCTCAACATTATGAGGATTAGCTTCCAGGACTGATAAGGGAAGATGAAGAGGAATATAGATGGTTAGAGTTCATTTTTCTGAAATTGGTCTCAGTAAGTTGCCCAGTCTATGCTCTAAATTGGGATCCTCCTGCCTCAATCTCTACTAGTGCTTGAATTTTAGGCCTGCGCTACCTTGCCTAGCTTAGAGAATGTTTAATACCTCACCGATAATAACAGAACCTGTTGCTTCTCCTGTTACAAACACTGCCACATACTTTGATAATTGTATATTTACTCAGTCATTTAATGAGAGTTCAAACTGCTTGGAAATGCTTTACTTTTTCATTTGATTTAATTATAAGCAGCTTATGAAAAGAAGCTTACCTTTTTCTCCCCAAGAAACTTGTGGGGGTTGGGCTAAAGTTGACAGTACTGAGGATTGTACCCAGAACATCATGTTTGCTGGACAGGCACTGTACCATTAAGCTATTACCCAGCCTTTTTTATTTTTTGAAACAGTCTTTTTTTTTTTTTTTTTTTTTTTTTTGAGACAGGGCCTCGCTCTGTGGTCCAGGCTGGTCCGGAATTTACTTCAGAGCCCAGGCTGGCCTTGAACTCACTGCAATCCTCCTGTCTCAGCCTCCCAAGTGCTGGGATTACAGGCGTGCGTCACCACGCCCAGCTTATGTGGTGCTGGGGAATCGAACTCGGGTACTTGGCTTAGTGCTTCCTCAAGCGCTTTAACCGCTGAGCCATTCCTCCAGCCCTGACAGTCTTTCTAAATTAGGAAAACAGGCCTCAAAATCCTCCTGCATTGGCTTCCCAAGTAGCTGTGTTCATAGGCATGTGATACCATGGGCTTATAGTTTGATCACAGTAAGAAACATTTAAAAAAAATAGCTGGGCCTAGTGGTGCAGGCCTGTAATCCTAGCACCCTGGGAAGCTGAGGCAGGATGATTGTAAGTTCTAGCCATCCTGGGCAGCTTAGTTACTTAGTGAAACCCTGTCTCTAAACTAAAAAGTGGGCTGGGGTTATAACCCTGAACTCTTTCTAGTACCAAAAATAATGATGGAGGAAATTTAATTAGTGACGCTTTATTATTACAGACCAGAAGGGAAAGATTTCAGCATTCATCGACTTGTCCTGGGGACACACACATCTGATGAACAAAACCACCTTGTGATAGCCAGTGTCCAGCTCCCTAATGATGATGCACAGTTTGATGCATCACACTACGACAGTGAGAAAGGAGGTAGGAATCTTTAAGATGAGTTTTTGATGTATGAATTATATCTTCAATGTCAATGAATTATTGTAAAAGATAGCCGGTTTGGTAGACTATCAAATTATGATCAAGATTTTTAACTTGAGAAATCTTAGTGGAGAGACACTGATGTACTTGGTCTGTACCTTTCCTGTAAGCTACTAAACTTGTGATGGGATTTAAAAGAAGCAGAAATCTACATTGTGCATTGTTGCTATGCATCCTTATTAGGGGAGATAACTGCCCTTACAGAGGTGGAAATTGGTTTGTGGATATCTGTGGTAAAAGTTACTGATTTAAATTAGCCACTCTAGATTTAAAATTGCAGAAATGATTTGAAGCCAGTCCCAGTGGTGCCATCCTTTAATTTTAAACCTGTAGGTGCCTGAGACAAGAGCCCAGCCTGGTCATTTTATCAAGGCCCACCGCAAAATCAAAAGTAAAAATGAGTTGGTATAGCTTAAGACAGAGGTCCTGGCTTGATCCCCTGTACCACAAAAAAAAAAGTCCAATTAAATGGGCTGGAGATGTAGAGATGTAGTTCAGTGTAAAGGCCCTGGGTTCAATTAAATTTCAACAAGCTATTCTATTTTTAGGAAATACCCTAAGGGTTTAACTGCTCATGAGGTGCTTGTTCTTTTCCTTTGTAAAATTTGTTATATATCTTTTAGTTTTGCAAGTTGGAAGGTAGGTAGTTTAATTTGAAACCAAAGACAGGGGTAGAGGCTTCTGCTAACCCAAAGGAGGTCTGAAATGGGTTGCCCTCTGTCCTTCCAAGGTAGGAATTAGAGGCTGGAGGAATGCCTCGGTCAAGTCCTCAAGTCAGGTGCTAAGTACCCAAGTTTGATTCCCCAGCACCACATAAACCAGGTGTGGCTCATGCCTGTAATCCCAGCACTATGGGGGGCTGAGGCAGGATTGCTGTGAGTCGAAGGCCAGCCTGGGCTCCATAATGAGTTCAGGACCATTTTGGGCTACAAAGTGAGATACTGTTTCAACAACAAAAAAAAGCAAAAAAGTAGGAATTAATGAGTTACTTCATTGTTGCCCCCACAAACTCAAAATATTAAAAGGTAGAAAAATCTTCCCCTATTAAGATTTATGCTTGCCATGACTGGTGATGGAGGTCTGTAATTCCAGCACCCTGTGAGGCTGAGGCAGAAGGATCACAAATTCAAACCCACCCTGCCTTGGCCTCCCAGAGTACCAGGATTAGCAGCCTGTGCCACCAAGCCCAGTTCAAACCCCATTCTTTGTTTTCTGTTTTGTTTCGTTGAAGCAGGGTCTTAGCTTTGTAGTTCAGGCTTGTCCTGAACTCACTAAGGAGCCCAAGCTGACCTCGAACTAATGGTAGTCCTCCTGTCTCAGCCTCTACAGTGCTGGGATTCCAGGCACGTGCCACCAAGCCCAGCTGTTTGTTGTGTGGTGCTGGGAAATCAAACTGAGGATCTTGAACGCAAGTGCTTTAACCACCGAGCTATTCCTCTAGCCCTATGCCTGGCTTTTTTTTTTTTTTTTTTTTAGTGTAGTGCTGGTGAATCTAATCCAAGGCCTTAAGCATGCTAACATGGCAAATGCTTCAACTACTATGCAATACTCTTAGCCCTAAACCTCACTCTTAACGTCTTTTGATAACCAGTTTGCCGTGGTTATAATGCAATGTTCCCCATTTCGTCTAGTACGATGGAGAATGCAGAGTAAGTACTTAGTACTTACGTCAGTGACCCAAGTTTGTATGATTTTTGGAAAGTGGTTCTCTGGGTGGCCACTTACGATGGGAAAGAAAAACAGACTCAAAACAGTGGAGATAAAGCCAGGTGTTGTTGGCACTTTTAATCTCAGCACAGGGCTGGAGGTGTGGTTCAGTGGTTAAAGTGCTTTAATCGCCAAGTACCTGAGTTTGATTGTCCAGCACCACATAAGCCAGGTATATGTGGCACATGCCTGTAATCCCAGCACTTGGGAACCTGAGGCAGGAGGATTGTTGTGAGGTCGAGGCCAGTCTGGGCTACATAGTGATCTCAGAACCAGCCTGGACTACAGAGTGAGACCCTGCCTCAAAAAAAGGGGTGGGGGGGGCAGGATAATCTCAGCACACAGCTGGCTGAGGCAGGAGAAAGTGCTCTGAGTTCAAGACCAGCCTGGACTACAAAGGAAAGCCTATGTCAGGAAAAAATTTTTTGTGGAGATAGAGACTCTGCTGTGCCTCTTTAGACACAAAATGCAGTGTAGTTGATAACTCTAATTGTTCTTGTTTTGTTTTCTCAAAAATATCAAAGGCAGTACTTAACCCCTAGATATCACTGAAGTTGATACATTTTTATTCTAAAGATTCCTCCGGTGAATTGAATCAGCAAATGTGTTGAGTGCTTACAGTATGGCATTCATAGTTTGCTTTATGTGAGTTTGTGGGGCCTTATCTCTTTTGATGGTATATAGTATGTCATAACACCTGTTTTTGATTGACATTTAGGTAGTTGCTAGTTCTGAATGGAATTCACAGTGAATCAAAGGACAAGATCATTTTAAAATATAATTTATATTCCTAAATTGCCCTTCAAAAAAATTCACAGTCCCACCAACAGCATACCTATTTTTGTCTCTTTGCACATACCCCTGCCGACATTGGACCTTTTGTTTGTTTTTTGAAACAGGGTCTCACTCTGCTGTTCAGGCTGATTCTTAACTCACCATGTAGCCCAGCCTGTCCTCAAACTCAACAGCAGTCCTACTTCAGCCTCCCTAGTGCTGGGATAATAGGCATGTGCCACCATGTTCAGTTTGTATGGTGCTGGGGAGTCGAAACCACGGTCTTGTTCTTGGTAGGCAAATGTTCTAACCGCTGCACTAATTCTCCATCCCAACATTGAATGTTTTTTGACGGTCTCTAATCCAGAATGGTCCTGAACTCACTGTGTAAGCCCAGGCTGCCTTGAACACAAGACAACCTTTCTGCCTCAGCTTCCTGAATGCTGGGATTAACATTGGTTAATTTTTGTAAATAGCCTGTGATTTATTTACTTATTTACTTATTTTGGGGGCAGGGTTTTGCTCTATAGCCCAGGCTGGTCCTGAACTCACTGTGGAGCCCAGGCTGGCCTTGGACTCAGGGCAATCCTCTTGCCTCAGTCTCCCAAATTCTGGAATTACAATACGTAGCACTTGATTTAGCCCTTGTTAGGCAAGTGCTTTACCCGTTGAACCATTCCTCCAGCCCCATAGCTGGTGATCTTACTTGTTTACTAGGTTGTGGTAGTGTTTATTTTCAAATATTTTGTGTTTTTGTTTTGTATTATCTTCCTTTAGCTGACTATTTGTGATGGATTGATGGTGATGCTGGGAGTGGAACACCAGTCCTTAATACTGAGTTGCATTCCCACCCTGCTTTTTAGCTTTGTCTCCCCAAGTTGCCTAGAGTTTGAGCTCAAACTCAAGATCCTCCCAGAGTGCTGGGATTATAAACCTATGCCACCAGGCCGGTTTACTTGGCTATTTATATTTATTTTTCTTTTGGAGCAGTTAGAAGGGGTATCTCTTCATGATGTAAGCTACTCTCAACAAAAACTTTCCTCTGGGACTGGGGTCATAGCTCAGTAGTTAAAGGACTTGAAATGTAAGGCCCAGGGTTCAGTTCCTCAGCACCACATAAGCCAGTCATGCATGATTGTGCACAACTGTGATCCTAACATTTGGGAGGCTAAGGCAGCATTTGTGTTGAGGGCCAGAATGGTCTACAGAGCAAGACCCTAGTCTCAAAAAAAAAAAAAAAAAATCTTTCCTCTGTTCACCCCCAGATCATACGTTTTGAAATTAGGCCTTTTTATTCCAAGATTTTAAAATACTCATCTGCTTACTGATTCTTCATTTTGACCTTAATGTGTTTTGTTTGTGTTGGTTCTGTTTTGGTTTAATTTGTCGTACTGGGAATGGAGCCCAGGATCTTTGCCCTGTGCTGTGTCCCCTGCCTATTTTTTAATTTTAATTTTGAGACATGTGTCTTACTTGCCTAGGTGGGGCTGGAACTTGTGATTCTCTCTGGTTTGGCCTTTCAAAATGCTGGTGTTAAAGGACTATACCACCAGGCCTGACATCTTTAATGGTTTTAATAACTTTTATCTTTGTGGTGGAATGGGAACCCAAGGAATTAAAGCTTTAGGAGTCTTTTTTTTTTTTTTTTCTTTGGATACAGGGTCTCGCTCTGTGGTCCAGGCTGGTCCTGAATTCACTTCAGAGCCCAGGCTGGCCTTGGACTCAAGGGCAATCCTCATGTCTCAGCCTCCTGAGTGCTGGGATTTCAGCTGCTTGCCACCATGCTGGCTTACGTGGTGGTGGGGAATCGAAGTCGGGTGCTTAAGGGCTTGGCTTAGCGCTTGCTCAAGGGCTTTAACCACTGAGCCATTTCTCCAGCCCCAAGCTTTAGGAGTTTTTTTGAGGTTTTCTTTCATTGTTCTGGTAATTGTATCCAGGGCCTTTTAAATGCTAAAACAGTTGCATTATTCTTGAGCCATATCCTGGTTTACAACTTTTTAAAATGTCATTTATTGACTAATTCATTTTTCTTGCTGGTTTGAAATGGCATCTTTATTTGTTTTTGAAATGGCATATTTTAATACCCATTTTTGAATGTGTGTGAATGTGTGTGTATAAGTGTGTGTGTGTGTGTGTGTGTGTGTGTATTCACCCACCCCCCCACCCCCCCCAAGGTCTCACTCTGTCGTCCAAGCTGGTCCTGAACTTACTATGGAGCCCAGGCTGTCCTTGGACTCAATCCTCCTGCTTCAGCCTCCCAAGTACTGGGGTCACAGACATGCACCACAATGCCTGGCTTATGTGGTGCTGGGGAATCGAACTTGGGTACTTAGCACTTTACCTAGCACTTGCTAGGCAAGCGCTTTAACTGCTGAGCCATTCCACCAGCCCAAGTTTTTTTTTTTTTCTTTTTTTAATGTGTTGGTGTGTGGCAAGTAATGGCTACTTTGTGATGATAATATTGATTGGCAAGGATACAATTGTACCTTCTGGAGTACTAGAAATGTTTGATCTAAGTGGATTCCCCTGCATAGTTAGGTAAAGATTTGTTAAGCTACAGTGATTTTTTTTTTTTTTTTTTTTTTTGAGACAGGGTCTTACTCTGCAGCCCAGCCTGGACCTAAACTCACTTATGAGGCCCTGGCTGGCCTTAGTCTCCTGAGTGCTGAGATTATAGGCATTTACCACCACACCCAGCTTATATGGTGCTGAGAAATCGAACTCAAGTACTTAGCGCCTGATGTAGCGCTTGCTAGGCAAGTGCTTTAACCTCTGAGCCATTCCTCAAGCTCATAGTAGTCCTCTCGCCTCAGTCTCCCAAGTGCTGGGATTACAGGCATGTGCCCAGCTTTGTGTGGTTCTGGGGAAATTAAACTCAGGGTCTTGCCCTTGCAAGGCAAGTGCTTTAACTGCTGTGCCATTCATTACCCCACCCCCTAAATTTTATGACCAGCACAATGGCTCATGCCTGTATTCTAAGTACTGAGAGAGGCTAGGGCAGGGAAAATCACAAGTTCAAGTTTCACCTGGGCAATTTATTGAGACCCTGTAAGTCCAAAGGGCTGGGAATGTAGCTCTGTTGTAGCATGTCCCTAGGCTTGATCCCTAGTATTACAAAAAACTTAAATCCTTATAACTACTTTATAATTAAGGAAGCTGATGTTTAATAATTACGTGCAGTGTTGAAATAACACATGTTGTGAGATTACCGTGAGCTCTGCTACCAGCTGTTGCTTTTCCCTTGCATGGTGCCTCTTTTCCAATAGTTAACTTTTCAGAGATAGTTACAGTCGTGTATAATTGTGTGCCTACCACCATGTCCTTGGACTGAAATTTTGTTAAGGTCACCTGTCATTATGCTTTCCTTTTTGCAATGTACTGCTCAAAAATTTTCTTTCAGATTAACTCTTGTAAAATAATACTATTGACAGAAGGATTTTCGAATTACTTCCACAACTTCTTTGCTTTCTGAATAAGGTGTTTTGAGGTTCAGATAAGCTAAAGGCCTTCCTTTCCCAAGTCACCAAACAGAAAGTAATGGTAGAGTCACTTGTACCTGCATATAAATCTTAGGAATTAGGATGTTTTCCCCCAAATTTTACTTTGTATTAGCATGTATTTACATTAATAGTTGCATCGACCTTGAAGATTTGGTACATGTACATACCACACACATCTTCATATTTTTAGTTCCTTTTTCTCTTTTTCTCTGGTTTATCCCCTTCCCTCCCCCCCCACATAACCCCTTTACAAAATCTGTCTCATTTTTTCTTTCATCACTTTTTTTGACTTTTTTTTGACTTCTTTTTTTTGAGGCAGGGTCTCATTCTGTTGTCCAGGCTAGTCCTGAACTTATTCAGGAGCCCAGGCTGGCCTTAGTCTCAAAGTAATCCTCTTGTCTCAGCTTACGTAGTGCTGGGGAATCTTAACCCAGGTACCTAGTGCTTGCTAAGCAAGCACTTTAACCTCTGAGTCATTCCTCCAGCCCCTGTTTGGCTCTTATTTAAATACTTGGGTTTTCTCTTACTAGAGAAACCATGCAGTATTTAAATTTCTGTGTCTCATTCCTTGTACTGAGTGTAGTAGTCTCAAAGTGCATCCATTTTCCTGCAAATAGCTCATTTATGTTTCTTTATGGCAGAGTAGTACTTGATTGTGTGTGTATACTACATTTTTTGTTGTTAAGATAAAGTCTTGCTTTGTAGTCTAGGCTGGTTTTACTGTGTAACCCAGGCTAACCTGGAACTCAAGCCAATCTGTCCTCCTACCTCGTCCTCCTGAGTGCTGGGATTGTAGGCATGTGCCATTACATTTAATTTATGTAGTGCCAGGGAATCAAATTCTGAGCCTTGGCTTGGTAAACAAGCACTCTCGCTGCTGTGTTCTGGTGTTCCTCTAGCCCTGTTTTGTTTTGTTTTGTTTTGTTTTGTTTTCTGAGACACAATTTCACTTTATAGTCCATTTAGGCCCTGAACTTACTATGGAGCTAAGGCTTGCCGTTTTTTGTTTTTGTTTTTGTTTTTGTTTTTTTGAGGCAGGCTGACAGGCTTTCACTCTGTAGCCCAGGCTACCCCTGAACTCATTATATAGCCCAGGGTAGCATTGGACTCACAACAGTACTCCTGCCTCAGCCTCCCCAGTGCTAGGATTACAGGCATATGCTACCACACCCAGCTTTGTTTGGTGCTGAGGAATTGAACTCAGGCTAGCACTTCCACCACTGCTATTCCTCCAGCCCCTATTCTTGAATTCACAGCAGCTCTCCTCCTTCAGCCTTCTAGTTCTGGGATTATAGGTATTCATTACCACATCTGGCACCACCATATTTTCTGTATCCATTTGTTTGTCGATGGACATATCAGCTGCTTCCAGGATTTAGCTATTACTGAGTTCTGCATAAACATGGATATGACCCATGTCATATGTCTTTAACTCTTGGGTTAATTGGTACCAGGTAAAATAGAATGTTGTCATCTTCATTGTTCTTGTTTTTGAGACAAGGCCTCTCTCTGTAGTCCATGCTGGTTCTGAACTCACTACATAACCCAGGCTGGCCTTGAACTTGCAGCAGTACTCCCCTGTGCTGGGATTACAGGTGTGAATTTCCATTTCCGGGGTTTTTGCACTGAGCTGTATCCTCAACCCAGTTCCTTTTTATTGTTGGAGGCAAGGTCTCTCTGAGTTGGCCCAAACTGAGCTCGAATTTGGGTTCCTTCTGCTTGGTCTCTCAAAAGTACTGGCATTGTAGGCCTATGACACCAGGCCTACCTGCATTTTCAGTATTGTTTTGGTGTTTTGAGATATGTTCATACTAATTTCCAAATGAGGTGACATCCTTAGCCTTTTTTTTTTTTAACAGAGTCTGTAGTCTGTATTGATCTAAACTTGCTTTGTAACTCAGTCTGGCCTCAAATTCATTCGTGGCAATCCTGCCTTGGCCTCCTGCTAGGCTTATACCACCATTCTTGGCTTCCCGGCCCATGTTTTTTTTTTTTTTTTTTTTTAGTTTTGAGACTTGAGTCTAGCTAAGTTGCCCATGCTGGTCTCAAATTTATGATCCTTCTGCTGCAGTCTCTTAGTATGCTGCAATTGTAGGTCTGTGCAGTCAGACCTGGCTTTAGAAGTTGTTTTATGCTGCCTTCTATGATTCTTTGATCATTAACTGCTTTTCTTTATATTTGTTTTGTGTCAATTTATATAATCACAGATTATATTGCTGTACCTTTTTTAGTAATAAGGATTGATCAGTCTTCTTTCTTAAGAAGTCTTTTATTGCAGCAGGGTTTTAAAAATTGCCTGGGTTAGGCTAGAACTTGAAATCCTTCTGTTTTGGCCTCCCAGAGTGCTGGGATTATATGCATACAACACCATGATCGTAATGGTACTTAGAAAACTTTTAAGTGAATATAGTAGTCAAGCAGAAATTTAAAATATTTTTAATTCTTGCCTGCTTGTTTTATGTCAACCAAGAACTTTGACTGGCAAGTATAAGGGATTGAGAATAGAATTGGCTATTGTGGTTCTCCTTCATTTACTAAGAAATGGTTTAAGGGGAAGATAAAATGGTAGTGGTGGTCATTAAAATAGTAACTTGAATTTTATTCAGCATAATTTCAAATAGTATACTACTTATTAGGTAGTTAACTACATACCTGAAATCAAAAGTGTATGAAAATGAGTTGTATTGATAACAAATTATAATACTTTGTAGCCATAGTAATGTCCTTATATACTGACACAGAGAATTGTTTTTCTGTTACCCTCACTTGTAATTCATCTTATTTACAGAATTTGGAGGATTTGGCTCTGTTAGTGGGAAAATTGAAATAGAGATCAAGATCAATCATGAAGGAGAAGTAAACAGGGCCCGTTACATGCCCCAGAACCCTTGCATCATTGCAACAAAGACTCCATCCAGTGATGTTCTTGTTTTTGACTATACAAAGCATCCTTCTAAACCAGGTATCTTCTTTTTCTAGAAAAGTACAAAGTGTTTTACATAGAACAGAGTAAATTGTGCATATTAATCATTGTACATTTGGTCACAGTGGGTTCTGTGGTGTTTATGAATGTTAAAACCTTTAGATATGATGAGCATTTCATTTTGCTCTTAGTGGTCTTGGTAGTCTTGGTGTGTGTGTTACTTTTTAGACCCTTCTGGAGAGTGCAACCCAGACCTGCGTCTCCGTGGACATCAAAAGGAAGGCTATGGGCTTTCTTGGAACCCAAATCTCAGTGGACACTTACTTAGTGCTTCAGATGACCATGTGCGTATCCTTTTTTGAAGCAAATCTGGGCTAGTTACCACTTGGTTTCTTTTTTGGGGGTGTGTGGGAAAGTGAAAATCTTTTATATAATGGTTAATTTTACATTTAAGACCATCTGCCTGTGGGACATCAGTGCCGTTCCAAAGGAAGGAAAAGTGGTGGATGCGAAGACCATCTTTACAGGGCATACAGCAGTAGTTGAAGATGTTTCCTGGCATCTGCTTCATGAGTCTCTCTTTGGATCAGTTGCTGATGATCAGAAACTTATGATGTGAGTAGGCATTGTTTTGTTTTGTTTTTAAACTTACCATTTCAAGCTTTTATATATTTACTTTGCTTTTCTCCTTAATTAAAGTTGGGATACTCGTTCAAACAACACTTCCAAACCAAGCCACTCAGTCGATGCTCACACTGCTGAAGTGAACTGCCTCTCTTTCAATCCTTATAGTGAGTTCATTCTCGCCACAGGATCAGCTGACAAGGTCAGTTTGGTTTAAGAGAATATGTAGGATGACTTTCTCTAGTATTATTTTCTTCATCTTTTAAACATGCAGAAATCTTTTAAATAATGGCTTTTCTTTTTCTTAAAAATTATTGATTGCTTTTATTTTCTTTTTCTTATACATAGACTGTTGCTTTGTGGGATCTAAGAAATCTGAAGCTTAAATTGCATTCCTTTGAGTCACATAAGGATGAAATATTCCAGGTAAGAGAAACCAATGCTGCATTTCTTTCTGAAGAACCAGAGTATGTGAGTGTACCTACTAGAGCTTAATCGCCTTGCTGCCACTAATAGAAATCTTTATATGTCCATGTAATTTTCTGGGAATTCTGTGGGAATTGGTGTTGTTTTTCTTGGCAGTTTCCTTTTCCCTACTGGTCATTAGCTACATACATTCTTGGGGTGTTAAGAAAACTAATGTCAGGCTGGAGGAATAGCTCAGCAGTTAAAGTACTTGCCTAAAAAGCTCAAGTACCTGAGTTTGATTCCCACGCACCACATAAGGGAGGCATGATGGCGCAGGCCAATAGTCCCAGCACTTGGGAGGCTGAGAGAGGAGTGTTGTCATGTGTTCAAAGCCAGTCTGTACTATCTAGTTAGAGTTCAAGCTGATCCTGAACTCAGAGCAAATAAAGAAAGAAAGAAAACTAATACCTAGGGCTAGAGGAATGGCTCAGTGATACTAAGTCAAGCGCTGAGTACCTGAGTTCAATTCTCCAGTGCCACATAAGCCAGGCATGGTGGTGCATGCCTGTAATTCCAGCACTCGGAAGGCTGAGACAGGAGGATTGTCATGAGTCCACGACCAGCCTGGGCTACAGAGTGAGGCCCTGTCTCAAGAAAAAAAAGATGATGATTTAAAAACTAATGCCTGATTTAATGTATCAGCATTGCTCCTGCCTCTCCCTTACCTGTTCTCTTATTTTTCATTTCTTCATTCTTTATAGTTGGCCACATCTTTTAGTTTCTTGGTCTAAATCTAAACTACTGTTTCTGTTTTCTGCCACATCAGATTAAATTTGCTTGCTCGCTTGCTTGCTTGGTTTTTGAGACAGGGTCTCACTGTGTAGTCCAGACTGGCCCTCAACTTACTATATGACCCAGTTTGGCCTTAAACTCTTCTGGTTGGTTGGTCAGTTTGTTTGTTTGTTTGTTTGTTTGTTTGGGAGACAAGGTCTCGCTCTCTAATCAAGGATGGTTCTGAACTCACTATGGAGCCTAGGCTAATCGCAAACTCAGGGCAATACTCCTGCCTTAGCCTTTCTAGTGCTAAGAGTTACAGGTATGCACTACCACATCCAGCTTGTGTGGTGCTGGGGAATTGAATCCAGGTCCTTGAGTTTGCTGGACAAGCACTTTAACCATTGACATTCCCCCCAGCTCCTAGATTAAGCTTTCGTGTGTGTGTGTGTGTGTGTGTGTGTGTGTGTGTGTGTGTGTGTGTGTGAGAGAGAGAGAGGGAGAGAGAGAGAGAGAGAGAGAGAGAGAAGGGGGGGAGGTCTTTACTCTCTAGTCCAGGCTGATTCTGAGCTATGTAGCCCAGACTGACCTCAAACTCATGGCAATCCTGCCTCAGCCTCCCAAGTGCTAAGTTTACAGACATGTGTCACCACGCCCAGTAATGTAGTGCTGGGGAATTGAACTCGGATTCTTAGCTCTTGCTAGGTAAGCACTGTAACTGCTGAGCTATTTCTTCAGCCCCACATTAAGCTTTCTTAAAGTGCAAATTCTCTCTCAATTTAAGAAATCATTGTTACTCTTTGTTAAAGGGTGGTTACTTCTCTTCCCCATTCCCATCCTTTTATCCCTCCCTCATCTTCTTTTCCTCATCTTAAAGTTTGTCTTCTTTCTTCCTTTGCTCTTTTACTCTTTTTATGGTGTTTTTTTCATGTTAGAGACATTGGGAGGTACTTAACCTTTATGTTTCTGTTTCATTTTTCTGAACATAATGGTGTCGATGTGTATCCAATTACTAAGGGCAATTCAAACTTTTGTTTATGGCAAAGTAGTACTCCACTGTATAACTATACCACATAGAACTAAATTTTTGTGAAGAAAAGTAAACTTTTTAGGAATTATTACAGCTAGGTGTAGTGGCACAGACCTGTAAACCTAGCGCTCTGGGAGGGTGAGGCAGGAGGATTGCTGTGACTTCAAACTAGACTGGGTTATACAGTGAGTTCAGAACCAGCCTGGACTACAGAGAGAGACCCTGTCTTTAAAGAAAAAATTACATGAGATCTTTGAAAATGTAATATGAAGTGATATGGAAGCTGCTATCTTAGGTCTGGTAATAATTTTCATAAACGAAATTTCCTTGGCTGTCAGTTTTTAACTGTAGTGTCTGTAGTACTTTAGTCAAGGGCCTTCACACTGAGCTACATTTCTAGACTTTTTTTAAGATAGAGTCTTGCTCGGTAGCCCAGGCTGGTCCTGAACTCACTGGTGTAGGTCAGGCTGCCTTGGACTCAGGACAGTTCATCTACCTCAGCATTCTGAGTGCTGGGATTACAGGCGCACGCCCAACTTTATGTGGTACTGAGGTCAACTCAGGGCCTTGCGCTTCCAAGGCAGGCACTTTTACCACTGTGCCATTCTTCTAGCCCTGATATTGTTTTTTATTTTGAGACTTTGTCTTGGTAAGTTGCCTAGGCTAGGCTCTACAGTGTATGATTATGTGCCACCATCTCTGGCTTTGTACTTACTTTTTGTTTTTGGAGACAGGACATTGCTATCTAGTAACCTCAAATTTGTGATCCTCCTACCTCAGGCTAGGATTGTGGATATGTATCACCATGGCCTGCTCCTAATTTTTTAAATTTTATTTTATTTTACTTTTTTTTGGAGACACAGTCTCTCTCTGTTGTCCAGGCTGGTCCTGAACTCACTGTGTAGCCCAGGCTAACTTTAAAGTGTCAGCCTTCTAAGTGCCAGGATCACAGGCATATGTCACCATGCACAGCTTATATGGTACTGGGGAATTGAACTCAGGGCCTTGCACTTGCTAGGTAAGCACTTTTAGCTGCTGAGCTATACATCCAGCCCTGAAATTTTTAAGTGGTGTATGATTCAAGGTTTTTCTGTTTTCCTTTATCCTTATGTGTAGGTTCAGTGGTCACCTCACAATGAAACTATTTTGGCTTCTAGTGGTACTGATCGCCGACTGAATGTCTGGGACTTAAGGTACGTCTTGTATTACTCACTCAATTATTTTTTTCCCTTACAATTTAAAGATAATTACTCAGGATAAATCTGTTTTATCTATTTGTGCTAGTAAAATTGGAGAGGAACAATCTCCAGAAGATGCAGAAGATGGCCCCCCTGAGTTGTTGGTAAGTTAAAGCATTAAATCATATTCAAATAGTCTGACTTTTTCATAGTCTGTATTTTAATGTCCTCTTTGCATTTTCTCCTTGTTTCCTTCCCTTTTTCAGTTTATTCATGGTGGTCACACTGCCAAGATATCTGATTTCTCCTGGAATCCTAATGAACCTTGGGTGATTTGTTCTGTATCAGAAGACAACATCATGCAAGTATGGCAGATGGTAAGTGTTTTTGTCATTTATTTTGAAGAAGTTAGAAAAATGAGATATATCATTTCATATTATTAACTTAGCATAAGGCATATCAATTGTGTTTATTTCCAGATATTAGTTCTTATATATACATTGTCTCTTTTCAACTGTCCTTTCTATTTATCTGTTAGTCTCACTGGTTACTTTAAACCCAGCTGGACAAAAATAATCTTTTCATTCCTCCTACTCCTCACTTCCCTAAGTACCAAGGTCTCTTCCCAGCTAACCAGATTTGAAAACCTCTAAGAGGTGTGCATATTGATCTCTAGGTTGTATTCACTTACCACATTTCACCTCAGCTATCTCAGCAGTATTTCTTTTGCCTATACTTATCTTACAAATGCAAAGGTACACTCAAAGGAGGTGTATTATGTCACAGCATAAAATACTACCATTATTCTATGAAACTTGTAAATAGATGTCAAAAATTTCGTACCTCTAAATCTGTAGTTTAGACAACCACTCTTGTTTGAGTTTTCAGAATACTTAGAACTCAATACAAAATAACTAGGATGCAGCCAGGTTAGGCGATGCACACCTGTAATCCAGTAACTGGACAGGCTAAGGTAAGAGGATTACAGATTTGAGGCCACGGGTAGAGGCATAACTCAGTGTTTAAAGCATTTGCCTAGCAAGCACAAAGTCCTGGTCCAATTCCCTAGCATGACATAAGCCAGGCATGGTGGCACACACCTGTAATCCCACCATTTGGGAGGCTGAGGCCAGAGGATTGCCATGAGTCCAAGGCTAGCATGGGCTCTGTATTTTAGGACCAGCCTGGCCTACAGAGTTTGAGACCCTGTATCTAAGTAAATAGATAAATATATTAACTAATGATTTAATTTGAGGATGTAGCTCAATGTGTACAGTACCTCTGGTTTTGACCTATAGTGTCAAAAAAAATCCCACTAATACTCATATATTTCTAGTGTTGAGAAACAGACTAAAGTTGGATTGAGGGTATGGCTCAGTGGTAAGGTGCATGCGTGGTGTGCATAAGAGCCTCCAGTCACTAGCACCAAAAAAAGTTTGTCCTGTATATGCTCATATAAGAAGACTTGCATTCTGGAGATGGAAGGTGATGATGGTTACACAACAGTGTGAGTGTACTAAATGCCAATGAATTCTACATTTAAAATGCTTACCAAGAGGTGGGGGTGGGGTGGAGGATAAATAAAAATGAAATACCAAGTGTGGTGACGTATACCTATATTCCTATCATGCTGGGAGACTAAGCAGGAGGATCACAATTCAGGCCCAGCCTGTTTGACTTGGTGAGACCCTGTTTCTGAGATTAAAAACAAAGTGAGCCAGGGGTGTGGCTCATTGGGAGGGTCCTAGGTTCGATCCTCAGTGTTCCCTCCCCCTCCAAAAAGATGGTAAATTTTGTTCTATGTTTTAATAACCATCTTTTTTTCTTTTTATGATGGTAGTATGAATTCATTCTGGGTTTGTGGGCCACACTTGTAAACCTCGTACTCCTGAAGTCTGAGACAAGAGAATTATTAGCTTGAGACTAGCTTCAGTGACTTAGCAAGAATCTGTCACAAAATCAAAACTAAAAAGTGGGGCTGTGGATATAGTGCATGTGAAGATCCTGGGCTTAATCCCCAGAGGGGTCCCTCCACACACACAACCCGCCCCCCCTGCCCAGTTAAATTCGACAGGGCTAGGGTGTAGCTCAGTGTGAATTGTACTGTCAAACATGAAATAAAATGAGATATTGTGCCTAATTAATAAGTTGTACTTTTTTCATTTTGGAATATATCAGGAAGTAAGAAGCTGTGGATGTTACTCAGTAGTAGAGGCCTGTGTTTCATTCTCTGCACTGAAAAAAAAGTATGATTAGTCTTATGAGATACTTAGGATACACCAAATGTGGTTCATTCACACCTATAATCACAGCACTCTAGAGGGAGGCCTGAGGTGGAAGAATTGTAAGTTCTGGACCAGCCTCAGCAACTTAGTGAGACCCTGTCTTAAAATAAAAAGGGCTAGGGATAAATAACTCACTGTGAAGGCTCTGGGTTCACTCTCCAGTACTGGGGAGAGGGGGAAAAAAAGGTAAATGCACTTATACTATTAAATAGGTAAAAGCAGATTGGACAACAGTGTAATGGTATATGAAAATTTGTGTATATAGTTTGTCATCACATAGGGTTGAAGGGGTTCCCCAACAAAAGGAGATGGAAATGTCAGCTTGCCCCATACGGGTTCTTGACTCATTGAAGAGCATTTCAGGATGCCTCTGTGATGGGGCAGAGGCATACTTACTAGGCAGTCTTGGTTAAAGGACTCAAGAATGCTGGTTATCAAGGTGAACAGTAACCAAGCTTTCCCTTTGGGGAAATGTCTTAAAGTAAAGGCCTGCAGCCAGTTGTGTCTCTTTGCTGGGATACAGCTGTACCTGCTGTAATTTATGCCCATTACAATTTTTCTATGCGGGTTGCAGAGTTAAATACTCAGCACGGCAGCTGTATTATCTACAAGCCTATATTTATTACCTGGCTTCCTTGGCGTAATATGTTATTGGAACCCTGAGTTAATGAAGTTTCCTTTATGTTTTTACTAAATATTCTTTCCTCTTTTTTTGTTTTTGGACAGGCAGAGAACATCTATAATGATGAAGACCCTGAAGGAAGCGTGGATCCAGAAGGACAGGGATCCTAGATATGTCTGCACTTGTGATTTTAGACTCCCCTTTTTTTCTCTCAATGCTGAGATTGACTTAACACTGGTTTTGAGACACACAGACTTTGTTCAACTATCCCTCTATAATAGGTACCACCAATAATACTATTGGCCCCAAAATGGGTGTTTTTCTAAATATTAACTGGGGTGTACTTGATTCAACAAAACCACAGACTTAATATTTAAATTTTCTTCAGGAATTTTCTAGTAACAAACCCAGGTCTAAAGTAGCTACAGAAAGGGGAATATTATGTGTGATTATTTTCCTTCTTAAGCTATATCTTTATGTTTTCAGACTCATGTTAAGTAAAGGTTAGAGTGAGTAAGGAATAGAGCCAATGAGGTAGGTGTCTGAGCCATGAAGTTTAAGTATTGCAAGATGTCTCTTTTATTCAGGACAGAGGGGAGATTTAAGTCATACAGATTCCTACTTCTAATCTTCACACCTGACTTTTCCAGGGTGCACATTTTCCTATGTAGACCAAGTTCTTGGTTTCTTCATTTGAGTTGAAGCTACATGTTCCTCCATCCCTATATATTTTTGCTTGTTAGTGTATTTCTTAAGCTGTTTTCACATTATTCCTTTCCTTTCTGTGAAATGGTTTTTGTTGTTGTTTTGTTTTGTTTTGTTTTTAACTTGGGACCACCAAGTTGTAAAGATGTATGTTTTTACCTGACAGTTACCTCAGGTGGACTGTCAAGTTCAGAAGGGTGAACTGATAGCTTGTATTTGTTTTTAAAATTAAATTAATCCTTGATAAGAATTGCTTTTTTTTTTTTTTTAGGAGTTAGTCTTGACACCACTAGTTTAATACCATCTCCATTTTGGGTGACCTATTTCACCAGCAGGCCTGTTACTCTCCATGACTAACTGTGTAAGTGCTTATAATGGAATAAATTGCTTTTCTACATAACCCCATTCTGCTGATGGATTTTATTTAGAATATAATACCATCAAACACACATCTGTGGCTTTTAGAACAGTTGTGCGGATAACAGTAGCTGTCTATGAGATTTGACTATTAAGAGTAGAATTGGGGTAGGGGTATGTCATGGCGGTTAAAATGCTTGCCTTGTAAGCACAAGGTCCTGAGTTCATTCCCCAGTACCATATAAGCTGGGTATGGTGGTGCACACCTGTAACCTGAGCGCTCAGGAGGCTGAGGCAGGAGGATTGCTGTGAGTCGGAAGCTAGCTTGGACTACATAGTGAGGTCAGGACCCCTCTCAGCTAAGAGCGATAGCCTGTCTCAAAAAAAAAAAAAAAGTAGAATTAAGGTGGACCTGGTGTCACGGGCTTATAATTAAGCACTGTAGGGGACTCAGACAGGAGGATCACAATTTCTGGCCCATCCTGACCAACTTAGAGACTTAGTGAGACCTCATTTCAAAATCAAAAAAATTAGAATAGTTTGGGGATATACTGAGTGTGATGGCCCTAGGCTTGATCTCTAGTACTATAAATGAATTCATGTAGAATTAAATAGACCCAAAGTAGAATATAGAAAAGAGCTTTACTCCTTCCCAGCAAAAGTACAAGGCATGAAACACTGAACCAGAGATATATGGACTAGGCTAATAAAATTACATATTTTTGGTGTGTATCCCTAGAGAACTCCCAGGCTTTCAGGTATCAAAGGCAATAATGGTAGTAGAATTTAAGGCAAAATTTCCTTAAAGTTTGGAAAAGGTTCTTCAACCTTTTCTCACAAAGAGATTGACTATACCCTAAACGCTTTTTATTGGGACCTCTACTTAAAGTTTGAAACAGGCTCTGAAAGCCTTGATCTCATGTCATAACTGGATAAAATGATTGGTTCTTTCCAATCACTCAGTTCTATTTTGATTGAGTTGGGGCTTATTTTGACCCCAAAACTATTTCAGATCTTTGGGAAAGTATGAATGGTTTTAAACCATTAGGTTCAATTCTGGATTGGTTCCCTTTTCTCTCCAAGTCTTAGAGCACAGTAAAAATTACCTTGACAAAAATTTTTTAAAAGTAAACTGAGTTCTACATTAAGAAAAAGTTCAAAGAGGATTCATTTAAATAAACACTCGTGGCACAAAAGAATTCATATTATAAACCCATATAGGGAAAATTGACTTTTTTGACCCCCGAAATGTTTTTGGCTTTGGTCATACAAGGCAAAATACATTCCTTACAGTACTGCAAGATGCCCATACATTTGTCCTTTACTTAGTATGCCATGTGAGTGTTGCTGCTGGAAGACAGGAGGCTTTTTTCTATTCTTTGGTGTTTTGAGATCAGTACCAGCAGCCTATGAAATAGAATCCCGCTAAGAGGTGGCTGGTGTTTTGCTTCTAGCCACCGTGGATCTCTTTGGCCAGTATTGCAGTGTCTACAGAGTGAATTGCTTGCCAGAAGCTGGTACTCCTTTCTGTTTGGGAAAAGGTACATCCAAAAGGTATTTGGTGATCCTTTGCTAAGAAGTTTTCTTCGTTGTTTCTGGGTTGCAGATTCGGCCATATATTTCTAAGCAGCCCCTGTAAGGTTGAGAGGAAATAAAAGTAAGTTTATACTTGAAATAATATAGTAGGAAATTTATAACAATAAACTTTCAAGATTTAATAGCATAGGCTGTGCTTTGGAGATACTGCTATAGTGTGATATGTGTGTGTATATATATATATGGTCAGGGATGACTTTCCCCTAGCGAATATGTGAATGCTTCCTCTTCACTAAAGACTGTTGAGTGATTCGTTCTTACCAGTCACTTAGTTTTGGTGATGGTTATGGGGTGATATTTAAAAGTTTTCTGCTTAGGTTGACTTTATGCAAGTATTTAAGTGCCTGTGAATGTTTACTTTTTCTTTTAGGTTTTTTTTTTTTTTTTTTTTTTTTTTTTTTTTTTTTTTTTTTTTTTTTTTTTTGAGACAGGTCCTGAACTCACTTTATAGCCTAGGCTGGTCTTCAGCCTTTCAATCACGGGAATTACAGGCATGCATCCCACACCAGGCCGTTTCATTTCTTTAGATTAGTCTTTACTGTCTACCCAAAGGTGTTTAGTATGTACTTGTGCCTAGGTTCTAAAAGTCTCCCAAACAATAAACATAGTGATCCATGTTGCTGGGAATTGAACATAGGAAATGCTGGGCAAGCACTCTACCACTAATCTATACCCTCAGCCCTTTCCCTGTTTCTTTGTTCAAAGCAATCTAAGATTTTACAAATATGAGAAGGTATTGGTAAAATGGGAAAGACCCTAAACAATTCATAGCTCAGAAAGATGTCAGTTTTGTGAGGGCCTAAAAGTTAGATTTCTTTAAGATATGAACAGCTTCCCCACTTCTAACCAAAACCACAGCCTTAATATATTTTATTAGATTAGGGCATTAATGGATGGATATGTTGATCTTTTTTTTTTTTTTTTTTTTTTTTTTTTTTGAGACAGGGTCTTATGTCTCGCTGTGTAGTCCAGGTTGGTCCTGAACTCACTGTATGGCCCAGGCTGCCTTTGGACTCATGGCAATCCTCCTGCTTCAACCTTCAGACTGCTGTGCTTATAGGCATGCCACCATGCCCTGCTTTATGTGGTGTTGGGGAATCGAACTCAGTGCATTGCGCTTGCTAGGCAAGGGCTCTAACCACTGCAATTTCTCTGATATACTAAAGAAACCAAACAGCAGGAAGGGCTGGGTAGGGTGAAGAGCCATCTACTCAGAGCCCAGTTGTCTTATTATAAAGATTCTGTGATTAGGTCATATTTTGAGTCCTAGAGTTTGTGTCATCCAAGTGAACTCGTGTTTGTCAGGGCATTTTGGAGGCAAGTGTTTCGGTCTCTGAGCTGCATCCCTAGCCCCTCAAAAGAAAAAGTTTAAAAGCATTAGTATTATTAAGAAAGCGGTAACAATACAAACACCACTTTTTTTTACACACAGCAAAGGTCACCTTGAGGCTGTTTGTCGATTCCACCTGCCTGAGAAGTGGGAGCCTCAGGCTGTTCCAGGCTTTTGGGAAGCATAGCCCTTTAAAAAGAGAGAGTCATTTTCCATCTGTTCTTTCTTGAGCACAGTTTAAAAAGTCTTCCTTGTTTTGTTTTGTTTTGCTTTTCTCTTGAGACAGGGTCTTGCTCTGTAGTCCAGGCTGGTCCTGAACTCACTATGTAGTCTAGGCTAGCCTCAAACTCAGGGCAGTCTTCCTGCCTCAGTCTCCCACAGTGCTTGGCTTACAGCTGTCTCCCACCATACCTGGTTTATTTGGAATGGGGAAATTGAACTCAGGGCTTTGCGCTTGCTAGGCAAGCTTTGTAACCACTGCACTCTTCCTCAAGTCCCTGTTTTCCATTGTTTTGGAGATAGGATCACTGTAGCCCAAGGTAACCTAGAGCTCAGGGCAGTCCTGCCTTGGCCTCCCAAGTGAGATTACAGGTTTGACCACCATGCCTAACTGGTACATGGTGTCTAAGGGATTGAACCTGGGTCCTCAAGCTCCTTTGGCAAGTGCTCCCTCAGGCTCACTGACCTGTGCCCCCTGCCCTTTATTTTCCATTGTTAGGTGACGTTTTCCCCATCCAACCCCCCCATCCCTTCAGCCAATATTAAGATGAGATTTGGGTGGCTGCAAAAACTGACTTATACGTTGAGAGCTCTTCAGCAAGATTGATCCTAAGCTGCTCCATCTCTTTGTTCTTGTGTTGCTGGAGTTGTACCCCACTTCTTAACTGCCTCTTTCGTTCTTCCATTTCCTCCAGCTGTCCCTGCATGAGATGGAAAAGACATTTCTTAGGAACCAAACAAAAAACCTGGCATTGTCCAGTATAGTTTATAAAGTATCCTTTTGTACATTTGTTTAATCATACTTCTTTTTCTAAGAAAGTGAAGGGCAACACACTCAGGACCCCCTCATATAGTGGGAGCTTCTAGCCTTCTTACCTTTGTTTCTAAATTAAGATCTGTTGCTTAAAAAAGAAATGAAATGAAAAGGAGGAATTTTTAGTTAATGTTTTTTGAGACGGGGATTTGCTTTACAGTCCTGACTGGTCCTGAATTCACTATGTAGCATAGGCTGGCCTTGAACTCTAAGCAGTCCCAGCCTCCCAAGTGCTGGCCAGGAATGTGCCACCACATCTGGTTTATGTGGTGCTGAAGAATCAAACTAAGGGCCTTGCTTGCCAGGTGAGCACATTGGTCAAAGTGCTACACCCCCCAATCCTTGCCCCCCCCCCCCCTTTTGAGACGGAAGGTCTCAGTGTATAGCCCAGACTGACCTTGGACACATGGCAATCCTCTCAGTCTTCCAAGTCCTGGGATTACAGGCATGTACCACCATGCCTGGTTTAATGTGGTGCTTGGCTTAATGCTTGCTAGGCAAGCACTTTAACTGCTGAGCCATTCCTCCAGCCCCCTGTTGCTGTTTTTAATAAAGTTTGGGGGGCTGGAGGATAATAAATTTTGGGGTGAGGGCATAGCTCAGCAGTTAAAGCACTTGTACAGAGCTCTGGCTATGTTTGATCATGTCTGTAATCCCAGTTCTCAGGAAGCTGAGGCAGGATTGCCTTGAGTTCAAGGCCAGCCTAAACTGTGTAGCGAGTTTAGGACCAGCCTGAGCTATACAGCAAGATTCTGTCACAAATGAAGTTCTTACAATTCTTTCCTTTATTCAGTTTTTCTTTTAGGAATCTGTTGTCTATTTTTAGTCTTGGACGACATTAAGGCCCAGGGTTCAAGCCCTAGTAATACAAAAAAAGAAAAAAAATACACCAGCTCCACCATTTAATTTTCTGGTTATCTGTCAGTGGACTTTGCAGTTATTTCTTTGTTTTTATAATTTTTTTTTCTTGAGACGGGCTCTTACTCTGATCCTGAATTCACTACAGAGCCTAGACTGACCTTGAACAAAATGCAATCCTCTTGCCTTAGTCTCCTGAGTGCCAGGATTACAGGCATGTGCCCAGCACCCAGTTTATATGGTGCTGAGGAATTGAACCCAGGGTCTTGAGCTTGCTAGGCAAGTGCTTTAACTGCTGAGCTATTTCTCCAGCCCCTCATCACTATATGATTAAAAGAATGTCAAGGGGCTAGAGGAATAGCACAGTGGTTAGGACACTCGCCTAGCAAGTGCAAAGCCCTGAGTTTGATTCCCCAGCACCATGTAAATTGGATATGGTGGCATAATGCCTATAATGCCAGTATTTAGGAGGCTAAAGCAAGAGGATTGCTGTGAGTTCAAGGATAGTATGGTCTATGGAGCAAAACCCTGTCAAAAATAATAACTTAAGGACTAGAGGAATGGCACAGCAGTTAAAGCGCTTGCCTTGCCAGCACAAGGCCTTGAGTTGGATTCCCCAGCACCAAATAAAGCTGGGCGTGGTGGTGCACTCCTGTAACGTCAGCACTCTGGAGGTTGAGGCAGGATTGCTGGGAGTTCAAGCCTAGCCTGGGCTACAGAGCAAGACCCTGTCTTCAAAAAAAAAAAAAAAAAAAGAAAAGGAAAAGTCAGATTGCAAATTAAGTCAGTTTTACCTTTATATGTAATGTTTATATAGCTGGATGTTTAGAATAAACTCCATTCCCAGCTCATTTCTGTTTTTGATTTTTGATTCTAAGGTGGGGGTCTCTAAATTGCCCACCTTGGGCACAAATTTTCAGTCCCCCTGTCACAGCCTCCCACAGAGGGCTGGGATTTACAGAGCACCACTGAACTGGCTAAACATTTTTCCTCTTGCCCTGAATTGTCCAGTAGAGAAACCACCAGCCATGTGGCTGTTGAGCATTTAAAATAGGACTAGTCTTCAAATGTGCTGTTAAGTGTAAAATGCATGGCATATTTCCAAGATTTGGCACACAAAAAAGTGGCAAAATATGCAAAATATTCTCTTCTGCTAAGAGATTAATACCCAGCAATGTTAGATATTTTTGTGGTAATGGCAGTCAAGGCCAGGGCTTTCATACTGAGCTACATCTCACCATTTGGATTTTAAGACAGTCTTGTTAAATCACTAAATTCCCCAGGCTGGGCTTAAAGTTTTATACATATCAGTAAGATGGGGGCAGGGGGAAACCTTGCAATACTCCTGCCTCAGCCACCCAAAATGCTAGGATTACAGACCTGGGCCACCAGGACCAACTCTTTGGTTTTTTTTTTTTTTTTTTTTTCCTGTGATACTGAAGGCCTTCAATCAGCTGTATTCTAAAGACCCTTTTATCGTTTATTTGAGACAAGGTCTCACTAAATAGCCAGCACTGGGCTCAAACTTGTGATACTTTGCCACAACCTCTCAAAGTGCTAAGTTTATAGGCCTTTGTCACTAGGCCCGGCATCTTTTTTGATTTTAAGACAAGGTCTCATTAAGTTTCCCAGTCTGGGCTCAAACTTGCAAATCCTCTGGCCTCAGCCTTTCAGAGTGCTGGGATTACTAATACGTGGCCTATACCACCAAACTCAGCTAGAATATTTGATTTTGAGACAGGGTCTCATTAAGTTGCTAAATCATCAAGGCTGGCCTCAAACTGGCAGTCCTGCCTTAACCTCCCAGAGTCCGCCACTAGGCCTGGCTAGGTTATTTATTTATTTATTTTTTTGGCTGGGGGGGGGTGGGGAGGGGAGGAATACAGGATCTTGCTCTGTACTCCTGGCTGGTCCTGAACTCATGAAGCTTAGGTTAGCCTCAACCTCACAGCAATCCTCTATCTAGCATCAGCCTCCTGAAAGCTGGGATTAAAGGTGTGCTGGTTTATGTGATGCTAGGGAATTAAACCCAGGGCCTTGTGCTTGCTAGGCAAGCACTCTTAATCATTGACCTACATCCCAGTCCTAGAGTATTTGAAGTTGTATTTGTAGCTTGCGTTTTATTTTTGTTGCATAGCACTGGTTTATATTCTCCCTATACTTAAATATGTGGCTTAAGATTTTTTTATGGGGCTAGAGGAATGGTGCAGCAGTTAAAGTGCTTGCCTTGCCAGTGCAAGGCCTTGAGTTCAATTCCACAGCACCACAAAGCTGGGCATGGTAGTGTATGCCTGTAATCGTAGCACATGGGAAGCTGAGGCAGGCAAATTGTCCTGAATCTAAGGCTAGCCTAGGCTACAGAGTGAATCCCTGTCTCAAAAAAAGGGGAAAAAATGTCTTTATAATATGTTTCAGACTTGACATAGTTAGAAATCGATTTCCCTTAGCCTTCTTACCTGCAGTTTTTGTTTTGAGAGGTTATGATCTAGTGGTTGTGTGTTTTTGCTTGTTAGTATTAGAAATCCAATCCAGGCAGAGCCTTGCACTGCGCTACATCGTCAGCCCATTTTTTAGGGAGTTTTTTGGGTTGGTTGGTTGGTTTGGGTTTTTTTTTTTTTTTTTTTTGGTTTTTATTTTGATACAGGTTCTCAGTCCATAGTCTAGGCTGGTCCTAAACTCTGAATAGCCTACACTGGCTTCAAACTCACAGTAGATCTCCTGCCTTAGCCTCCTGAGTGCTGGGATTATAGGTATTCCCACCATACTTAGTTTATATGGTGCCAGGAAGTAAAACAAGATTGTGCAAGATGGTTGTGCTTGCTAGGCAAGTACTTTAACCACTGAGCTACACCCCGAGCCAACTGTTTTTTAGTTTTGATTTTGAGACGGTCTTACTAAGCTGCCCAGGATGGGATGATATTTCTGATACTCCTATCACAGCCACTCAAGGTACTGGTATTACAGGCTTATTCCACTGGGCTGAGCCCCTGTAGCTTGCTTAAATCACATTGTACTTTTTGCCGTGAGTTAGAATTATTAATGTCTGGGACCTGTACCCAAGTTTGATTCCCCAGCACCACATAAGCAAGGCATGGTAGTGCACATCTGTAATCCTAGCACTTGGGAGGCTGAGGCAGGAAGATTGCTTTGAGTCCAAGGCCAGGCTGGGCTACAGAGCAAGACCTGTATTGAAAAAAATTAGTAATGTCTGTAATGGGCCTGGTGTCACAGGCCTGGAATTCCAGCACTTGGGGGCTAAGGCAGGAAGATTATAAATTTGAACTCAGCCTGGAGCAAGATGTTGTCTCAAAATCAAGAGTAAAACAAAAAAGTGGGTTGGGGATACAGATCAGTGTGAAGACTCTGAGCTTAATCCCCAGTACCACAAAAACATTTGGGTATTGCCTGGTAAAAATAATAACATGAAATGGACTGGAGGAATGGCAAAGTGGTTAATGCGCTTGCCTGGGTTCGATTCCCCAGCACCACATGAAGCTGGGCGTGGTGGTGCATACCTGTAATCTCAGCACTTGAGGTTGAGGCAGGCGGATTGTCTTGAGTCCTTAGCTAGCCTGGGCTACACAGTGAGTTCAGGACCAGCCTGTACTACAGAGTATGACCTGCCTCCAAAATAAAAAGGATTGATATATGAGATGAATGCCCTTTCACTAGGATTGTGAACCAATTAAAACTTGGGGGGTAGCTAGGAGTGTAGCTCAATTGTCGACTGCTTGCCTAGCATGTTTCTCAGCACTACACCCTCCCCCCCAAAAAAAAGGTGTTGTGAAAGTAAGGATATGAATAGTTTGAAAATACCCAAATTCTGCCTCCAAACCTTGCAGTTTTCACACTACAACCTATAAGAACTATGCCAAAATTTTAAGTCATTTCAACAAGGGGATGTGTTCCTTTGAAGGTACATAAGTATCTGGAGGGCATATTCTTTTCCATGTATGTATTACTAGGGATCAAGGATTGAGCCCTGAGCCCAGCCGTATGATTTTCAAAAGGCAAAAATGCTGTTCTGAAAGGCTCCATGTTGACATGATAAAGATGAAGTGAGTAGATGAACTAGTTCCTGAAGTCGGAATTTTTTTTTTTTTTTTGAGACAGGGTCTCACTCTGCAGCCAAGGCTGGTCCTGGACTCATTATGGGCCCAGGCTGTCCTTGGACTCATGGCCATCCTCCTGTCTCAGCCTCCCAAGTGCTGGGATTATAGGCATGTGCCACCATGCCTAGCTTATGTAGTGATGGGGAGTTGAATTTAGAGCCTTGTGCTTGTTAGGCAAGCGCTTTAACCACCCCCATCCGTGAGTGTAATTATGTATTGCAGTTGCCAAGAGTACAAGGTCAACTTGGACTACATAGCAAGTTCAAGATCAGCCTAGACTATAGAGCAATACTGTTTCAAAGAATAAATAAATACATAGAATACTTTGGGGACAGACAATAAAAGGCCCCATGTGAATGTATCCTCAGTTCCTAGCAACACCTAACTCAGCACTTAATCTCTGAGCCATGAGTGGCAGAGAATAGAGATAAATAGAACACAACTTTGACCTTCTGGAAGCCTGCAGTCTGAGAGAAGCAGACATTGTTTATTCATTTAATATTTATATCCCAATCCATTTTTTAAAGGGATTAGAACTGGCTCATACTTAAGCAGAATAGCTGCAGTACAAAAAGATTGTGGCTTGCACAAAATGGAAAACAAGGAATAGAGATGTATTTCATTTCAGTCCAAAGACTGGATAGCTTTTTGGTGGACATTGAATGAGTGGGACTTTATAGTGAATATAGAGTAGAAAGGAAGGAATTAGGGCTGGAAGAATAGCTCAGCCATTAAAGCCCTGCCTAGCAAACTGAAGACCCTGGGTTCAGGTCCCCTGCGCCACATAAACCGGGCATAGTGGTACATGCATGTAATTCCAGCACTTGAGACATGGTCTCATTCTGTAGTCCAGGTTGGGGTCCTGAACTCACTATGGTGCCCAAGCTGGCCTTGGACTCGGGGCAATCCTCCTGTCTCAGCCTCCTGAGTGCTGGGATTACAGGCGTGTGCCACCACACCCGGCTTAAGTGGTGCTGGGGAATCAAAGGCACTTAGCACTTCACTACTGCTGAGCCATTCCTCCTGCCTGTTTTGGTTTGTTTGAGACGGGGTTGGTCTCTATAGTTCAGGCTGATCCTGATCTCATTAGGTAGCCCATGCTGGCCTCAACAATCCTCCTGCGTCAGCCTACTAAGTGCTGAGATTATAGGTGTGTGCCACCACACCCAGTCTATGTGGTGCTGGGCTTGTGCTTACTCGGCAAATGCTCTATAATATCTGTGCTATTCCTCTAGCCATCTTTGGTTTTGATATAGTCCAAATTGGCCTTGAATTTGCAGCAGATCTCTTTCCCCGTCCTCCTAAATGCTAGGATTATAGGCATGTACTACCACACCCAGGGATCCATCTGGCTTTTTACTTGCCCACTGCCCATATACCAAAGTATGACTCAGTATTAGACTTAGAAAACAGTGCCATGAAAGAAGCTCTGAAATTCTTGGGGTTGGGTAAGTCCTTGTTCAAACTACTCCACTGATAACTGTTTTCCTCACCTATAAAATAGCCAGGCATAATGGCACACACTTGCAATTCCAGCATTCTCAGAGTCTGAGGCAGAAGAATCAGAAGTTCAAACCCAGCCTGGGCAACTTTAAGTGTTTTTAAAATTTTACAGTAAATCACCTCCATTTCCCCTTCCTATTTGTTTATGAAGGTAGTATCTTGCTGTATAGTCTAGACTGGTGCTGAACTTACTATGTAGCCCAGGCTGGCCTTGAACTCAAGGCAGTACTCTTTAGGACCTTCCAAGGACTGGGACAGGTATGCTCCATTATTCCTGGATAATTTTTATGTGGTACTTAGGAATCAAGCCCAGGGCTTTGCACATGATAGTCAGGTGCTTTAACCACTGAGCTATACCCCAGCCCAAAAATAAAATTTTTTTGAAACAAAAACTGGGGACACAGCTCACTTACACAGGCCTTGGATTCAGTCTCTAATATCAAAAACAAAACTTGGAAGATTAATGTGAAGGTCAAATAAGATGACTTGTGCAGGCTATAATCTGAGTATGGTGGTACATGCCAATAATCCCAGCATGGAAGGCAAGAATATTGCCCGTGTTTGGGGCCAGTCTGGGCAACATACGTCAGAACAAGCCTGAACTACAAAACGAGACCCTGTATCAAAAAAAAATTAGTGCAATTAATTTAGCTGCTAACAGGCTTGACTGAAAGAACAAAGGAGGAAAGGAATTAGTGAATGGCCAAACCTACAAGTTGCTCTTCCCACATAGGAGAGTATTCTCCAGCCCCAGACATTGTTATAACCACCCTCCCTCACCCAGATTAAAGATCTCACATTTGTCTCTGCCAAGGACCTACCCTGTACTGCTGCACCTCTTCATCTCGTTTTTGCTTCACCAGTGTGATCTGGTGGTCCAGATTCCTATTTTGCAGGTGGAGCTGCTGGGCCTCTGCTTGCAGGGGTCTCAGTGCCTCCTTCATCTCCTGGATCTCAGCCTGGGCTTTCTGCAGTGCTTTGGTCCCCGCTTCTTTCTTCTCCAAGAGCCGCAGCAGCTGAGGCTCATACTCCTTCTCCAGGCCTTGGCGGCTCTCTGCCATAAGATTTTCAAACTGGGCAGACAGCTGCCGGCTCTCCTGAAGAAAGTGCCCATCCCTCTGGCTTGGGGGTGCTTCTAGTTGCTGCTGCAGCTGCTCCTTCTGCTTCTGATAGGCATCCCGGAGCTGAGCCAGTTCCCCTGAAAGCTGGGCTGCTTTTGTTGTCAGTACTTCCCGGAAATCGCCAAACTGGGCCACATCCTGCTGGCGGCACTCCAACTGGTATTGGTAGGCCACACATTCCTTGGTTACCTTAAACAGCTTCTGCTTGACCAGCCTGATCTCCTCTCTTAGCCCGTCTCTCTCCAACTCTGCCTGTGCTTGCAGTTTGTAGGCAGCCAGGATGTCCTGATGGACCTGCTGGACCTCCTGCAGGGCTGGTTCACGGAGCAGCACCAGCTCATGGATGAGCTGATCCCTTTCCTCTTCCAGCTGGGCCACCGCTTGCACACACTGCTGGAAACGGCTTTCTAACAGTTCCAGGTCCTCAATGCTCAGGTCCTCCTCTGTGCTGGGACTTGGCTCAGCTCTGAGGCTCTCCTCCCCAGCAACCATCTCTCCTTCACAGATAATCTGCTCTTGTCTTGGACTCTTTGCTGGCTCCTCAGACGACTCCACAAACTCCACCTCATCTGGCTTCACCGTCTCCTCATGCTGTATCTGCCCTGGACTCAGAGGCTCTTCCACACACAGTGCCTCTTCTGACTGCCTCGTTTCCTCAATATACAGTGTCTCCTCTGGCTTCTCAGTCTCTCCCACATAGAGTGCCTCCTCAAAGTCATCTGTGTCCCCAAGGTACAGAATGTCTTCTAGGCTCACAGTCCCCTCTAAAGATAGAGTAACTTCTGGGCTCAGGGTGCTGGCCACCTTAAGAGATTCAGAGTTCTCTTCTTGAACAGAACTGGCCTCTTTTGTTTCTCTGCAGAGGAAATGATTTAAAATCAAAGAGTGGACTGAAAAAAAAAGTGGACTGGAGTGTAGTTCAGTGGTAGAACGCTTATCTAGCATGTGCAAGGCTGGGTTTAATCCTAGTACCAGAAAAAGGAAAAAAATAGGAGGAAGGCATAAAAGACTGGCGATAGTAAAGTGATACCGTAGGCACAATCCTAGGAGGGTTTGTAACAATGAGCCATTAGCCACAGGCCTGATTGCAGCGTTTTTTCACTTGGTCTCCTATCCCACATGCAATCAATTGCTTTGCTTCCCTGGCAGTACCTCCTATATCACTGTCTGGCCTTTGCTTACATAACTTAAAGGACAGGGTCACTCACACCTGAGCCATTCATGTATGTTCCACAATCATGGTAAAAGGAAAAAATTTGGGAGGGGAGGGTTGTTTTGTTTTGGAACCAGGGATCGAACCCAGGGCCTTGTACATGCCAGGCAAGTGCTGTACCACTGAATTACATCCTCAGCAGTTCCCCCCCCAAAAAAAAATATTTTTTTGAGACAAGGTCTCTGTAGTACAGGCTGGTTCTGAAATCACTATGTAGTAGGCTGGCATCAAACTCAAAGCAACTCTCCTGCCTCAGCCTCCCAAGTGTTGAGAGTATAGGTATGTGCCACAGTGCCTGGCTTCATGGTAAAATTCTGATACTAAGGTAGGAAATTCTTTGCAGTTTGTACTGTTGGACTTGATTCTTGCTTCTACAATCAGACAATTCTAACTGTGTTTCCATGTAAGTTTTTTTGTTTTGTTTTGTTTTTAAAGCTTAAAGATAACCAACTTGGGGACTGTAGGCATAGCTCAGTGATAAGAGTAAATGCTCAGTAGTTTGGGGCCCTGTGTTTGATCCTCAGTATGATACACACATACGGACACACACTCAGAAATAACTTACTATAATCCTACCAGTCTGGGAGGAGGCGAAAGCAGGGGGATTATAAAGTCAAGCCTAGCACAGGAATTTAGCAAGAACCTATCTCAAAAGTGAAAAGTGGGCTGAGGCTATAGATCAATGTGAAGGCCCTGGGATCAATCTCTGGAATGACAAAAAGGTACATAATCTTGGCATGGTGGTGTATATCTATAATCCTAGCACTTGGGAAACTGAGGTAGGATTGTCATGAGTTTGAGGCTAACCTGGGCTCCATAGTGAATTCAGGGTCAGCCTGGACTATAGAATGAGACCCTGCCTCAAAAATAACTTTTAAAAGTACTTGAAAATTATCTTTCAGTTATTGTGTATATGACAAAATTCCAGTACCCTCCTGTGTTCAGCTCCAGACTGTTGCTGTCTCTTGGGTACGGGTACTAAAGCCAGTACCCAGGTTTGCCTGACCAGCAGAGTCGTGGATACTGTATTACTGGCCCTCAGCATAATAGGGCAGTGCCATCATGCTTTTGGACATGCTTTTTGGTCTCACTGTGTAGCCCAGGCTAGCCTTGGACTCATGGCAATCCTCCTGCCTCAGCCTCCTGAGTGCTGGGATTACAGACATGTGCCACCATATCCAGATGTTACGCAGTGCTGAGTGACTGAACCCAGCATCTTACTACGCTTCCTAAGCACTAAACTATGCCCTAGCCCCAATATATGTACGTGTTTTTAATGATATAATAATTGAACATATGGGATATAGTATAGGTATACAAAATAGAAGGCCAACTCAGGACAATTGGCATCTGTCACTTCAAATCAAACATACCATCCCTGAGGCTGGGGATGTAGTAGCTCAGTAGTAGTATTGTGCTTGCCTCACATGCACAAAGTCCTGGGTCCAATCCTCAGCACCACAGATAACAACCTAAATTGCCCAGGCCAGACTGGAATGTGTTAGCCTCCTGCCTCAGCTCCCACAGTGCTGGGATTACAGGCCTACACCAGCAGGCCGAATGCTCTCTGGAAATTTGTCAGCCAGATCACATCTTAGTTTTCCCCAGGTTACCATTCTTCTAAGGCTTGCTGTTTGTGTGCTGTCCAGTTCAAAGAAACACATTATCATACTCCATGTTGACTTGCAAGAAATTTTAGACAATTCTTCCTGCTTAATCTCACCATCTTACTGAGAACTGGCCTTTCTGCTACAGGAAGTTTCTGGTCTCCCATCCCTGTTCTCCCACTGCCCCGGTCCCCATACAAATCATTTCTGCCCTGTACTTTGTGCCTGCCTTATTTTCTTCACCCCAGACTGGTCTTTATAGTGCCACTGTTAGCTTTATACAACATAGTGTTGCTCCATTTCACAATTTCAGTCTTAAATGTGGCCCTTTTTAGGCTTGACTCAGATGTCTTCAACCCACTCAGTGCTTGACAACCCAGAACATGTGTTAACTTTTCACACCACCCACTCTTGAGCCCACCATGTCTGAAGGATACAGCCGAGAAATGCAGTTTCCTAGCCACCACCTGCCCAGAGGACAGCCCTGAATTACCTGAGAAGGTAGAGCTGCCAGCAACAGGAAGGCAAGCACACATGCTCAGCCAGCCAGGCCCACCTTGCTATGCAGCAGAGTCCTTGCTTTCCTAACCTCCAGCCCTCATGTCATGGTCCTGCCAAAACCTCTACCTTGAGATGACTAATCCTGTTCAAAGCACCATCTTAGGCATTATACATGAGTACTCATTTATAAAATGCTCATCTGTAAACTGGGTGTGGTGGCACATGTTTGTAATCCCAGCACTTACGAGGCTGAAGCAGGAGGATTGCCATGAGTCCAAGGTTAATCTGGGTTACGTAGTTCAGGACCAAGCTGGGCTACAGAGTGAGACTCTGTCCCAAAAAATAAAAAAAAAGGAATACTCATCTGTCCCCTTTCATTGCATAGATGAAGCTGAAACACAAAGAGTTAAAAACTTAGGAGGTTCCAAAATTCATATATAAGTTGTCGATGGAGACTGGAGAGGGCTACTCTCTGCCCAGGGGAAGCATTAGGTCTAGAACAGGTAATACACATGTATAATGAAGCTAGGCATATAGCAGTCAAAACACCTTTCTAGAGCTGGGGGTTTAGGTCGGGTAGAGTGCTTGCCATGCATGAATGAGGCTTTAAATTGGATCCCCACTGCTGCCCACACTAAAATAAAATTTTAAAGAATACTTTCATTTACTTAACAAATTTATTTTCATCCTTCAAGTCCTTCTCAACCCTTATCTCCTCTTGGAACTATTTCCTCACCGAGACCCACCTGTACCCGATTCTGAATGTAGTTCGTTTGTGCTCAGTGCTCTGTCTAGGTGAGAGTGCATGTCCTAAAGACAAGGACTCTACTGCTCCTATCCCAAGGGTGTGGCTCTTAGAAAGCAGGCAGGCACAGAGACTCAGCTTCAGAGAAGAAACTTGACAGATCATGCAGCAAAGATGCAGGTAGAACCCAGGCCTCCTGACCCCCAGGCCTTGCTGTCATCCCACTGAGTACCACATGCGGTTCTTACACATCTGCCCTTTTGTACCACTGGAAAAGAAGCTAACTGTGGCAGGCCAAAAGAGAGATGGAGCAAGCGTAGCTGGTGCCCCTGACTTCAGGCAGCCCGCCTCTGCCACTGTGTTCCTGAAGGCCAGAGGCCTCTCTCTGTTAGGCTGCCCAATCAAGGCTGTAGGTAGGAGTGCGTGTCTCAGTGCAGGCAAGAAGAGTTCATGTGTCTGGTTCCTTCGTACTTTCGCGTGTGTGTAGAAAGAAGTACAGGAAAGTGCGTATCTAAAAGTGATCTCAAGAAGGGCGCAGTGGTGCACTCCTATAATCCCAGCACTTGGGAGACTGAGGCAGAAGGCTTTCTGTGAGCTCAGGACCAGCCTGCTAGCACTTCCACCTTGGTACACTGGGAAGTAAGGACCACTTTATACTTTCCACCCACGCCAAGCCTCTCAGCCACAAGTCTCTTCCCCTGACTGTGGCACACTGGACAGATGGGGTGGTCCTTGCCCAGTCTGGGCCCTTCCCCACCCCCATCCCAGCCAGACAGGGGAGAACTAGCCGCCTGAATAGATTCAACTTAAAGCAGGCAATGCCCAACCTTTCACCAAGTGGCTTCCACTGGCGAATTCACAACTGGTTGCACCCATCCCCAGTTGAAATTTGAAGCGAGGAAAGCAAACAGAATACTGTCTTTGGCCAGGTGAGCCAAGTGAGTGTCGAGCCTGAAAGGGTTAGTTCTCACGCAGCCCGTGGAAGGGGGAGGGGAATAATAAAAAGCCTGTAACAGATCTGCGGTGGTGCCTGACCAAGGCTCCCCATCTCCCTTCCCTCAGTGGCTCCGCCCCCGTGCCCCACCCCGGCTGGTTCTTAACCCCCAGCCTGGCGGAGGGGGCCGCGGGTGGGGGAAGGGACCCTGTCCAGCACCCCTTCCCCACAGGGGCAGCGACGTGGGCCCTAGACTGTCCTACCTCGCGGCCTGGGCGGCGCCATCTCCGCCGCGCGGGGGCTCCAGGCTGGCCATGGCTGCGCGACCCCGTGCTCGGCGGGCGCGTTATTAATAGCCGGCCCCGCCGGCCTCCGCTCCGGCGCCCGCAGAGCCAGCTGCAGCCGACACCGGATCCAGGCCGGCCCCGGGCCGGGCGCGCCCACTTGGCCCGGGCTCCCACCCGCGGGAGGGGGGAGCGGACCGCGGCACTGAGGGCGGGGAGAGGCCGCCCCTCCCCGGACCGCCCGGGTAGAGGCAGGGGGCGGCCTGGCGGCTTTTGCGAAACCAGCCAACCAGCCAGCCCCAGATCTTCCCGAACCTTTCTTCTTTCTGGGTTGCAGAGCGGGAGAGGAGAGAGGCTTTGCAGGCCCAGGGCCTGTTAGTGGGGAGCAAAGCTCGGGGAAGGGGTCCCCCGAGGGACCCATGCCTCTCACCCGCACTCGGCCATCCTTGCAGGCGCAGGGGCTTGGAGCTTGGCCACCTGTCGGTGTTACACAGCTGTCATGAGGGGTGGGGCAGGGCGCCGGCTGGGAACTGAGGTTAAAGGCCACACTTTTTGCCACTGGGAACGCTCTGGGGCTTGGGGTTAGGAAAGGTCTGTGGAGGTCTGCCCAGGGGTTTAAAGCCCTAAGCTAAGTCCACCATTAGCACCGATTTCCGCCCCACCCATGAAAGTGTGCTGGGTTATCCGTGTGCTCGTCTGTCACCCCCAGTAAGCTGGTTTATGTTAACTTCAAGGCAGAACCCCTCTCCAAGTCCTGGCCCCACAAGTGCCAGGGTCAAACTTCAACACTGGTGTTTCTTCCCAAGCAGGAGGTTGCTGGGCCCCTTCCCAGACCTGGGCCCCAGGCATTCTCCTGATTCCTTTTTCCGCTTGTCATTGTGTCTGGGGAGAGCTTTGACTCCATCACAGAAGCATGCCGTATGCTACAGCAGACCCAAGAGGACCTGGAACCCGCGTTTAACCAAAGGCCTTGGGGGTGGGGTGGGGTGGGAAGGTCACTCGATTTTGTTGAATGTGTGTGATCAGTAGTCCACAGCAGAAGCAGTTGGTCATGACATTGTATGTGGTGTGTGGAGCGGGAAGTTGCAGGGCCGTGTGGCCATTTGTACTGTGGTGATCTGCAGAGCAGTCTGTGACCGGCCAGAGGATGAAATTCGCCTGTTTTGTTGTGTCCTTGGGGCAGGAAAAGGCCTGCAGTGACTGTTCAATGACCTTGAGTGTGGCTGTGATTGTGAGCCTGACCAAAGGCTGCTCACAAGCAGATGGTGGCGTATCCTCAGTGTGGAGCAGGCTGTGGGTGTGTTCATTCATCACGGTACTGAGTGTACTGCCTGGGACTATGTATTTATAACTCTTTGTCTAATATGAGGGAGTGGAAAATTAACACCCAGGGCATCTCAGTATACCCTTGTAAGGTAGGCCCGGGAAAAAGTTGGGTTTTGGAGGCTGCTGGTCATTTTCTGACTTACTCTTGAAATATTCTTAGGGAGGAGGTTGGCAGTGCTGCAGCTGCTGGTTGTTTGACAGCTGCTGCCAGAGGGGAGTGAGGGGAGCAAGGGCAAGGTCTGCCAGTGGTGCTGTTTTCTGTGGGTGCTAGGCAACAGGTGGCAAGGGTGGAACTCAGAAGGGCTGTCCCCTCCTCTCCAAACCGCTGTCCAGGAGCTGGACCTGGGCAGGCCTCAAGACTGGATTGCTTAACCCTTCCTAGCTTCCCCTAATCCCTTTTTTCTGTGGGTGTGGTACTGAGGATTAAGCCCAAGGCCGTCACACTGAGCTACATCCCTAGCCTATTTTAATTAACTAATTAATTATTTATTAATTAAATATGTTTTGAAGACAGTCTTTGCTCTGTAGTCCAGGCTGATCCTGAACTCACTGTGGACCCCAGGCTAGCCTTGGATTCATGGCAGTCCTGAGTGTTGGGATTACAGGCTTACACCATCATGCCCAGTTCACAGTTCATGCGGTGCTAGGGAATTGAACCCAGAGCCTTGTGCTTGCTAAGCAAGTGCTTTAACTGCTGTGCCATTCCTCCAGCCCAATTTTTATTTATTTATTTATTTTGAGACAGGGCCTCTATATAGTGCAGGCTGGTCCTGAACTCATTATGTAGCCTAGGCTAGCCTTGGACTCAAAGCAGTCCTCCTGCCTCAGCCTCCCAAGTGCTGGGATTACAGTGTGTACTACCGTGCCCAGTTTATTTGGTGCTAGGATATTGAATTCAGGGCCTTGCTTGCTAGGCAAGTGCTTTATCCACTCAGCTATTCCAATCCCCCCGCCCTTCTTTTGTTTGTTCCTTTATTTTGTCTTGTTTTTGAGATAGGGTCTTGCTCTGTAGCCCAGGTTAGTCCTGAGATCACTGTATAGCCCAAGCTGACTTGGATTTATGGCAATCCTCCTGCCTCAGCCTCCTGAGGACTAGGATTATAGGCATAGGCCATCACACTCAGTTTATGTGGTGCTGAGGAATCAAACTCAGGGCTGTGTGTTTGCTAGGCAAGCACTTTAACCGCTGTGCCATTTCTCCAGTTCCCCTCCTGCCTTTTTTTTTTTTTTTTTCAGATGGGGTTTCTCTGTAATCCAGGCTGGGCCCAAACTTACTGTGTAGTCCACGTTGATCTTGAACTCACCCCAGCTTCCATTTTTATTTTTGATTTTGAGACAGGGTCTCAGTATATCACTAAATTGCCCAAACTGGCTCAGTTTTGCTACCTTCCTGTGTCAGCATCCTAGAGTGCTGGAATTACAAGTATGAGCCACTAGGCCTGGCTCCCCAATTCCTTCTTTAGGCTAAAAAATTGAATGCCCTCAGGATCCCAGAAACTCTTCCACTTTGGGGTCTCTGCTCTTGCTGTTCCCTTCTGCTGAGAACACTTTTTTCAGCTCTTCATATCCCAACTATCCTTTGGGTCTCAGCTCACTTGTCATCTCCACCAAGGGGTGCCTCCTATAACATCCACACATTGACTGTTTGCTGTCTGTGTAGACTTTGTCAAGGGCTGGAGGAATAGCACGGTGGTCAGAGCACTTGCCTAGCAAGAGCAAGGCCCTGAGTTTGATTCCCCAGCAGAATGTAAACTGGGCATGGTGGTGTATGCCTATAATCCCAGCACTCTGGAAGCTGAGGCAGGAGGATTGTCTGTGAGTTCAAGGCCAGCCTGGCCTACACAGAGAAGTCAGGACCAGCCTAGACTACAGAGCAAGAATTCCTCTCAAAAAAAAAAAAAAAAAAAAAAAAATCTGCAAGCAACAGAGTTTGGTTTAGTTTGGGTTTTTGTAGTTCTGGGGATTGAATCCAATCAGGCCTTTGACACTGAACTACTTTCCCAGTCCATTTTTATTTTTGATTTTGAGACAGGGTCTTACCAAGTCACTGAATTGCCCATGCCAGAGGCTGGAGGTATACTGCAGTGATTGCTTATAAGTGCAAGGCCCTGGTTTGATTACCCAGCACTACATAAAATGGGTATGGTGGTGCATGTCTATAATTCCAGCACTCAGGAGTCTGAGGCAAGAGGATTGCTGTGTGTTCAAGACCAACCTGGGCTACATGGTGAGTTCAGGACCAGCTTGGACTTCAGAGTAAGACTCTTTCTCTAAATAAATAAATAGCCCAGGCTGGGCTCGAATTTGCCATCTCCCTACCTCAGTTTTTCACTATGCTGGAATTATAGGCCTATGCCACTGGACCAGGCCAGGTTCATTTTCGGTTCCTTCCTTCTTTGCTTCCAGAACTTGAATGGAAGTCTTCCCCTACAGAAAAAAGAACCAAAAACAAAACAAAATATGTATGTACACAAAATACTCAAGTTCAGTGTAAACATTATGTATCGCATATATGCATATCAATAAAATGGGGGGAAAAAAGAATGGAAACCCTATGAGAACAGAAACTTTATGTGTCTTTTTCACTGCTGTATTCCTAGCAACCAGCCCGAGGCCTGGAATGTAGCAGGAAAATTTGTTAGATGAGGGGAAGAAAGACCGAGCCCGCTCAGTCAGTCAACGGGAACTCGAGAGGGGGAGTGTGGATTGAAAAATACTGAACTCTTGCAAGTGACACTGCAAAAGCCGCTTTATTATTATCTACATCCTTCCTTTTATACCTTCCTTGCCTTCCCATTAGTTAACAGTCACGAGTTTCCACACCTGATCCAAATTTCAAACAAAACAAGCAAAACAACACGTGACTTAAATTTAGTAAACAAGCAACACCTGGAATTTCACACAGTTAAAATGGTAAACAAGCAAAACAACACGTGATTTAAATGAACTTGGCCAAGGTCAGCAATGCTGAGGCTCTCAGGCCCTAAGGGCCCCAACAGAAGAAAGTAGGATAGTCCTACCTGTGCCAATCAGGGCGGCATCTGACAGCTCCTGCACATGAAGCCTGGGCCCCACATACCAAGGAACGCCAGGCTACTCAAGGAGACAGACTTGCGCACAGGTGCAGCTGGCCTCTACCAGGCAGGATGAGGTGAGGGAGGTCACAGAACTCAGCCTACAGGCTGGAGGAATGGCTCAATGGTTAAAGTGCTTACCTAGCAAGTACTAAATCAAGCACTAAGTACTCAAGTCCGATTCTCCAGCACTACATGGTGCATGCCTGTAATCCCAGCACCCAGCAGGCTGAGGCAGGAGTATTTTCTTGAGTCCAAAGCCAGCCTGGGCTCCATAGTGATTTCAGGACCAGCCTGGGCCACAGAGCAAAACCCTGTCACAAAAACAAACAAAAAGAAGAACTCAGCTCACTTGGCACACACTGGCTCTTGGTTTGTGTTAAGGCAAATGGCCTTATTTGGCCCAGGCCTGCCAGCAGCTCTCCAAGCAAAGGAGGCAAACTATCTCTGTGGGAGATAAGCCTAAAGGGAAGAAGATGCGCCATGCCACTGGAACTAGTGATATGGCACTAGGCACTGAGAATCAGCGAGGTCAAGGATGGTGAGATTAACTCCAGCCCTAGGGGTGGCCTTATGTACAGAGTAACCTGGGCCTGGAAGAAGGAAAAAGTATGTTTCAGAGCCAAGCACAGATCATGCATTGAAAGACAAGCACAGTCCCTCCACAAGGCCAAATCTGGGAGCAGAGCTACTCCCTGCCTCACCTCCATTCTCCAGCTCTTCTGCACCCAAGTCCTGAAGGAGACTTCTGTGACAGTCTCACAGCCCCCTCGCCTTCTGGCTCCAGGTGGGATTTGGCTACTTAGGAGACATGGCAGGAGATTCCAGGGAGGGAAGAATGTGACTAGGATATATTTTATGCCTCCCTCCCTCAGTAGACACTCTGTTCTACTGAAAGCCACAACTCCTACTGGGTGCACTGCAGCCATGGGTGCAGCTCTTGCCTGGTTTGCTAACAAAGCTCCCTCCCCTCATCCTTACAGACCCAGAGTAGTGGCTGCATCCCAGTGCTGCATTCCACAGAGCACAGTGCCAGGCACACTCTCCTGGGAATAGTCCCTTCTCCAGCTCACTTCAGCAAAGACCCTGGTGTATCTGCTTATTCCTGAAGCCCCTACAATAACAGCTGAGCCCAGAACACCTGGCCCCTGAGTTTAACCCCTCAGCACTGCAAACTGGGCGAGGTTGTGCATGACTGTAATCCCAGCACTCTAGGAGGCTGATGCAGGAGAACTGCCATGCATCTGAGGCCAGCCTGGGCTACGTAGTCACTTTAGGACCAGCCTGGCCTGCAGAGCAAGACCCTATTTCAAAAACAAAAATAAAAAATCCAACAATGTTGTGAACAGGACAGAGGGTTTAACTTAGTGGTAGAGGACTTGCCTACCATGTGAGGCTCTGAGTTCAATATTCAGAACCTAAAAAAGAGGGGGGGAACCCCTTAAGATAGCTGGGCCCAGAGGTGCAGGCTTGTAATTCCAATAGTCTGAGAAACAGAAGCAGAAAAAATCAAGTTCAAGATCAATCTGGGCAATTTAGCAAGATCTAGTCTCAAAATTAAAAAGTAAATAAGTAAAATAAATAAAAGGGCTAAGGGTATGACTCTGTGGTTAGGTGCTTGTCTAGCAAGCACAAAGCTCAAGGTTCAGTCCCTAGCACCACATAAACTGGATGTGGTAGGGGCAACCCACATTTCCGGTTCCCCCTTCTGACTAGCAGAAGCTTTAGCCTCCTTCTTTCCCCTTCTGTAATTTTCCCAATAAAGTGTTCACAACCTGAAAAAAAAAAAAAAACTGGATATGGTGTCATACGCCTGTAACCTTAGGATTGTTGGCCTAGGTAGTGAATTCAGGCTCAGCTTGGACTACAGAGTGAGATCCTGCCTCAAAAAAAAAAAGGGCAGGATGCAGCTCAGGTGCAGGCTGTAGGCTTGCTCCCAGTACCAACCAAATAAGTACATACATAAATAAGGCTATGAATGCATGGCTGTAATATCTGTCCTCTGAGAGGCTAAGGCAGTAGGACTGCAAATTCCATCCTAGCCTGGGCAGGTTAGCAAGACCCTGTCTCGAGATTTACCAAAAAAAAGGAAGGGAGTGAAACTGGGGATATGGCTCAGTACAAAAGGCCCTTGCTTCAACCTTCACTACTGAAAAAAAAAAAAAAAAACAGATCCCACTCTGGGTGAAGAGTGACCTCCTAGACAACCCATTTTATTTTTATTTTTTCACCTTTCTGAGACTGGGTCTTGCTCTGTAGTCCAGGCTGGTCCTGAATTCACTATGTAGCTCAAGCTGGCCTCAAACTCCCAGCAATCCTCCTGTGTCAGCCTCTCAAGGGCTGGGGTTACAGATGTGTGCCATACCTGACTCGCAATTTTATATTTACTTATTTTTGTGGTTCTGGGGATTAAACCCAGGGCCTTTGCACTAACCTATACCTCCAATCCTTTTATTTATTTATGAGAGGGTCTTGCTAGACTGGGCTTGAACTTGAAATCTTGTGCCTTAGCCTCTCAGGATTCTGGGATAACAGGCCTGTGCCACTGGGCACAGCATGTTCATTTACTTTAACATTATTAAGCCTGCCAGGCCCGAAGCCACAGTCCTGTTAACACTGATCTTTTGGGAGGCTGAGGCAAGAGGTTCACAAGTTGAGCCCATCCTGGGTAACTTAGTGACTTAGCGATACACTGTTGCAAAATCAAAAATCAAAAGTGGGCTTAGGGCTGGGGGCATAGCTCAGTAGTTAGAGTACTTGCCTAGGAAGTGCAAGACCCTGGGTTTGATTCCCTAGCCCCAAATAAACTGAGTGTGATGGCACATACCTGTAATTTCAGCAGGTGGATTGATGAGAGTTCAAGGCCAGCCTGAAGCCTAGGCTAGAAACTGAGTTTAGGACCAGCCAGGCCTACAGAAAGAGGCACTGACTAAAAAAGAAAAGAAAAAAAAAAAATAGGCTTGGGATGCAGCTAAGCATGAGGCCTTGGACTGGATCCCCAGTATGACACATGTGCATGGACACGTGTACACACACACACACACACACACATAAATATCCCAGGACCATTAACTGAACTATATCCCCAGCCTTCACCCTTTTGAAACCATGCCTCTCAAAGTTGCTAAATTGCCCAGGCTAGGCTCCAAGTTGCAATCCTCCTGCCTCAGTCTCCCAGAGTGCTGGAATTACACACATGCCTATGTTATATTAGCTATTTTCTTGAGCTTTTACTACAAAGTAGGTGATGAACTAGAGCTGGGGATGTAGCTCAGTGGTACAGTACTTGCATGTGTGAGGCCCTGGGTTTATATTCCCAATACCACAATAAACAAATAAACAAATAAAATAGGCTGTAAGCTAAGCTTTTTTTTTTTTTTCAAGCTGGTCCTGAACTCACTATGGAGCCCAGGCTGGCCTGGGAGTCATGACAATCCTCCTGCCTCAGCCTCCCGAGTGCTGGATTACATGTGTGCACCACCGTGCCTGGATTTTTTATGTGGTGCTAAGAAATTGAACCCAGGGCTTTGCACTTGCAAGGCAAGTGCTTTAACTGCTGTGCCATTTCTCCAGCCCCTAGAATCAGTCCAGTGGTATCTAGTGGCCGATTCATCCTTAGGTGTACCCAAAAGGGGCACAAGCACAGCCACAGGCTTGAGTTCTATCTCTGTGCAAATCACCTCTCTGAACTTAAGGTTCTGCTGATGGAAAATCAAGTTAGTGGGTGTTTAATCAGAAAATGAGGACGACACACCTGTGCCTTTCCCAGTATGCCAGAGACCGTTGATAAATGCATTCTCTTTGTTCTCTACGTTTTCTTTTCTTCTTCTTCTTCTTTTTTTTTTTTTCGAGACAGGGTCTCGCTCTGTAGACCAGGCTGAACTCACTGGTGTAGCCCAGGCTGGCCTTGTCTCAGGACAGTCCTCCCGCCTCAGCCTCCTGAGTGCTGGAATTATAGGCATCCACCGCCACACCCGGCTTTAGCTGGTACTGGGGAATTAAACTCAGGGCCTTGCACTTGCAAGGCAAGAGGTTTAACTGCTGTGCCATTCTTCCAGCCCCCTCTTGGTTGTCTTCTGTCCCCAGCTCTGGGACCACACTTTGGAATCAAGGACTTGAAATTTGGTGTCTCAGGATGGCCAATTCTGGTAGGTCCCGTGTGCCGGCAATGCCGAGGACAGACTACAGAGGGCATAACCACTCCAACACCAATCCCCTGGCCCGCCCTGTGGGATGTTGTTCCAGTCCAGGCCACGTGGGGCCGCACAGGCCCTGAGTTTTCAAGTCCAAGGCGTAAGGACTGCGGATTGGCCGAGCCAGTGTTGAATCAAGGGTGTTCCTTGGTATTACAGTGATAATAATAATAGATAATAATTACAATAAGCAATAATACATACATATATATTGATAATGGGAGCAGTAAACCAGACCCAGGTGTTAAAGGCACTTTTGGGAGCTGCAGAGCCATTGGCCTTACATCAACCACCTTAGACTCTCAACAGTTCAAATCTAGAGCTCACTCTCATGGTCCCCTTACTCTTGGGCCTAACCCAGCCTATTTCTTTTGCTTTAGAATGGAAAATACAGGGGCTGGAGGAGTGGCCCAGTGGTTAATGTGCTTGCCCAAAAATCTTAACCCTGAGTTGGATTCTCCAGCACCACATAAGAGCTGGGCGTGGTGGTGCACAGAGGCTGAGTTAGGAGGATTGTCAGGAGTCCAAGTCTGTCTTGGACTACACAGTGAAGTGAGTTCAGGACCAGCTTGGGCTACAGAGCAAGACCCTGTCTCAAAAAAATAAAAAAAGAGGTCTGGAGGAATGGCACAATGGTTAAAGAACTCGCTTTGCAAGCGCAAAGCCCTGCGTTCAGTTCCCCAGCACCGCATAAAGCTGGGTATGGTGGCAATATCCCAGCACTTGGGAGGCCGAGGCAGGTGAATTGTCATTAATCCAAGGCCCACCTGGGCTACACCAGTGAGCTCAGAAGCCTGAGCTATATAGCTACAGAGAGAGATCATGTCTCAAAAAAAAAAAAAAGAAAAGAAAAAGAAAAAGAAAAGAAAGAAAAGAAAAGAAAAGGAAAAAAAACCAGGGCTGGGGATGTAGCTCAGTGGTAGTGTACTTGCCTCACATGAACAAGAGCCTGAGTTCACAGAGTAAAATACAAACTGGGCTTAATGACACACGTCTGTAATCCCAATACCTAAGAGGCTGAGGCAGTAGCATTGCATGAGTTGGAAGCCATCCTGCCCAACATGGTAAATTCTGGACCGGCCTGAACTATAGAGTGAGATCCTGTCTCAAAAATAAATAAGGACTTGGAGGAATGGTTGAGGGTTCAGAGGTTAAAGCACTTGCTTAGCAAGCACTATGTCAAGTACTAAGTACCCAAGTTTGATTCCCCAGCACCACATAAGCCGGGCATGGTGGTGCATGCCTGTAATTCTCTTCCAACTGGGGAGGCTGAGGCAGGAGAATTGCTGCGTGTCCAAGGCCAGCATGGGCTCTATACTGAGTTCAGAACCAGCCTGGGCTACAGAGCAAGACCCTGTCTCAATAAACAAACAAACAAATAAATGGGAAAATACAATAGTGTAGGGGTGTAAGAGGGAATGTAGAGGAGGGTGTGGACTCAGGACTGAACTTAGCACCTTTATGTCCTACTATAGCTTCAGGCCCATCTCCCATCCACTTTGGAAATTTTTTTTTTTGAGATGGGTTCTCCTTAGTCATTGAGGCATGCAGGCTGGACTCCAGCTTGAAACTCTCCTGGTCCAGCCTCTCACCTTGCTTAGATCTCTGGCATGCACCACCGATGCTCAACAATAGTGTAGACCTTAGCCCAACCTGGTAGCACAGACTTGTGTCCCAGAACTCTGGTAGATGAGGCAGCAGTGTCACAAATTCAAACACAACCTGGGCAATTTAGCAATTTTGTGAGGCCCTATCTCAAAATCAAAACTTAAAAAAAAAAAAAAATCAGTACAGGCTGCTGGTTGCAGGCCTGTAATCCAAGCTCCATGGGAGAACGAGGTGAGAGGACTGAAAATTCAGACTCAGCTTGGCAATTTTGTGATTTAGCAGGACCCTGCCTCAAAATCGAAAGTAAAAATGGGGCGGAAGGAGTAGCACAGCAGTTAGAGCGCTTGCCTAGCAAGCACATGTCCTGAGTTTAATTCCCCAGTAAACTAGGCATGGTGGCACATGCCTGTAATCCCAGTACTCAGGAGGCTGAGGCAGGAGGATTGCCATGAGGTCAAGGCCAGCCTGGGGTACATCGTGAGTTCAGAATCAGCATGGACTACAAAAAACAAGACCCTGTCCTAAAAAAAAAAAAAAAAAAAAAAAAAAAAA